>OX608078.1:57941333-58503559 GCA_951509765.1 Sphenella marginata | reverse complement strand
CCCTAATTTTGTGGAAAATAAAAGTTATTTTCAACGCAAATTCCTAAAGATACACAAATTTATTTATTAAAATTTATGTTCAAAAATTTTAAATTTTAAATAATTTTTTTATTGTTATTGTATTTATGAAAAGAAAGCGTTTTAAGACCAAGTAAGTAAGTAAAAAATTACTTGTAAGCAGACCTGTTAAATTTGATTAGTACTTAGTAATCAATTGATTAGACGTATTTTTTAATTGTTAATGATTATTTCAATTGGTTTTCGAGAAAAGGCAATTAGTAATTGATTACGATTGAAACAAAAAACCAATAAAAATTAATTTAACTGATGTAATTTGTTACTTTTCTCAAAATTACTTTCATTTATTATTACTAAAAATGTTTTTTTTTTAATTTTTGTGTTTTTTGGTCTTTTAAGTTTTACAACAAAAATAAACAATAAAAAAAAATTAATGCAATTGATGTAACTTTTTTTTTATATTTCATAATATTTTTTTTTTTTTTTTTTTTTGGTGTGTTTTTAATTTTTTTTTGTATTTGTAATTTTTAAATTTTTTTTAATTTAATTTGGTTTTTTCATTCTTTTTTTTATTTTTGATTTCTTGTTAACAATGTATGTAAATGCGCAGTATACCACGAAATTAGGGGGCATGCGATAAAATTGATGTACGTAATTTCGTGGTATCGCTTTAAGCGGTAATATGAGTTTTATATTTAAATTTTTTTGTTTATTATCGCTATTCATTCATAACAAAAGCAAAAAAGTATAAATCTAAACATATTTTTTTAAATTAAATGAAAAATTATTGAATAAACAAAAGTTCTATAATGCCATTATTTCGTTAAAAAGTTGTGCTTCGCAGAGCTTTTCGATTAAAATATTGACGAATGGGTTAATAAAAGTGTACCACGAAATTACGTCAAAATCTTCCTCAGGGGTTTCTTTAATAATTAAAATACTTAAAATAATGGGGTATCTTATGAAATGTGAAAGAAAATAAGGAAAACATAAAGTATTATATTCCCATAATTTCGTGGGTACCACGAAATTAGGTACATCACAAAAAACATGTGTCCCTAATTTCGTGGTATTTAAATATTAAATAAAATGTAAATGAAAAGTTATTGAAATAAGTTTTGCAGTAATAAAAACGTTTAAGAAATGTTAAATAAAACCAAAAAAATTATCATAAAAAAAAAAAATGTAAAGATACAATTTTTACAGGCTTAACAAAATCGACTGGTCTCCTTAACAGTTTCCTTAAGAGGCCTCCCTACAAAAGGATAATTTTCTGAGCTTCCAACTTTATAATGCTTGTTATTTAATAGGTTTAATTTTAAAAAATTTGTAAAATATCCATTATTACACCCGAAAAGTTAATCATTATTATGAAATTTTCAGTTTAAAAAAAACTCCCCAAATTCCTTGTTTGAAAGAAAAAATCGAAATACCACGAAATAACGTACTACCACGAAATTATGGACATTTACCTTAATGTTTACTTTTTTTTTGTTTTATATAAACGAGCGATATTCATCTTGATTGAAAAAAAAAACAAACAAAAACCCAATCAAAAGAAAACCAAAACAAACTGTCAAAACTTAAATTTAGGTGCTCAACAGCTTCTCTTTTCCACGGTATCTGGTGTATTTTGATTTTTCGGGATCTCGGCGGTAGTCATCTGATGGCATGTTGATGAATTATCAAATGCCGACTGCAAAATTTCATTCTCGCACCAGAAAAGTGATTAACATTTCACTAAGTGAATCGGGGTTTTATTATGGCTTGCAAATTTCTCTCGGTCACATGTACGAGGTAATGTTTGTTGCATCTTTACAACTTAGCAAAATGTGCTCAGTTTATTTAATTTTTATTTAGACCCCGTATTTAAGTGTTTTTTTCTTTTTGTTTCTCTTAGGTCTAATTAAGCTAAGCTTAGTTTTTCTTGGACTTTAACTTTTGTTTTAATTTCATAATTGAACAATATCTAACTGGATTTTTGAAAATAGCACTTAGGGTCACTTAGCACAGTACATATATATTTTGTTTGTTAGGATTATTTATTTAGCTATGTTTCCATTATCACTGTCGACACCAGGCTGTCTTCTTTTTGACTTCAGCTTCCACCTAAGCTTCGAAATTGATCTTCATTTAACAAAAAAAAACCTAGCGGTAATGATTCTATTGTTGCTCATGATTGTTAAAATTGGCGTAAACGGTAATCGTTTACGTGGGGTACCGAGCGCTAATACACAACCAAAAATGTGGAGATATGTATCAGGAGACGCGCTTTGGTCCCAGGAGCATGAATATAACTCCGCTAAACCAATATTTTTAGTAGTTTGCGAGATATTTGCAGTTAAAGCTCAGAATTTTCTGTCATTTTCATGTGGTTGTTGTAATCACATTACCCTGTGAGAAAAGAGTGGCACGCGGAAGGACATCACCGTGGCGGTAGCCACGGCTATGGCAACCACCCGGACTTGGAATGGCGTATCCCAGGGATATTTTTTGAAGCCCGGCCGAAGGCCGCCTACGCGGTAAGGTTTTCTGAATAGATTGGTATTGAAAATGGGTAAAATCGGACCATAACCACGCCCCTTTTTCGATATCGAAAAACGTATAAAACGGGTTAGTTCAATATCAGAAGCAGCTACAATCATAAAATTTGCAATATGTATTGATTTAGAAGTTCTAAGGCCGATTTTATCAAATTTTTTGAAAAGAGGCGTGGCACCGCCCACATATATTTAATGAAATTTTCAAATTTTGACTCTTAATAACTTCAGAAAAGTTTATGCTAGTGTAACGAAATTTTGTAGAGGGCATACTATTGTTATGTTAAATTCAGATACAGAAAATAAACGAAATCTCTTTGCGACCACGCCTACTTTTTTATAAAAGTTATATTGAAAGGAGGTGGAAATATTGAAAAGTCCATATCTAATTAACTGATACCGCTATAATAATATAATTTGGTACATACATCAATTTTAAAATTCTTTACATTTGTAGTAGTAGATATAGATATGGTCTAATATATAAACTAACTAGTTATTATATATACTTATTATTAACTACTATAAATGTTATTACTTGTTAGATACAATATGAATAAGTTTTGGAATATGTATGTTTGTGAATTATGTCACTGCTTTGTAAATGAAGTTGGTTTTCAATAAAAATTGTTTGAAGACTTCTGACGTGTTTGCCTACAATTATTCAGAAGTGGGATTCGAAAAAAAAAAGAGCGGAAAAAGGCGAAAATTTTACGACGAATGCAAAAGATCGAATTCAAAAACTGAGGGTCAGCTTAAAATTGGATTGATTTGAAGAGAAGAAGATTTAAAAAATACAGATTTGTGATAATAATAAATAAAAATTGAAAGCAGAAGACAAATTGAAAGATACATTTTGTGATTTTGAAAAAAAAAAGAAAAAAAAAAAAAAAACGAAAGCAGAAAAATTTGAAAGTTCAAAGACAGATTTGCCGATTTGAATAAAAAAAAATTTAACAAGAGAATAAAACTTTAAAAAATTTATTTTATCAAAAAATCAGTTATACAATTTATAAGTTGCGAATATAAAATACAAATTAAGTTTTGAAAAATTTATTTCTAATGGAGGTTTCTATCGATGCAAGTCAGTATTCTGTTGTACAATTGCGCTCATGGTTACGTAAATTAGGATTGCGTACTAATGGCACGAAAGGTGAATTAGCTGTCCGCTTAAGCGAAGTACCTTTGAACGAACGTGGAGATTGTCCAGAAATGCATAATAAAGATAGTTCGGTTGGCGACGATTTTATCGAAGAAGAACAAGCTACTGTTTCAATTCCGGTTGAATTTGCAAATAACGTTGGAACAGAAGCTGAGGAAAATATGTTATCAGGTAGTTCTACACACTACTATAATCGCGAAATTGAGTTATTAAAGCGTGAAAAAGCACTTCTTGCCAGAGAAAATGAAATGTTGAGGCAATCAAATTTTGTAAACACCGAGTCTGTTGCTATGGTTCAAGAGTTCAGTTTTAATACATTGAAAGAATTGGTGGATGAATATGATGGCGTTGGAAGTCCAAATGCTTGGGTTATGCAGTTCAAAACAATAAAATCTATATACAATCCAGATGAGAAAATGTTGAGAGCACTTCTGCTATGTAAATTCAAGGGAAAAGCACAGGTATGGTTGCATGCAAAATTAAATTCTGTCACTGAAGGCGTAGATACCATTTTGGATGATATGATGAATGCTTTTGGAGTGGGTGAGAGTAAGCTTATATTACGGCGGCAGTTCGAATTACGTAAGTGGAAAAATTCGGAAGCTTTTGTTAAGTATTTCAATGATAAGAAAGCTTTATCTGCGAACATTCAAATTGAGGAAGACGAGTTGTTGGATTATATTATTGAGGGTATACATACCTGATCAGCAATTACGAACACTTTTGCAAGCTTTTGGAAAAATTACTTTAAATGTAAATGTTGGTTTGCGACCAACTAAATCGATAGATAAAAAAGACGTGCGTTGTTATAATTGTAATAGTATTGGACATTATGCGTCGGATTGTCAAAAACCGAAGAGAGAGCGGGGTGCATGTTATGCTTGCGGTAGTCAAGAGCATCGAGTAGTGAACTGTCCAGACAAAAAAAAAACAATTCACTATCTTGAGAACGCTGATTATGTAAGTTGGTTAAGTTTAAGTTTTCAATGCGAAACTCATTTTGTCAACAAATTTTTAGAATGCCTTTTAGATACGGGGAGTCCAATCAGTTTTGTGAAAGATTCCTGCTTGGTGGAGAATATATGCATTGATAAACATTTGAGCGAAAGTTTCTGTTTTGTTGGGTTAAATAAAAGCAAATTGAATATTATTGGTAGAGTTTATGGTTTTGTGTTTTTTGAAAATAAAGAAATTGAAATTAATTTATTTGTTGTGACAAATGAATCAATGTGTTATGATGTGGTATTGGGCAGGAATTTTTTGCAAGCGGCTGGACTAAACTAGTATTTGAAAATAATGTAGATAAAAAGAATGAACAAATACAGAATGATTGTAACAAGGTAAAACAAGATGAAGAAAATTTTAAAAGTACTAAATTAGGTGAAAAAATTAGAGTTGATACCTGTCATTTGTTTGAAATGAAAGACTGCGATGATAAGATAATTAAATTTAAAAATGAAGATGTTAATAAGTTGAGTTAGGGATTAAATATTGACATACCAAGACAGTTTTTGAGTAATGTTGAAGGAACAGATATTTTTGACAATCCTTTATTAGTGATTGATCTTGATTTAAATGAAAAATTTAATTTAAAAATTGGAAGTGTGATAAATTGTACTCAACAAAAGCAGTTGAATTCAATTTTTTCTGATTACTATTTAAATGTTGAACCAAAGATTAGAGGTGAAATGAAAATTGTTGTTGAGTCCCCCTAGGCGTTTGTCATATTCAGAGAAAAATGAGTTGCAGTTGTTGTTAGATGATTATTTGCGTTTAGGTTATATTAGGCCGAGTGAGTCCGAATTTGTTTCACCAATAGTGTTGGTTAGGAAAAAGACTGGTGATTTAAGAATGTGCGTGGATTATCGTAGACTAAACAAAGTCACAGCAAAAGATAACACTGGTTTACAGCCAAAATGCACCAGAGACGCCATAGTGAAATTCCTATGTAAAATCACCTCTTAATTCCGAAAATCAAGGTTATTTTTACTTGAATGGTACCGTTTTTGAGATATTTACGATTTACCGTTATTTCAAAAAACAAAAAAGATGGTTCCACTTAATCGTGTATATCTCAAGAACAAATTGAGCTATTCGAAAACGGTTTGAAAAATTTGAAAGCTTATAAAATTTACTATAATCAGTACATACAACACTTTTTGCTAGGTCCTGCAGATTCAAACATAGTGAACAATCATTACGGATTTTTAAAATTTTTTTGGTAAAAATATAAAAAAATTTGTACTTTGCGAGGAAGCATCTCGAAAACTTTTTCTTTTTTTGCAGATATTTTTTCGCCCCTCTAAGCTCTGTTTTATTACAAAAAAAACAAGCTATCAGTGAACAAAATCGATGAACTAATACAAAAGTTATAAGCATTCAAGTAAATATATCCATTTAATACTTAAGTACCCTACAAATAATAGCATATGTACATATGGTTCTGTCTTAACTCTATGATCTTATTTTATAATTGAAAAAGTTATGTGTCTTGTTTTGACGCTTATTTAGATTAGGATCGGTTTCTCTTATGAGAAACCAACAGTAGTCGCCCATCACAGCGACATCCCAGAATCCTTGATACCGACTTTCAATCACTTTCATTTGCTGGTGAAACCTTTCGCCATGCTCGTCACTTTCGTCGCCAAGATTTTGCGGGAAAAAATTTAAGTGGGAGTGTAAGAAATGAATTTTTAAAGACATATATACTCCTGAAAGAAAATAAAAAAGTAAATTAGATAAATACATAAGTGACACATTAGCATAGAATTTTCTTAGGCTGGATTTATCTTTCAATTCAGAACAAATTTTTTGTTTATATTTTTCCCGTTCTTGTTTGTTCGGAACTGGACGATGAATTCAGATTTATGGCTATATATTCTCATGTAAATTTATGTAATATATAATTTATTATAATATGTTTTTTTATTTACCCATTTCCGCATGGTTTTTGATTAAGTCGTTCACTATCATCTCGTAGTTAGGACTTTTGTGTTTGCCTAAAAAAGAAGTAACAACCTTTTCAAAAGAATCCCACGCTGCTGCCTCCACTGGTGACAATAGTTCTTTGAAATGGTTATTGGTCATCATTTTCCTTATTTGCGGTCCCACAAAAATGCCTTCCTTTATTTTTGCTTCTGAAATCTCTGGGAAGATTGTCTTCAAATGATGAGAAGCTTCGCCTTCTTTGGCCAAAGCCTTCACAAAGTTTTTGACAAGGCCGAGCTTGATGTGGAGCGGAGGTAGAATTATTTTTTCCTTCTTTATAAGTGGAGAGTATTTTATGTTATCTACCCCAACTTGAAACTCGATTCGTTCTGGCCAATCCTTTATGATGTAGTGGTCTTGACGAGCTCGGCTATCCCATTTGCATAGAAAGCAACAGTATTTTGTGTATCCACTTTGTAGACCACATAGTATTCCAACGACTTTAAGATCGGCACATATTTCCCAATCATGTTCTTCGTATTTGATTAACTTGATCAATTTTTGCATTATCTCATATGTTTCCTTCGTATTTACTGCATGCGCGATCGGGATAGATGGCTTTTGGTTGCCAATATGCCTTTAAACTTAATTTATTGCCGTCTATGAACAATCTTTTGAATCATATGGTTCACCAAATTGTTTGAATAGACCAGCAATGTCTTTGCAGTAACAAACACTGTCCTCCTTCGTATAGTACTTGGAAAATTCTTCGTGACGAGTTCTATAATATGTTACCTTAACATCGGATGAAACAAATTTAAATTGTTGCATTCGAGAGGCGTGTAGTTGGCCTTTTCCTTTGACAATTCCAAATCCCTTATCCAATCATTGAGTTGTGCTTGTGACAAAGAATTTCTTTCGTTTTCCGTTTGAAATTCAGTACAACATGATGCCGCGTAATCAGATACTACTGTTGACAATGAAACTGGAGCCGGAACTAAAGTTAAATTTGATTCTGGCAATGTCGCTTCTGTTGAAATTAGTTCTGGTAATGACACTGTAGATACGCTCGCATAGGTTACTTTTCTGGACTTTCCAACCCCAAGTACTTTTGTAGTACAAATATAGCAGTCCGTTGAATGGCAAGTTGGTTCCCTCCACTTCATTGGTGTAATAAATTTCACACGTCGCCTAAATAGATAGTTTCAGAAATTAGTCAGCTATGCATTAAAAGGGAACAAATTCCTAATTTTTACAACCTACCTTTTTGTTCCGGTTTCCGAAGAAATCAATTGGACTCGGCATGTGGTGCACACAGTGTTAGGTGTCCATGGTTTTTAGGCTCAATTCCAAAACACTTATAGTATGTAACTTTCAAAGGATTTGAAAACACACGTCTCATACTTTTAACAATAAATTGACCGCAGATGAAACAGAACATATCTGGATCATTTGTACACTCAAACTCTCGCGCCCTTTTATTAATTTTTTATTTTTAAGTAAATGACGGGTTATAAACTGCAATTATAAACTAAACAGTATCCGGCGAGCCTTGCAGATATTATGAAGGAACAAGGCGCATGTACTCTTAGATCCAGTAAAAATTCAAGCCTACCTAAACAAAAAGGTTCCCTAGTTCTACAAAGAAAACACTACCTGTCTCAAAAATATGCTCTTGTTTAAAGTTTTGAGAAAACGACACTAACAGCTTTTTGTATCTAATAACTTTTCGAAAATCTACCTGCTAACTAACTGATATACGAATACTAACACATATGTACCAGTAGGGTACTTAAGCATTAAATGGATATATTTACTTGAATGCTTATAACTTTTGTATTAGTTCATCGATTTTGTTCACTGATAGCTTGTTTTTTTTTGTAATAAAACAGAGCTTAGAGGGGGGAAAAAATATCTGCAAAAAAACAAAAAGATTTCGAGATGCTTCCTCGCAAAGTACAATTTTTTTTATATTTTTACAAAAAAAATTTTAAAAATCCGTAATGATTGTTCACTATGTTTGAATCTGCAGGACCTAGCAAAAAGTGTTGTATGTACTGATTATAGTAAATTTTATAAGCTTTCAAATTTTTCAAACCGTTTTTGAATAGCTCAATTTGTTCTTGAGATATACACAATTAAGTGGAGCCATCTTTTTTGTTTTTTGAAATAACGGTAAATCGTAAATATCTCAAAAACGGTACCATTCAAGTAAAAATAACTTTGATTTTCGGAATTAGGAGGTGATTTTACATAGGAATTTCACTATGGCGTCTCTGGTGCAGAAAAAAATTGGAATTTGTGATCCAGTGTAATTATCCAATTCCTCTTATTGATGATCTTTTGGACAGGTTATCAAAAAAACAATATTTCACAAAGTTAGATCTTAGAAACGCATTTTTTCACATTTATATGAGCGATGATTCTGTCAAATTTACGTCTTTTATTACACCATTAGGGCAGTTCGAATTTCTGAGAATGCCATTTGGTCTTAAGAACGCTCTTTCGACATTTCAACGATTTGTTAATAAAGTTTTTGCTAGTATGGTCAGAGAAGATAAAGTGATTATTTACTTAGATGATATAATGATTGCAACTCAGACAATAGAAGAAAATTTTATTATTTTGCAGGAAGTATTTAGCAAACTTACGGAAAATAAATTGGAATTGCGACTGGATAAGTGTGAGTTTTTGCAATCAAAAGTAAAGTATTTAGGTTATAAAGGGTTTGTCAACAATAAGAGATTTCCCGTGCCACAAAAACTTAATTCAGTTCTAAGCTTTCTTGGTTTGTGTTCTTATTTTAGGAGATTTGTCAAGGATTTTTCGATTATAGCTAAACCACTATCAGATTTAACTAGAAAAGGTACAAAGTTTAAATTTGGAGAACTGGAACTCCGGGCGTTTGAAACTCTTAAGCAAAGGTTGATAGAATCACCAGTACTTGCATTATATGATCAAAAAGATGATACAGAATTACATTGTGATGCAAGTACTATAGGGTTTGGATCAATTTTATTACAAAGAAAAGGTGATGGAAAGTTACATCCGGTATTTTATTTTTCTAAAAAAACGACTGAGGCAGAATCAAAGTATCACAGCTTTGAATTAGAAACGTTAGCTATAATTTACGCTGTAAAGCGTTTTCGGATATATTTGCAGGGAAAACACTTTAAAATTGTTACGGATTGTAATTCTCTGACTGCTACATTAAATAAAAAAGATCTTAACCCTCGTATTGCAAGATGTTCTCTAGAGTTACAAAATTTTGATTATTCGCTACAACATCGTTCGGGTGCTCGTATGCAGCATGAAGATGCATTAAGTCGTTCAAATATTATATGCGTTTTGGAGACAAATACGTTTGAGGAAAATTTGATAATTTGTCAAGGTCGAGATACAAAATTAAAGGAATTGCATAGAAAATTAGAAACTCAGGAAAATCATTTATATGAAATGCGGAATGGAATTATTTATAGGAAGAAAGAGGATGGCTCGGTTTTGTTTTAAGTATGTACCGGAAAGTATGGAAGATCATATTCTTTATAAGTATCACGAGAGAAAAGATCAAAAGGCATATACAAAATTGTTTAAAGTGTATTGCGTATTCTTCAAAATCTGGTCGAGAAGAAGGGTTTCTCCATAATATCCCAAAAAGTAATTTACCATTTCAAGTAGTTCATATTGATTTTTATGGCCCGATTGATAGATCGCGAGCTTTAAAACATATATTAGTTATTGTAGATTCTTGTACGAAGTTTGTGCGGTTATACCCGACAAAAAGTACGTGCACTAAGGAAGTTATTAAAAGTCTTACCGATTATTTTCGAGCTTATAGTCGACCGAAATGTATAAGGTAAATGTCCATAATTTCGTGGTACTAAGGAATTTTCTGACTTTCTACCTCTCTTGCGTAAAAACGGATGAAGGAAAACTAAAAAAGTAAATTTTTCCCATTGAGTTGATCTATTAAGATAGCTTTCCATTTAATTTCAAACAAAACTAACAAATGTTTTATTTTATATAAATAAAAATGTGTGAGTACCTCAAATGTCCCTAATTTCGTGGCAAAAATTTTCTGATGTACCTAACTTCGTGGTAAAATGTCCCTAATTTCGTGGTATTTGGTTAAACTCTAATTTTATGGAAAATGAAAGTTATTTTAAACGCAAATTCCTAAAATTTATTAATTAAAATTTATGTTCAAAAATTTCAAATTTTAAATAATTTTTTTATTGTTATTGTATTTATGAAAAGAAAGCGTTTTAAGACCAAGTAAGTATTAATTTGTTTAGTACTTAGTAATCAATTGATTAGACGGATTTTTTAATTGTTAATGATTACTTCAATTGGTTTTTGAGAAAAGGCAATTAGTAATTGATTGCGATTGAAAAAATCAAAAAAAAAAACAATAAAAAAAAATTTTTTAACTGATGTAATTTGTAACTTTTCTCAAAATTTATTTTATTTATTATTACTAAAAATGTTTTTTTTTTAATTTTTGTGTTCTTTTGGTCTTTTAAGTTTTTTTATTTTTAAACAAAATAAATAATTAAAAAAAAATAGTTTTAAAACAAAAATAAACAATAAAAAAAATTAGTTCAATAATTGATGTAGCTTATTATTTTTTATTATTTCAAAAATTTTTTTTTTTTTTTAATTTTTTTGGTATACTTTTAATTTATTTGTATTTTTTTAATTTTTATTTTTTTTAAATTTAATTTGGTTTTTTATTCTTTTTTTTAATTTTTTGGTTTCTTGTTAACAATGTATCTAAATGCGCAGTATACCACGAAATTAGGGGCATGCGATAAAATTGATGTAGGTAATTTCGTGGTATCGCTTTAAGCGGTAATATGAGTTTTATATTTAAATTTTTTTGTTTATTATCGCTATTCATTCATAACAAAAGCAAAAAAGTATAAATCTTGACATATTTTTTTAAATTAAATCAAAATTTATTGAATAAACAAAAGTTCTATAATGCCATTATTTCGTTAAAATGTTGTGCTTCGCAGAGCTTTTCGATTAAAATATTGACGAATGGGTTAATAAAAGTGTACCACGAAATTACGTCAAAATCTTCCTCAGGGGTCTATTTAATAATTAAAATACTTAAAATAATAGGGTATCCTATGAAATGTGAAAGAAAATAAGGAAAACATAAAGTATTATATTCCCACGAAATTAGGTACATCACAAAAAACATGTGTCCCTAATTTCGTGGTATTTAAATATTAAATAAAATGTAAATGAAAAGTTATTGAAATAAGTTTTGCAGTACTAAAAACGTTTAAGAAATGTTAAATAAAACCAAAAAAATTATCATCAAAAAAAATAATTTAAAGATACAATTTTTACAGGCTTAACAAAATCTACTGGTCTCCTTAACAGTTTCCTTAAGAGGCCTCCCTACAAAAGGCTCATTTTATGAGCTTCCAACTTTATAATGCTTGTTATTTAATAGGTTTAATTTTGAAAAATTTGCAAAATATCCATTATTACACCCGAAAAGTTAATCTTTATTATGAAATTTTCAGTTTTAAGAAAAACTCGCCAAATTCCTTGTTTGAAAGAAAATATCGAAATACCACGAAATAACGTACTACCACGAAATTATGGACATTTACCTTAGTATCAGACCGTGGAAGCTGTTTTACGTCGAATGAATTTAATGAATTTTTGGATAGACATTTTGTTAAACACATTAAAGTAGCAACTGCATCCCCACAAGCCAATGGTCAAGTGGAAAGAGTAAATAGATCACTTGGCCCAATATTAGCAAAATTAGTGGATCCGGAAAAGGGTATTTTTTGGGATAAAATCTTAGATAAAGCTGAATATGTTTTAAATAATGTCGTAAACCGAACTATTAATGAACATCCTAGTGTAATGCTGTTTGGAATTGGACAAAGAGGGGAAATATCTGATGATTTTAGAGAATGTTTTGATCAAAATTTTTCAGTACAAAGTCAGGAAACCCATGAGGAAATTCGAGCTCGGGCTGCTGACAGTCAGAACAAGATTCAGAAATATAATGCAGATTATGTTAATAAAAAGCGGCAGACACCAACTAATTATAAAGAAGGTGATTATGTTATGATAAAAAATTTTGACATAAATGTTGGTGGTAATAAAAAGCTTATTCCAAAATTTAAGGGTCCTTATAAGATAACGAAAGTTTTAGGAAATGATAGGTATGTTATTGAAGATGTAGAAGGTTTTCAGCTTACTCGCATACCATATAAAGGGGTATGGGCTGTTGGAAATATTCGGCCATGGTTCAAAGGATGTGATACATTTAGTAGTGATACAGAAAAAAGTGATTGAGTTAACAAATTAAGATAGAGATCAGGTGATCTCTTTGTCAGGACGGCCGAATTGTAGTAGTAGATATAGATATGGTCTAATATATAAACTAACTAGTTATTATATATACTTATTATTAACTACTATAAATGTTATTACTTGTTAGATACAATATGAATAAGTTTTGGAATATGTATGTTTGTGAATTATGTCACTGCTTTGTAAATGAAGTTGGTTTTCAATAAAAATTGTTTGAAGACTTCTGACGTGTTTGCCTACACATTATTTTTGCAAAACTTTGGAAAGTGGGCGTGGCGGCGCCCACTTATGATTCAAGCAATTTTCAAATTCGACTGCTAATAACTTCAGAACGGTGTGAGATAGGTTTACGAAACAAGGTACCAGGCATGTTATGTTTATGTAGAGTACTACCACAGAAAATAAGAAAAATCAGTGAACGCCCACTCCCCTTTTTGGACTAAAGTTCTCTCTTAGTTAGGAAACCGGAATATGCAATATCTGTTTAACTGATGAAGATATGATGCTAAAATTTACTACACTCATTCACTTGATGATGTTATTAGTGTTGGTTAAAGGTTTTTTGGTAATATTTTGGAAAATGGGCGTGGCACCGCCCACAAGTGAATAAACAAAATATCAACATTTCACTATTAACAAGCCACTGTGAATGTATCATAAAGATCTGCAATGAAAACTGATCTTCAAATAGGGACAAACAACATAATAAAATACGTGGGCGTGCCACCACCCACTTTTTTTAAATTATGTAAATATTGATTAATGGACACATATATCCGTACATCAAAAAATTTCACAAAATACGTTAAAAGTTATGGGCATGGCACGCCTTCTTTTCCAAAGTTATATGTAGGACATGGTATAACCCTTGAAAAGATCGATTCAGTACTTTTTAACATGTAAGCGGTTAGAGTTATAAGCAAGGGGCGTGGCCGCGCCCACCAAATTCGCTATTGTTTAGGCTTGGAATAGATTGGTTTATAAAATGGGCGAAATCGGATGAAAACCACGCCCCCTTTTTTGAAAACTAATGTTCGGTTCACCCGAACTTAGACTTCCTTACTTGTTTTAAATTAGGTATTTCTAATTTGGGTATTTCAGAAATAGGTAGTTATTTCTAAAGTAGGTAATTGGAATTTAGGTGTTTATAAAATAGGTATTTGTCAACTAGGAATTTCAAAAATAGGAATTGTAAAAATTGGTACTTTTAAATTAAGTACTTCAAAAATGGTTATTTTGAAATGAGGTATTTCGAAAATTAGTTATTTTAAGTCAGATATTTCAAAAAAAAAATGTTATAGATATAATTTATGCGATAGCCTATCATTATGTTATGCTTTAAGTATACAATAAATTGGCCGACAGCCACAATGTAGCGCAATGCTTAAAATTTAAAATCGCCTGATTATGCCGCTACTTATTTCTACATTGGGGATATAGAAAAAAAAAAAAAATTTTTTCGGTTATCATACGACAATAGATTTTCCGCTATTGTCATATCACCTGATGTGGTAGATCTGTTGCCTACTGGGATGACCAACTAGGGAATAGTTGGTATGAGCGCTACAGGATTTCAATAGGAATTCTTTTAAATAAATTATAATGTATGATTGAAATAAGGTTTCTTGTTTGCTAATATGCAGGGCTAGATACTTGATTTTGGTGTGAGTGCTGCGCTTGCGTGTGCACTGGTATGTGAAGGTGAGTATTAGTGAAAACGACTAATTGGCAAACTGGTTGACTTGAGTCAGGTGTGGGGGCACTGTAAGTAATTAGGAGTCAGCACAGTGCCCATGGTTTCGTGCAAGTTGCATGAAAGCGGGTGGGAAGACTCCACCTGACAGGACAGGCCTATCCTTTGTCTTCATGTTATCGATTATCTCCTTTTTTTGACGATTTTTCTGAATTAACTTATCTATGCAGGTATGAACCCCTTTTTGTTCATGTGGCTGTAGGTAAGGGTGGTGGAAAGTACCCAGCCCCACGCTGACGAGCTACAACAAACTACCAGCTACATAACAATGGCGCCCAACGTTAATAGCCCACTTAGTTCAATTCCTTTTTTTACCATAATTTCTATTTTTTTCTTTCAGTAATTGAATCATTAACTTCTTTCCCTTTTTTTTTTTTTTTTTTTTTGCTTTTCTATTATCTTGCTTATCTATCTCTAGTTGCTTGAATTTCCTTCTTTGACTAGTACAGGGACCGTCATGCTGGCATCGCTACTCGGATTTATCCTGACAGCTTGTGGCATCATGACAAATGGGGTAGGAGGAAGCTGAGTGACCATGCCGGGGTTCCCTGCTTGGGTTTTAATCCGAGTAGGTGGTACTTGGTATGGCACATAGCTGGAGACGGACGCTAGGTAGGAGATCGTGACGACCTGTTCAAGCTACCTTACCGATGATTCAGCATTATCGGTAAGTGAGGTTTGCAACAAGCCACCACGATGAGAGTAGGGAGGTGTGGCATCCACTCTTCGTGATTCGTCACCGGTCGTGTTGTGCCACACCTAAAGGACAGAACTAGGATTGAAATTGGACACGACGATCAATAGATACGGACCGATCACTTTCACAGAACCTTCGCCAAGGCAGCACCACACACACCAATACATATACATAAACATTTTCTAAACTACCTTTCTAAGCTAAAGCTTACCTTTTAATCTAGATTTACAAATACAAAGCGAATTTTTTTTTATAATATTCCAGGATAGTGGATCAGCTCTCTAGATTCCAATTTGAATTATTTTTATACTATTCTCTAGTTTGGTTGCGGTTATATTTAGCAAAAAAATAAAAAAAAATTTTTTTGGCACAGTAAGTTAGTTAGCTGTTAGGATATTTAATCGAACAATAGAAACACACACTTAAACACATATCTATTACATAACTACACCCCTTTATTATTACATTACATTATATATTCTTTGAATACAGAATTTTTTATATATATATAAATACATACATATATTGTAAATTTGAATTTTTCTATGTTTTTTATTTTTATTTACTAAATATATCAGTTTATCTTTTTATAATATTTCTTTTGAATTTTGAATTTTGAAATACAGCCGATTTTACTCCCATATCCTTGTCTGTTCGTTGGGTTTTATATCGACTATTGTTGAATACATTAGGCTGCGATACATAAACAAATATATTCATTGATAAATTTTGGTGTAGTTTTTTTTTTGATAACTTTTGGGTAAAATCCTTCTTGATTTTAACATTTCATTGGTATATTTTTGAGACAACAATTTGTTTTTGGGTTAGTGGATGTCTGCTAAAGATAAAGAAGCAGACAAGGTTCCGGAGGACAGGGTTTCTGGTGGTTTAGGGGTGTTGAACACGGATAGGCGGATCACTCGAAGCCAATCGAAGGCGATCGAACAGAGGGAATTTGAAAATTTAGTAGTTGGATCTGTGTTCGATCAGATTGACACAGGGATTTCGCGTGGATTCGACTTTGCCCCGGCTGACTACCTCAATCGTTGTACGTCCCGGATTGTCTCGTCCATCGAGCCCGAACGCTTTCATAGGGTGACGTTCGCAAGCGGACTGTCATTCAACGAAGCCAGCAATAGTTTGAACTTCTCTTAAAAAATCGATCTCTTGTGTCAAACGTCCGACACTGAGGAAGTGGGTGCTGGGGGAGGCGATGTTGTAACAGGAGATTCACAAGATGCGATTCCGGGTCCCAGCGTTGGGAATCCTCCTGCAACGGAGGCAACTAACTCGATGTCGAACGTGGAGCAACTGAGCCGAATGATGTCGATGATGGCGCAACACCAAGACTTGGTGTCTCAGATCGCATCGGAAGTTAGGAGCATCAAAACCAACGTTGTTGTCGTATGCCAGAAATGAAGACCACCGTGCATCCCATGGGCAACCAACCAACCGGAGCATCCACTCCAGAACGCCAAGCTGGCGGAACTGCTGGTCGTGCCAGTGGGCCAGCTTCTAAGCAGACCTCAAGTTCGACACAGAACACAAGAGACCCGATTGCACCTCCAAGGTGGAAGAAGTTAGATTTGGAAAAGTGTCACATTAAATTTGATGTCACGAACTTTCATTGTCTGGTTTCCGGCGGTGCCTTGAAGTGGTATTGGCAGATTCTCGAGGATCATTCCGACGATCCCAATTTTGGGTACTTCGGATTGAAAGCCGAGCTGCTGAGCTACTTTAAGACCGACGACTCCGACTATGAAATAATCCATGAAATAATGGAACGGAAGCAGCAACTTTCGACGACTTCTACGGGAAGATACATGATATGACATTCCGCATGCGTACCAGAATCCCTGAGAAGGAGCTGGTCGGCATAGTTAAGGGAAATCTCAAACCGTACCTGGCCAACTTGACCTTCGCCCTAAAAATGGATTCTCTGCCGGTGCTCAAGGCTGAGTGCAGGAGAGCCGAAAAACTTATAAAAGAAAACAAAAGTAGAAGCAGGATCGTAAATGAAATAGGGTTGGAAAATGAAGTAAAGATAGAAGCGTTTAATAGAAAACCCCAATCCCAATCCCAAATCCAGCACCAAACAACCGTCAACTCTAATGTTCCAACTCCATCTGTTACTCCTAATGTGTCCAAGTCCACCATAAATTCCTTTTGTGCGTCACCGTTTGATCTGATGTTGTGTTTTTCGTGTGGCATGCCGGTAGACTTCTTTGAGAAAAACCCAGCAGAAGCACAAGAGCCAAATAAATGTTCGTTTTGTTTTGCCTGTGGTAGCAAAGCGTCCTCTTGTGTTTTTAAACCCAATAAGTGAAACCCAAAACTGGCGGAGATAACCGGGGGCTCCAGCCAGGAAACTCACAGCCCGGCCACACAGAATTGAAAATCTTAAAGAGGGTTGAAAATGAAGTAGGGTTGTGAAGCCGATAGGAAGAAAGGAGGAAAGGGAAGTAAAAAGTTTACACCAGCGCAAAATAGAATATGAGGAAGCCAGACGGCCAATATTTTGCGAAACTATGAGCGAAAAGAAGAAGAACAATAGGAAGTTTGAGAAAATTGGGAAAATGCGAGAGAAAAAGAAATAAGATAGTTGCCACAATAGTCACAGTAAAAGGAGACAATCGATTTTTTGCAAAAAACACAGATAGGTGGTCATGAGGTCCTGGCACTCCTGGACTCAGGGGCGAGTGCCTGCTGCTTAGGAAAAGGCTCAGCGGAACTCCTGCATGGTAGAGAGGCCTTGATTATGCCAATCAAGGGTCCAAATATCCGGACGGAAAATGGGATAATGCGACAAAAGAACTGGAATTTTTGATAGTACCTGATTTACAACAAGAGGTGTATTTAGGAGTTGATTTCTGGCAGGCTTTTAGAATGAGTGTTGTGAGTAAGGGTGTGAATGTGTGTAATAATGTTGCCAGTGTGGGGGAACTCGTTTCTGCTGAGGGTGGCCTGTCTTTCGACGTCGTTTAACATGTTTTAACGACTGAAGAGAGTAACACATTGGAGCGTGTAAAAGCCCAATTCCCATCTTTCGCGGTATTAGGGTTAGGCCGAACGGACATGGAAGAGCATGTCAGCGATGGAATCTTGAGCCGCCTACAAAATACCAGATACATCTCCGCGATTGATCTAAAGGACGCTTTCTGGCAGATTCCCCTCTAGTCAAAATCACGCGAGAACACAGCCTTTACTGTCCCGGGCCGACCCCTATACCAATTTACTGTGATACCTTTCGGGTTGTGCAATGCAGCACAACGAATGTGCCGTCTTATGGACAAGGTCATTCCGGCCGCCTTACGTGAGTGTGTCTTTGTCTATCTTGATGTTTCTCCGATAGATTTTGGGTCTCATATGTGTTTATTGGAAAAGGTCACTCGGTGTCTTTCCTGCACCGTGAGGCACTTTCCTGCACCTAAACCCCCGAAGAAACTTCGACGGTTCCTGGGCATGCCGGGCCGGTACCGACGTTTCATCAAGGACTATGCGACTATTGCGGCCCCGCTGCACGACTGCCTCAAGAAAGACACGATAAAGAAGTTTACAATGACGGACGAGGCCATGAAATCGTTTGAGAAGCAGACGTTTTTATATTCAGTGTGACGCATCGACTGACGGAGTGGGCGGGGTGTTGTTCGAACTAGACGATGACCAGAACTAAAGAGCTATTGCCTACGTGTCGGCAAAACTAAATAAAGCACAGAAAAACTACAGCATCACCGAACTTGGATGTTATGCCGCGATAGTAAGCGTAAAGCGTTTTCGACCATATAAGTATGGAACCCCATTCACCATCATAACTGACCATGCCAGCCTCAAATGGCTCATGAACCAAAAAGATTTGTCAGGGAGGTTAGTTAGATGGAGTCTAAAACTCCAAGCCTATGACTTTATTATTGAGCACAAGAAAGGTGCGCAGAACGTGGTTTCCGACACACTTTCATGGATGTATTTCGTCCATACTAACGAATGACCGTGCGATAGACATATGCCTCGATTCACGGTATTTTGAGTCTGAGGAGTTCAAAGAGCTCCGAAAAACGGTGACCGAAAACCAAGAAAAGCTCCCGGACCTATGCCTATCGGACGGTTTCGTGTACAAAGGGACGCAATTCGACAGGGGGGCGATCTTCTAGCTGACCAGACCTACAAGCTTTGGGTCCCGTCGGAGTTGCGACCGGGGCTAGTGGAAATGTCTCACGGCTCACCGTCTGCTGGCCATGGGGGGATACATAAAACCTTATCCCGACTACGTCAAAAGTATTATTGGCCAGGCATGGTAACTGATGTGTGCGCACTTGTCAAAGATTGTGAAACCTGTAAGATAAATAAAACGCAAAATGTATTCAGGCAACCATTAATGGGAAAGCAAAAACTCACCGTACGACCTTCCCAACGTCTATTTTTTGATTTTATGGGTCCTTATCCTCGTAGTAGTGATGGTAATGTGTATGTCTTCGTGTGTTTAGACCATTTTTAAAAATTTGTATTTTTAGAACCCATAAGAAAGGCAACTTCAGCTGCTGTAATTAAGTTTCTGGAAAGAGATGTTTTCTACATATTCGGAGTGCCCGAATATATCCACTCGGATAACGGAAAACAATTCGTATCTGAATTATTCAAAAATTTCTTAGAAAAGTACGGCACAAAACGCATAAAGACGACATTTTATTCGCCTCAGGGTAACGCTGCGGAGGGCGTAAATCGATCTGTTCTACAAATCGTCCTTTATAAAGGACAACCAGAAAAACTGGGACAAATATGTTACTGATGCCGCATTTGCCCTCCGCAGCGTTGCACATACGGCCATTAACATGTCACCGTACTACGCCACTTTCGGTATGCCTATGATACAGCATGCTGCATCATATGAGCTATACCGAAAGTTAGGCGCATTAAAAGATAGTGACGTTGAAGTAGTGAATACGAATGACAAGTTACAACCCTTACGAAACAAGATTATGAAGGAGCTGAAGTTGGCCCATGAAAAAAGTAGGAAAGTATATGACACAAGGAGTAAAGATGTTAAGTTTCGAATAGGACAAGTGGTATACCGCCGAAACTTTAAGCAAAGTTCCCAAATCGAAAATTACAACGCAAAGTTAGCACCAAAACAAGTTAAGTGCATGGTCCTAAATGTCATAGGAAACTCGATAGTAATGGGCAAAAATCGGCGTATACCACGCTAAAGATATTTTTGCAAAATAGATACATGTTTTTTTTGTGGTGCTAGTCCTCATGTTTATGTTTCATGTTGTCGTATTTGCTTTTGTATATAAATGTATCTTTCAGTGTTTATGTATGTTATAAGATTGTTTATTTATTGGCGCATGTAGTTATTAAAATTGTTCTTGATTTTTTTATTTATTTTTTTGTTTATTTATTTTTTTATTTATCTATTAACTGACGTATGCAATTATTATTACCTGACTATCTCTTTTATTTTTACTAACTGATGTATGAATTTATTTTTTATTCTGATTATTCTGCGATTATTATTATTTATTTATTTACTTGACTAATACCTAATACTGTGATATTTTATAAATTTAGTTTTAGCTTTCTACCTGTGATATTTATCCCTATCTCGTACATACTTAGAATATCTGCATCCCTGGTGATTTAGTATAAGTAGTATATAAGGAGTAGATTTTGTTTATAAGTAGTTAACGTACATGTCTATTATCTAGAATAAGCCCGGCATAGAGTCGTGGGTCAAGGCCACACGTTGGACGCAAGGGAGTTGTAAGTGATAGGGTGCGTTGAAACTTCTTTACGCACACGCTCCATAGTGCAAGCACCATCGGCGGTTGCGAGCCTGTAACGACAGCCTTTCACCATTCTGGCAACATATTGCAATGTTAGCTAAGTATCTAACATAGATGTAGTGCAGCAAGGCTCCATCAACATTGCTTGTGTTCAGGGGCGGATCCAGGAAAATTTTTCGGGGGGGGTCTAGATTTGAAATCTCCAATACAACATTCACAAGAAAAGTTGGAAGATAGTAATCGGGGGTATGAATAACAAAAACTCACTCATATATGTATACTTACACAGTACAATTATTATATACTAGCAGACCCGGCAGACGTTGTTCTGCCTGACCAGTGACTTCCCTAGAAATACATTTTCAAATATTTTTCTATTAATTTTTAACATTTCATTTATTGCAGTGCTTTAGGGTACACAATATTTCTGGATTTAACTTCTTTGGTATAAACAAATAAATTGTTTGGATGCCCAACTCAAAAAACGGATCTTTTGAACTCAATGAGTATGACAAAAACCATTATGCGCTGCTGATCCGATGTATAGTTAGTATTTATTTAATTATATCCTATACCTACCACTTAACGGCACTATTATGATTTTATGAAAATCCTATAATACTCTGGATATGTATAAACGGCAATAACAAAAAAGAAAAATTATATGCTTTGATTAAGATTTAAGAACGTTAAAATCTCACTAAAGCAAATACATTCAGGGATAGATATAACGAATTGAAATATTACTTAGCTTGTGGTCTTGGAACTGCCCACATTTCCAAAAAGTTTACAAATGTAGCCTATGTATGTCGTACCCAACGAAGATTTTAACGTATTGGAAAAGTTTAAAACAGATCAACCATAAACTTTGGACATTATTGAAGTAAAACCAAAGTGCTGAATAAAAAAAATGTGGGCGTCGCACCGCCCACTTTTCCCAAATTATATAATTCTTGACCAAGGGACACACATATCCAAAAATCATTAGTTTAGACCAAACATATTCAAAGTTATGATGATTTAAATTTTACAAAGCCTGGGGGCGTGGCACCGCCCACTTTTCCAAAAATTAATATAGCCTAAATCGTACACAATAATCTTCTGAACCAATCTGAAAAGATTAGAAACATTATTGAAGTACAAACAAAACACAAAAAATGTGGGCGTGGCACGGCCCACTTTTCCCAAACTATATAAATCTTGACTAAAGGACACACATGTCCAAAAATCTTTAATTTAGACCCAATATGTATATAGCCTGGGGGCGGGGCACTTCCTACTTTTCCAAAAATTGATATAGCCTGAATCGTACACAACAATTTTCTTAACCAATCTGGAATGTTTAAAAGAGATCGACCATCTGCAGTTTCGTATTGCAGCAGACGTCCGTCAAAATAGATGCGGATTATGCATCTCAGATAATAGGATATACCTACCCTGTCTGGGTATCCAGAATTTTCGCCCAGTTAGCGCAATTGAATGCGTTATTTACATCTAATGTCACGATAAGGCAGTATTCCTTAGATCCCTCGAGCCAGCGCGTTTCCAAATCGCAGGGAATGTCCCCTCAGCTAGGCATGCAGTAAATAAGTTCGCGAACGTTGACGCCTTATAATC
This sequence comes from Sphenella marginata, assembly GCA_951509765.1. NCBI lineage: Eukaryota > Metazoa > Arthropoda > Insecta > Diptera > Tephritidae > Sphenella > Sphenella marginata. The sequence continues at coordinate 58,480,716 of OX608078.1, read as the reverse complement.
AACCGCCACCTTCAGTACTTTGTTGGGCACACAGTCTAGACCAGGAGACTTGTTGTAATCTAGTCTCTTAACCGCTAGGAGCACTTCCTCTACCGTCACTTCATTAAATGCATATAATGGATTATTTGGCTTAGGGAAAACTAGTTTTCTTTGCGTGGGAAAGAGAGTATCGACCACGTTTTTGAGGAATGACGGGCATGTTGGTATGGCTTCGCGCTTGGTTTTAACTTTTTTAAGACCAATTTGTAAGCCGTTCCCCATGGGTCGTGTTCAGCCTCATCGCAGAGGTTGAGAAAGCATTGTCGTTTGCTATTCGCTATTGCCGCCTTCAAAGCATGACGCGCAGCTGTATAGGCAGCTCTGCACTCTAAGAAGGTTGGAATATCTCGTGATCTTTGGAAGCGCCGCCTCGCCCGAATACATTCTCTCCTTAGCGTTTGTATGCTGTCATTTCACCAATACGCCGAGCTTTGCTGTTTCCGTATGGTCTTTCTGGTCATCGACGCATCGCATGCTCCTTTGATGTCAGCCATTACCTTAGTGGCTATAAAGTTCGCGCTGCCTGTATACTCGGATGCTGGCAGCATTGCCTTGAAAACAACGGAGTCGAAGGTGTTGACCTTCCAACCCCGACTCCTCACGAAAGTTCGGTTGGTAGGAGTCCTTCCCCCGTCTACTTTGATGTCCACTTTGATGGCCGAGTGATCGCTTTGCGTATAGCACTCACTAATCTTCCACTCGCACATCCTAAACATATTTTCACTTACGAGCGTAATGTCTATTATGGACCCGAAGCCATTTCTGGAAAATGTATGTTGCCCACCTGTATTAAGAAGCGCTACATCCAAACAAGCGAACGCTTCGAGAAGAACTCTCCCTTTCGGAGATGTTCGCTGTGAGCCCCATTCGACAGCCCATGCGTTAAAGTCGCCAGCTATGACGAACCGCTGCCTCGTAGTCGCGTCTGTGGCCATCTTACCAACAACTTCTTCAAAAGCTTCTAGCGAGGTGCTAGGTGGTATATAGCAGCTATATACGAAGATATCTCCTATCCTGCCGCACACAAAACCTCTTTATTTAAGAACGGGCTCTATGTACAACGGGTTTTCTTCGCAGGACCAAATTGCTGCCTTACCACATAAATCGGGTAGCCAACCCAAGGACTTGTGCCTGTATGGCTCGCTTATTATTGCAACGTCGACTTTTAGTTCCCTTATGGTTTGCGACAATAGGTCTTGTGCAGCTTCGCAGTGGTTGAGATTGAGTTGGACCAATCTCATGACGGTCTGAGTTTCCGGACCGCCTCTCTGTATACCGGGCAGTTGTTTCCCCCGGTACGATGATCAACGCTATTGACTCCTCTTTCAGTGCACAGAATGCACTTTCCGCAATTAAAGCATTTCCCTTTTGCATCCTTTTCGCTGGTGCAGTTCCTCGAGATATGTCCGAAGTCCATGCACCTGTAGCAGCGTTTTGGCTCAATTTTCGCTCGAATACGGCATACCACCCAGCCTATTCTAACTTTGCTACTGGCTAGTAGCTTTCTGGGCGCTTCTCCTGGAATCGAGATTGTCGCCGTTAGTGTTCCGCCGTATCCCGGATCTCGCATAGGGTCTCTTCCGTCAGGGACTTGACTTCGGCTTTGCCAGACAAGGCTTGCCCTACTGCCGCTTGCAGCTTAGCGATGCTGCCCTCTGCCTGCTTGGTTAGCTGGAACAAGAACTCACCTTTCGCGGTCTTACGGATCTTGCGAATCATGGTACTCATCTCTTTAAGAGTCTCCTCGGTTTTTACAGCCTTTAGAATGTCCGCATACGAGCACCCTCCCGTGGATTTAATGACAATGGCGTCGGGTCGGGCAGCTTTGGGCTTCGGGCGTTTTTTCTGAACCGTTTGAATCTTTAAGGTTTTGGTTAATGGAACGCTTTCCACTTCCAATAATTTCCTTAAGCTCTCCGATAAGCCTTCCTAGCGATTGAAACGCCTGGTCGTCTTCTTCTCTGCCCTCGAACGCCAGCGGAGACTCCGTCCGCGCGGACATAGGCCTGCCCGAGATTTGAGGAGCTGAACGAGGGGGCGAGTGCCCTAGTCTCGACCGCCTCACGAAGGGGTTACCTACGTCCCCTTCATTCTCCCCGACTAGCGGTGCAGACACCCCCTCCATTTCGGTGACCGCCGCGGTGTCCGCTACTACCTTGGCGAGTCCCGCAACGATCCCCTTTGTGGTAGTAGACACTCTAAATTTTATTTGTATTATCTTATTTTATATTGTTTTAATTATTATTAGTTAAATTTTATTTTATTTTTCTTTAAAAGTATTTATTTTATTATTATTTTTCGTAGTATGATTATATTGTTATTGATTTTATTATTATTTGGTTATATTAACTTCTTTGTTTATTTTATTTTAGCTCTGTTTATTTATTTTTCCTTAATTTATTCCCACCCCTAGTGGGCGAAAGACAAATGGGTTGTGTCTTAATTTATTCCCACCCCTAGTGGCCGAAACAAAGGGTTGTGTCTTTGCTACCTTGGCAGCACTGCCAAACGTCAGCTGCCTCGCTGATCTGGCCCCACCCCCAGCTGCCTCGCTGATCTGGCCCCACCTTTGGGTGACAGGATCAGCTGTATTTGACACTTTGTAAATGTTTAGTTTATATATATACCGTCTCGCTTGTGCAATCCTTCCAATACGCGAAAGCGAAAACAATAGAAAAATTTGTATGAAAATTTGTATTTTATACAAATTTGCTAAAATATTCGCAAACACCGCTGTTCAAGGACTGCAAAAACGCTACGGTAACAGAAAAACTTACGTGGCAATAGTTTTTTTATTAGTGATTTGCGCTCTTTTTTGTGTTCCTTTTCTTTTCTTATTTTTTGCTAGTAGCTTCGCTTTTAGCTTCCTTACACTTCACTTTTCTGTACATATGCATACGTGCATATGTGTACGTTTTGTCAGCGCTATGCACGTACATGTCGGTAACGATGTGTGAGTGCAGTTTCCCCTTAAAACCGGAGGACTTTTCCCGGGCGAACGGTCTTCAACCCGGACAGGCTAGGTCTCTTGCCAGCCAGCCGTCAACCTGTCAACACCTGCCATCGATCACCGCCGTGAGGATAACTATTGTAAAAAAGGTAATTTCTATCCATGCGCTTAAATAAAAACAATATTTATAACGAACGTTCGTTTTATTCTTTTTATTTATACACCTGCACCCTGTCCGAGATCGACCTCGGTGCGCCCTACCATTGACCGTTGAAGACGCACCCCGGCCGAACATGGTCCTTTAGCGCCAAAACTGAACGGCACCTTTACCATTTATTATACAGTCCACAACGACAAAAAATCAGTAAGCACTCCATCAGACACCAGTCAAAAACCGTGTGAATATATTGACGTGGGGAATTTTTGCCACTCGCAACACAGAAAAACAGTGAGAAGAATATTGACGTGGGGAACTCGCAACACAAAAAAATCGTGATACTGCAACAAAACCACCAGCTGGAACAACATCAAATCAACAAACACACGCGTGTCACAAAAATAAGCTACCAATAATCTACTTTTACGTAAGTGTTACAATATTTCTTGCCCGTTTTTTTTTTGAGGTTATAAATTTTTCTGCCACGCGTAGTGCTCGAAACGCGAAAAGTGTTAAATTTCCTTAAGAAATAAATAGTGAATACTGTGCAATTACACATATCCGAAAGGGTGAACATAACCTAGCTTTCGTGCAGATACGTTTCCATCTAACTTGATTTGTGTGCCGGTTGTCGTTGTACAGCACTGCACACAAATTTTAAATTTTGTGGTTCGCCTCTAAAAGGTTAATTTTATGCACACAACACTTGATTCTGAAAAGTTCACACTCTTCGTAGAGCTATATACGGCGCACGCACTTTTTATATTACCACATCAAAATAAAACACTTTATTATTACACGTGAGGGTGGCGAGTGGTCCCTTTGTTGTTACTCGCGACATTGTTGTTGGTCTCACACATCAGCAAAAACAGCTGTCTATATATAACTATTCAATAAACATTCAACTACGGCAATTTAAAATTTTGTTTTTGTCACTTTTTCTTTGGGTTCGAGAACCAGAATTGTGTGTCACAGTTATACCCACCACAGTAGGAACCTTACTTTCATTTGCCCACAAAAGTCTCGCTATACGCGAGATCAGAAACGGCTGAAAAATGAATACTTACGTCAGAGTAGCAGAGTCAATAGCAGAGTTTTAAACCGATTTCAACCTTAGTCGTGAGAAGGACCGTATAAAACATACTCTTGCAATTGATCAAGAAGAATTACGGTCCTTATGGACCAAGGTCAAGACTGCTCTAAGAAAAAAGCATAGGTCATCGTATGCTATATACATGCGATGCCTAACAAAAATCAGGCGAAGGACATAGTGAAGAAATGTCCCCTTACAAACGAAGGCTTCGAAACAGCCTGGAAAGATACGAGAATAAACGTATTCTTGTCAACTGACAATTACAAATATTATTTAATCTTATAAAGGTAGAGAGTGAGTGAGGTAGTTCCATTAAGATATTACAGCGGGATATCAATAATTGCTTCTCATCCCTAAAAAGCCATAAAATTGACGTTTCAAATTGGGATGCAATCATAACATATTTATATTCAACTAAGCTGCCCGAGAGCACGCTAGCTATATGGGAACAGAGCATCGACCATAAAATGGATATATCGAAATGGGAGGATATGGACAAATTCTTTTCAAATCGGTTTCAGACCCTTGAAACAGTGTCAGGCTTTATAAGCAACGCCAATGCGAAAAGCCAAAAACCCATTTCTTCGCGGCAGACGACAGAGACCCCTACAAAAAGACTTGGCGCCTTTCAAACAAAGGTGTCGCGACCAACTAAAGCAGTGTGTAATATGTGCAAACCTAACGATCACAGATTACGCAGCTGCCCTCGTTTTAGTGACTTATCCCCAGGGGACATAATCAAGTTCATAAAATCTATGAACGGGTGCCTGAACTGCTTATCCCCAGCGCACACGGTGACGCGATGCACCAGTTCGTACAACTGCAATACGTGCCACTCTCTTCACCATACGCTAGTGCATGCGGATACGCTGCAACATACTCCCAGACAGAACCCATTCAGAAGCCCACCGGCAAATGGTGCTTCTACCTCACAACAGACACAAGCACGACGAGAAGCGGAAAAGGCAGGCTCACCACGTAACCAGAATTTTACATCCTGCCATGTTAATACGGATACGGGCGTTCTTTTACGTACAGCTCACGTACACATACACCACAATGGTACCAATTTCTCCGCGCGGGCATTAATTGAGTCAGGATCGGAGTGCTCTTTCATGACGGAAAGACTCAAACGAAGAATTAATATGCCGGCGAGAAAAATGTATGCCCAAGTATCGGGCATCGCAGACGCAGTAACCGCTCATGTCAAGGAGGCTTCGGACATTGAACTACGGTCACCTATTGACCCATGTTTCAGCCTGAGAACGACGGTGCTCGTGCTAGCGAAACTAACTGGGAACCTACCCTCATGTCACCTCAGCTCAATGGCTAAGCAGGCGTTCCCAGATCTAGTTCTCGCAGATAAGAGGCTCTACGTCAATGAAGACGTAGACCTTATACTGGGCGGAGACATATATCCCCAAATTCTACTCACTGGCCACCTCATGACGGTCTGAGTTTCCGGACCGCCTCTTTGTATACCGGGCAGTTGTTTCCCCCGGTACGATGATCAACGCTATTGACTCCTCTTTCAGTGCACAGAATGCACTTTGCCGAATTCGTGCACGTTTTGGCAATGTGTCCCTCGATTCCGCAATTAAAGCATTTCCCTTTTGCATCCTTTTCGCTGGTGCAGTTCCTCGAGATATGTCCGAAGTCCATGCACCTGTAGCAGCGTTTTGGCTCAATTTTCGCTCGAATACGGCATACCACCCAGCCTATTCTAATTTTGCTACCGGCTAGTAGCTTTCTGGCCGCTTCTCCAGGAATCGAGATTGTCGCCGTTAGTGTTCCGCCGTAGGCTTTCCGAATGGATCGTATGTTGGACGGTTGCATTTCAAGAGCTGGGAACTGCGAGTTCAGTGCCTGGCAGACTTCCGTTTCCGTCGTCACCTCATCCATATCCACGATCTCGCATAGGGTCTCTTCCGTCAGGGACTTGACTTCGGCTTTGCCAGACAAGGCTTGCCCTACTGCCGCTTGCAGCTTAGTGGTGCTGCCCTCTGCCTGCTTGGTTAGCTGGAACAACAACTCACCTTTCGCGGTCTTACCGATCTTGCGAACCATGGTACTCATCTCTTTAAGAGTCTCCTCGGTTTTTACAGCCTTTAGAATGTCCGCATACGAGCACCCTCCCGTGGATTTAATGACAATGGCGTCGGGTCGGGCAGCTTTGGGCTTCGGGCGTTTTTTCTTAACCGTTTGCCATGCTGCTCCTTGCCCTGGTGGTCCCGCTGTTTTCGAGACCTTGGCTGCTACCACGTCAGAGTACTTAGATGCTGGTTTTTGCGCATCCTTTTGCTTCTTTGGCTCTTTCTGTGGCGAAGGTGTTCCACCAGGAGCGCGTTCTCGCCCCCGTTTAGCGCGTTGTTGCTGTGGCTGCTGGCTCAGTGACGGTGACGTCTGGGACTGCTTGGAGTCCACTCCCCTTTTCTCTCCCATGAAGGTTTCTGCTGCCTCATCGTAAGACACAGAGATCGCCTTTATTAAATCTTTAAGGTTTTGGTTAATGGAACGCTTTCCACTTCCAATAATTTCCTTAAGCTCTCCGATAAGCCTTCCTAGCGATTGAAACGCCTGGTCGTCTTCTTCTCTGCCCTCGAATGCCAGCGCAGACTCCGTCCGCGCGGACATAGGCCTGCCCGAGATTTGAGGAGCTGAACGAGGGGGCGAGTGCCCTAGTCTCGACCGCCTCACGAAGGGGTAACCTACGTCCCCTTCATTCTCCCCGACTAGCGGTACAGACACCCCCTCCATTTCGGTGACCGCCGCGGTGTCCGCTACTACCTTGGCGAGTCCCGCAACGATCTCCTTTGTGGTTGGTTGGTTGGTTGGAGTGGCGAGTCCCATTGACTCCAATTAGCGCTAGTGCGCCGTTTTGATACCACAGCTCGTGAACTAACCAATGAAGATTATTACAGAAAGTTGGCGTGGTGGGACTCTTACACCCCTATAGATCCTATCTATATCCATGCCGTTGAGTCCAAGAATTTTAGAAGTTCCCCAAGCTTAACATCGTTGAGCTCAGAAAGACTCCCGAACAAAGGTTTACCCAGAAATTTTGTTCTGCTCCTGCAGTGCGCAGGACAGCTGCACAGTAGGTGCTCCACCGTCTCTTCCATCCCCGGAAGGTTGCAACTGCGGCACGTAGTATTGTGCTCCATGCGTATCCTTGTCGCGTGCGCCCCGATAGTCCAATGTCCAGTGAGGGCTGAAACTAATCTGAAAAGGTCCCTTCTGTTGTTCCTTAGAAGGGTCGAAGTTCGTGCTTCATTATACGACGGCCATAAACTCCTTGAAACTCTGCAGGACTGCAAACGCTTCCATCTATCCGTAGCCTCACCAAGCCAGTGCTGAGAGATCCGACCCTTGAGCAGTCCCAGCGGTGCAAGGACCTCCTGCGCTTCTGAGACGTCAAGAGCCGACCCACGCCGTGCCAGCTCATCGGCACACTCGTTTCCCTGTATGTTACGATGCCCCGGCACCCATATTAGAGAAACGGCATGTCGACTTGCCAGGTTCATGGTCCTCTCCCTGCACTGACCTACGAGGCTCGAAGTGATCGTCGCTGATCCGAGAGCCCGAAGAGCCGCCTGGCTGTCCGAGAAGATAGCTATCCGATTACCTGTTATATTTGTATCAAGTAATGCCCTGCATGCTTCCTGGATAGCATAAATTTCTGATTGAAATACACTCGCAGAGTCTGGAAGACGAACTGATAAGGACACGTCTGGGAGAATTCCGAAAACTCCCGTTCCCACTGCACAATCCATTTTAGATCCGTCCGTGAAAATTGATATGTCGAAGTTTTGTGGTAGTTCCCCTGTTTTCCAGTCCTTTCTGGATGGGAAAATAACCTCAAAATTTGTGTCGAAAACTGTCCTGGGACAGATGTAGTCCGTTTTGTTCTTAATATAGGGGTCGGTTATATTTAACAGAATACGGCTGTGACCGTATCCACGCTCTTTCCAGAGTCCCAACTCCCGAAGCCTGAGTGCACCATTAGATGCTATTTCCTTGATAAAGAGATCGATCGGTGGTATATTGCATATCACGTTCAGAGCCTCTGTGGGGCATGATCTAATCGCCCCTGTGATTGCGCCACAAGCTGCCCGCTGAACTTTGCTTAGCATGTTCCCAATGTAGCCCACCTCGACTGCACTCCACCACACTATTGCCCCGTAGGCTAAGATCGGTCGAATAACTGCTTTGTACATCCATGCCGTGATTTCTGGGCTCAAGCCCCACTGTCTGCCTAACATTCGTTTACAGGCGTACATAGCTCCATATGCCCGTTTGACCCTGTTTTCTATGTTAAGCTTCCAGTTCAACTTAGGTGTCAAGATAACGCCTAAGTATTTCGCCCTTTCAGAAAGTTGCAACTCTTGACCATAAAGAGAAGGTAGATTGAAACTTGGTATTTTGTTCCTATTTGTGAATAACAATAGCTCGGTCTTTGAGGGATTGACACTAAGCCCCGCAGCCTCTGCCCATCCACTCAGCTTCCTTAGTGCTCCCTGCGTGATATCGCTAATCACGCTATGGCACAGCCCCGATACTAGTATTACTACGTCGTCCGCGTAGGCAACCACTTTAACTCCGTTTCTGTTGAGTTGACGAAGTATGCCGTCTATAACGCAAAGCCAAAGCAGTGGTGACAGCACGCCACCCTGAGGGGTTCCTCTCGACAAGTGTGCCGTCACTTCACTTGCTCCGACGTTTGCGCTTATGATTCTTGACCGCAGTGCCATCCCTATCCAGTTAACAATAGGGTCCTCGATGCCAAGGACCGATAGCGAGTCCTCTATCGCTTCCAGCCTTACATTGTTGAAGGCGCCCTCGATATCAAGGAATGCGGCCATGGTGAACTGTTTGCTCTCAAGGGACGCTTCTACCTTGTGCACCACCTCGTGCAGGGCAGTCTCCGTTGAGCGGCCCTTGAGATATGCATGCTGAGCTGTTGACAGCCCTGAAGTATCCAATTTCTTCCTGATATGGATGCCCAAAAGCCGTTCGAAGGATTTTAAAACAAACGACGAAAGACTAATAGGTCTGAAGTCCTTGGGGTTTTCATGACCTCTCTTGCCCACCTTTGGGATGAAAACCACCCTCGTCCTCCTCCAGTTTTAAGGCACATGGTTTAGCCGAATGCATGGCCTGAAGATACACGCCAGCCAGGGTATTACCAGCAAGCTGGTTTTTTGTAACATGGCTGGGAAAATACCATCCGGCCCCGCGGATTTGTACGGTGAGAAACTGTTGATTGCCCATTCAATCTTTTTGGTTGTTATAAGCTCATTTATTAGACAAAGAGACGGCAGTACACCAGTGTACTCCTTACCTTCCATTTGACTAGGCCCACAGCCTGGAAAATGTGTTCCTACAAGAAGATCCACGGTTTCCGCCGAGCTGCATGTCCATGAACCGTCGTCTTTCCGTAAAAACGACGGGCAAGCTTTTTCCTTTGAGAGAATTTTCCAAAGTCTCGAAGATTCCTTTGTGGATTCGATGGACGTGCAAAAGTCCTTCCAGGATCCTTGTTTTGCCTTCCGAATCGCTTTTTTATAGCATCTTAGACTATTCTTGTATGGCAGCCAGTTGCCAGTAGAACGGCTCAGGTTGAATAGTCTCCTAGACTCTCTCCTGAGTTCGAAAAGGTCTGAATTCCACCAGGGAGGATATACTTTTTTGCTAAAACTAGTTGGACAAGCTACCCTTAGAGCCGACCCCATGGCCTTCTCCAGCTTACTACTTTTAGCATCAAGCTCCTCCACTGACAGAAATTCCTGCAAAGGTTGACTACCTAACTTATTGCTCACTACTCTGACGAACCTTCGCCAGTTTGTCCTCCTTGGGTTAAGGTGAGGAATAGGGTTATCTAATTTCAAAATGATATCAAAAAGGATCATCCTGTGGTCAGAAAAGGATTGCCTCTCTGATACCCTCCAATTTTCTACACGAATATTGCTATTTCCGCTTAGTAGCGTAATGTCCAGCACCTCTTCCCACCCCCTAAATGTATCAGTGCTTGGGAAGACAAAAGTATAAGTACTACCCCCGTTACAAACTACTAAGTTATTACTCAAAATAAAATCGAAAAGTGACTCACCCTTGGTATTAATCTCCGTGCTCTCCCACAGGGAGTGCCTGGAGTTGGCGTCGCATCCAACAATTATATTTCGTGCTCCGACTGTCTGCATCAACCCGCGGATCTCCTCCGGTGGAGCATCCCCCTCATGCGGCATATATGAGGAGGTAATCACCATGCTGACTCCGTCAGCTGCCTCCAGCGAAATTGTGGTAGTAGACACTCTAAATTTTATTTGTATTATCTTATTTTATATTGTTTTAATTATTATTAGTTAAATTTTATTTTATTTTTCTTTAAAAGTATTTATTTTATTATTATTTTTCGTAGTATGATTATATTGTTATTAATTTTATTATTATTTGGTTATATTAACTTTTTTGTTTATTTTATTTTAGCTCTGTTGTTTATTTTTCCTTAATTTATTCCCACCCCTAGTGGCCGAAAGACAAATGGGTTGTGTCTTAATTTATTCCCACCCCTAGTGGCCGAAACAAAGGGTTGTGTCTTTGCTACCTTGGCAGCACTGCCAAACGTCAGCTGCCTCGCTGATCTGGCCCCACCTTTGGGTGACAAGATCAGCTGTATTTGACACTTTGTAAATGTTTAGTTTATATATATACCGTCTCGCTTGTGCAATCCTTCCAATACGCGAAAGCGAAAACAATAGAAAAATTTGTATGGAAATTTGTTTCTTTTCTTTTCTTATTTTTTGCTAGTAGCTTCGCTTTTAGCTTCCTTACACTTCACTTTTCTGTACATATGCATACGTGCATATGTGTACGTTTTGTCAGCGCTATGCACGTACATGTCGGTAACGATGTGTGAGTGCAGTTTCCCCTTAAAACCGGAGGACTTTTCCCGGGCGAACGGTCTTCAACCCAGCCAGCCAGCCGTCAACCTGTCAACACCTGCCATCGATCACCGCCGTGAGGATAACTATTGTAAAAAAGGTAATTTCTATCCATGCGCTTAAATAAAGACAATATTTATAACGAACGTTCGTTTTATTCTTTTTATTTATACACCTGCACCCTGTCCGAGATCGACCTCGGTGCGCCCTACCATTGACCGTTGAAGACGCACCCCGGCCGAACATGGTCCTTTAGCGCCAAAACTGAACGGCACCTTTACCATTTATTGTACAGTCCACAACGACAAAAAATCAGTAAGCACTCCATCAGACACCAGTCAAAAACCGTGTGAATATATTGACGTGGGGAATTTTTGCCACTCGCAACACAGAAAAACAGTGAGAAGAATATTGACGTGGGGAACTCGCAACACAAAAAAATCGTGATACTGCAACAAAACCACCAGCTGGAACAACATCAAATCAACAAACACACGCGTGTCACAAAAATAAGCTACCAATAATCTACTTTTACGTAAGTGTTACAATATTTCTTGCCCGTTTTTTTTTTTGAGGTTATAAATTTTTCTGCCACGCGTAGTGCTCGAAACGCGAAAAGTGTTAAATTTCCTTAAGAAATAAATAGTGAATACTGTGCAATTACACATATCCGAAAGGGTGAACATAACCTAGCTTTCGTGCAGATACGTTTCCATCTAACTTGATTTGTGTGCCGGTTGTCGTTGTACATCACTGCACACAAATTTTAAATTTTGTGGTTCGCCTCTAAAAGGTTAATTTTATGCACACAACACTTGATTCTGAAAAGTTCACACTCTTCGTAGAGCTATATACGGCGCACGCACTTTTTATATTACCACATCAAAATAAAACACTTTATTATTACACGTGAGGGTGGCGAGTGGTCCCTTTGTTGTTACTCGCGACATTGTTGTTGGTCTCACACATCAGCAAAAACAGCTGTCTATATATAACTATTCAACAAACATTCAACTACGGCAATTTAAAATTTTGTTTTTGTCACTTTTTCTTTGGGTTCGAGAACCAGAATTGTGTGTCACAGTTATACCCACCACAGTAGGAACCTTACTTTCATTTGCCCACAAAAGTCTCGCTATACGCGAGATCAGAAACGGCTGAAAAATGAATACTTACGTCAGAGTAGCAGAGTCAATAACAGAGTTTTAAACCGATTTCAACCTTAGTCGTGAGAAGGACCGTATAAAACACACTCTTGCAATTGATCAAGAAGAATTACGGTCCTTATGGACCAAGGTCAAGACTGCTCTAAGAAAAAAGCATAGGTCAACGTATGCTATATACATGCGATGCCTAACAAAAATCACTGCTGAGGTAGAAAAGTTTAAGAAAGTGGAAACGACTACCGCTACAAACCAGCCCCTAGACCATAATATTCCTCTCCCCCCGTGTGATATGGAGATATTCAAGGGTGACTATTTGTCGTGGCCAACGTTTCGTGACATGTTCACGGCCATCTACAGACACAACACCCGTTTAAGTCCGGTTGAGAAACTTTTTCATCTGAACCAAAAAACCCAGGGGGAGGCGAAGGACATAGTGAAGATATGTCCCCTTACAAACGAAGGCTTCGAAACAGCCTGGAAAGATACGAGAATAAACGTATTCTTGTCAACTGACAATTACAAATATTATTTAATCTTATAAAGGTAGAGAGTGAGTGAGGTAGTTCCATTAAGATATTACAGCGGGATATCAATAATTGATTCTCATCCCTAAAAAGCCATAAAATTGACGTTTCAAATTGGGATGCAATCATAACATATTTATATTCAACTAAGCTGCCCGAGAGCACGCTAGCTCTATGGGAACAGAGCATCGACCATAAAATGGATATATCGAAATGGGAGGATATGGACAAATTCTTTTCAAATCGGTTTCAGACCCTTGAAACAGTGTCAGGCTTTATAAGCAACGCCAATGCGAAAAGCCAAAAACCCATTTCTTCGCGGCAGACGACAGAGACCCCTACAAAAAAGACTTGGCGCCTTTCAAACAAAGGTGTCGCGACCAACTAAACTCGTTTTAGTGACTTATCCCCAGGGGACATAATCAAGTTCATAAAATCTATGAACGGGTGCCTGAACTGCTTATCCCCAGCGCACACGGTGACGCGATGCACCAGTTCGTACAACTGCAATACGTGCCACTCTCTTCACCATACGCTCCTGCATGCGGATACGCTGCAACATACTCCCAGATAGAACCCATTCAGAAGCCCACCGGCAAATGGTGCTTCTACCTCACAACAGGCACAAGCACGACGAGAAGCGGAAAAGGCAGGCTCACCACGTAACCAGAATTTTACGTCCTGCCATGTTAATACGGATACGGGCGTTCTTTTACGTACAGCTCACGTACACATACACCACAATGGTACCAATTTCTCCGCGCGGGTATTAATTGATTCAGGATCGGAGTGCTCTTTCATGACGGAAAGACTCAAACGAAGAATTAATATACCGGCGAGAAAAATGCATGCCCAAGTATCGGGCATGTCAAGGAGGCTTCGGGAATTGAACTACGGTCACCTATTGACCCATGTTTCAGCCTGAGGACGACGGTGCTGGTGCTAGCGAAACTAACTGGGAACCCACCCTCATGTCACCTCAGCTCAATGGCTAAGCAGGCGTTCCCAGATCTAGTTCTCGCAGATACGAGGCTCTACGTCAATGAAGACGTAGACCTTATACTTGGCGGAGACATATATCCCCAAATTCTACTCACTGGCCTTCGAAAGAATGTATTAAATTCACTTGTGGCGCAGGAAACAGTATTCGGCTGGATACTGACCGGTCACACGCAAACACCGAGTCCACCCAACAACCTTGTCCCATATTATAGCGAGGTGGCCCTGGACCAACAGCTCACGGCATTCTGGGAGGTCGAAAAAAACCTGAAAATAAAGTGAGAAATGCAGATGACAAATATTGCGAGGAGCTATACCAGAAAACGACAAGGAGAAATGCAGATGGAAGATATACCGTGTCGCTGCCTTTTCGACAAGAGTACCCAGAAAATATTGCGTTAGGAGAGTCCCTTAAACGAGCATGCTCACAATTCTTTAGGAATGAGGCACGCCTGATAAAAAACCCAGAGTTAGGCAAAGAATATATTAGGGTACTTTCCGAGTACGAAGCACTTGGCCATATGACTCGAATAACAAAGAATATTTCCTCTGACGAATCCCACAATTACTTCCTGCCTCACCACGCAGTTGTGAAAGCACAGAGTACTACTACCAAGGTACTTGTAGTGTTCAACGCATCAAGCCCTATGGCAAACGGTCTTAGTTTGAATGATGTACTTCTCCCAGACCCAGTCCTACATACTGATCTTACGGTGGAGGTTATACAGGTTTGTCTTTAACAGCGACATCGAAAAGATGTATCGCCAAATTTAGGTGATCGAAAATCACACCCCGTTTCAAAGAATAGTCTACCGGACCTCCCAGAACGAACCTATACGATTTTATGAGCTAAAAGCCGTGACATTTGGCATTAATTGCGCTCCATATCTCGCGATCCGGACACTCCTCCAACTCGCAGCTTATGTCGAAAAGTCCCACCCAATAGCATCAACCATACTGCGAGACTGCATGTACGTCGACGACGTACTAGCCGGGGGGAATACTATCGCATCAGCCATTCAAGCCGGGGAATTCGACTGGTGCTACATTCGGCGGGATTCCCACTACGTAAGTGGACCTCAAATTCCGAGGAAATTCTGCAGGACATCCCCAAATCCGATCGGCTAAGCGAAGACTTCTTAGCGTTTGAGGATACGAGTTCGGTTAAGACTTTGGGGACTCGGTGGAACACCCATTCTGACCTTTTTTATTTCAAGGCAGGCGCGTTGGAGCTTAGCAACAACATCACAAAAAGGGAGATTCTCTCCGCCATAGCAAAACTGTTCGACCCTTTAGGATGGCTCGCACGTATGGTCATCATTGCAAAAATACTCATGCAAAGTATTTGGTTAGAAGGCAATGATTGGGATGAACCAGTATCAAACAATACGTTGGAAAGATGGAAAACATTCACGCAACATTATCACGAAATCGACAACATCCCACGGTGGGTCAACTACTCGCCAAAAGACGACATCGAAATACATGGGTTCTGCGGCGCATCCGAAAAGGCATATGCGGCAACAATCTACATGTGCGTCAAAAAGGATGGTCACATCGTTACTAACTTTCTGCTAGCAAAAACCCGCGTCGCCCAAGTTAAGACATTATCTCTCCCTCGGTTAGAATTGTGTGGAGCTGTTCTACTGGCAGAAATCATGGAATAAATCCTCAGGAGCATCCAGTTGGGCCCAGTCAAAGTATATTTGTGGACGTATTCAACCATCGTACTGGCGTGGATACGGAAACCCCCCTGTTCCTGGTCCACCTTTGTCGCACATCGAATCACGAAGATTGTCGACATGGTCGGGGACAAAGACTGGCTTCACGTGAACTCGGAGTCGAATCCAGCGGATCTAGGTAGCCGAGGACTACCTGCGTCGGAATTAGTCAACCGCTCGTTGTGGTGACCGGGACCTTCTTGGCTGCAAGAAGACAGGTCCCAATGGCCACTACTAGAAAGTGATAACAATACCACCGCTGAAGAAAGGAGAACTCAACCCTATGCGAAAACAAAAGTCAATAACACCGATATTCTAGACCGATTTTCTGATTTACCTAGGGCCTTGAGAGTGTTATCGTTTGTCATGAGATTCTACCGAAGAACTCACCCAAAACCAAAAGCGGCATTTCAAATGCAGACACACTTAATCTCAGCAGAGGAAATTAAGGCAACCACGCAAATTTTAATAAAGATCTCTCAGAACCAGCATTACAGTTCAGAGTAAAGGGATTTGACGACTGGGAGAGCCATTGAAGGGAAAAGTGAGATACTTTCACTTAACCCCTTCATTGACAAAGAAAACATTATAAGAGCAGGAGGACGTATCGAGGCTTCCCAGGCCACAGTAGGGGTTGAATAGGGTAGTAAAAACATTTTTTTTAGATCAAGGGGCATTAGTCCATTAGGGGCTTTGGGTTACGTGAATTCGGGGTTGAGATTTTTATTTTTTTTCACATGTAATAATAATTTAATTTTTTTTAGTTTCCTCTTGCCGAACGTTTTCGATTTACTTATTTCCCTACATTTAATTCTTCTTTTTTCCTATCATTTTTTTGTTAGGATTTAGGTTTCGTTAGAGGCATTTTAGGTGGAGATTCTTTTTACAAACTAGCGAATTTCCTATTTAGTATTTAAAATTTTCTTTTTTTTTATCGCTTCTATTTCGTAATCTGAGTTTGTAATAATCTAAATCTTTTTTTTTTACTTTAATTCTTTCAATTTCCTTCGGCCAATTCGTCTTTCGTCCTCTTTCGGTTTTCATTTTCCAGTTCTCATCTCATTTTTTTGCTCGACAATTTAGTCCACCACCACTGATACCACCACAATAGCACCCACGTTTTTTTTATGCATTACATAGTACCTTTTTGATACTGCATTTCTATCATTTTTTCATCAGTTTCTTTTATCTTGTAAATTTCGTTCCCTTTGTCTTTCGACCGTCTCCACCCTATCCGGACTCGAAATTTATCACCCGAATTCCCGAACGTTCGGTTCCGCTCAGGGTGGCTACAGTAAATACGGGAGGGCTTCGCCAGATATGCGCATCCAAGCGAGCAGCATAATACACTAAACTAGTAAGTCAAGAAAGCCAAGATCACAAGCGAGTGATCTGGCTGAGTGGGCGAGAGTGGTCATTGTGCGCATGACCAAGTTCTAGGAATATAATACATATGTATGCAATCGCGTTTCTCTTTTTTCAGCACAGGTACTCTGCAGTGGCGCCATTGGAGCAGTGACTTGGTGAGTAATTCATGATACGTATATATGTCTACATGTATGTGCGTATGTATATTGAGCGCGTAATCCCACCCTACTCCCAAGGTAGCTAAAGGGTTTAGCGACCAGTGGCGTAGCTAGGTCACCAAGGGCCCTTGTGCAAAAAACAAACTAGGGCCCCAATCTTTGCGTTGTGTCAATATATGCCAAAATATGAATACTTGGTATAATTAATTGTGTTTTTGTATTAACGTTTTACTTTATTGCACATAAGTGTGAAAAATTATTTATTTATTAGTGCCTTATAATAGTTTCCGAGCTTTATTTTTTGCAAATGTGTCAATGACTTCGGTTAGATCCAAGTTTGATGCGACTTGGTTTTCGATTGCTATTAGTGATTAATGCCGGAGTCGAGCTTGGCCCATGGTATTCATTAAATAGTTTTTTATTATTTTTAATTTGCTAAATGATCTTTCAGCTTCCGCGGAAGTAACAGGAATTTTATGGAATAGCAACATTGCATTAAATACTTCTGTTGTCACATTCTAGCACTCCATATTTTAAATATGTGTTCCGTGTTTTTAAATCGGTAATAAGAAGATAATTCTTCAAAATGTTTCTTAATTTGACTTTGCCTTGTTTCTTTAAAATTAGGATGTATACCATATTTTGTTGCAGTTTCAATGGCTTTGCATTTGAATGACTCAAAGTCATTTTTATAAGTTTTCATCTTTGAATTTATTTCTGCTAAAGCTGCGATTGCCACATCCAAATCGATATCGGATTTTTGTAAAATTTTAGATGCATAATTGATGTTATTTAAAATACAGTGCATGAATTCGCAAGGAAACATGAACTCAAAACTAAGCATATTTGTTTTAATACTTTCTGCTTGATCACGCTAATCTTTTTTGCAACTTTTGAGAATTATTTCTGATAACGCTTTGATTATATCGAAGAAACGAAGTTTTACTGCAGATACCGTATTTTCCCGACTGGACCATCTAGTCGGGTTTAGTTTTTTTTGAAGTGATGTCCGATTCGCCAGTAAATTTCGACAGCAGATCCCAGCGTTTGATGCTAAGTCCGAAAAGATTATACAATTCTTGCAATGTTGCGAAATAGTTTTTCAGTTCCGGACAATTACTAACGGCATCATTTACCACCAAATTTAAATTGTGAGTGGAGCAATGTTTATAGTCCGCGTTAGGCTGAATATCTCTAATCTGTTTTTGTACACCATTGTACACACCGCTCATGACACTGGCTCCATCATAGCCTTGCCCAACACATTTTTTGAAATCTAATTTTTTTTCGGTCTTACTAAATCTGCTGCGCCATGTTCGCTGACTGCGTAAAATCCTAGAAATGTTTCTTTAACCTCTATTCCAACTGGTTCGCCATTCTCCGAACGGTTGATTAACGCATGTCTCACAACAATACTCAACGTATCTACCCTCGATAGATCTTGAGGCGTACCTAATATAATGGCGAAAAACGGGGACGCTCTGATCTGTTCTAGCAGATGATTTTCAAGAGTAGTACCCAAGGACTCAATCATTTCATTTTGAATAGTTGGACTCAAGGCCGTAGCCAGGATTTCATTTGGGGGGGGGGGGGGGGGGGGGGATTAACTAAAAAAAAAAACATTTCAAATTCAAATTACATATGTACATATCTTTATTCAGGCTTTTCAGTGATTATTTACATATAATACATACTTATACATCTTAAAAAATATATTAAAAAATCATAAAATAAAAAAACTAAAAATATTTCATTTATTATGTACATACATACATATGTTGATCTACACCTATTAATTGTTAAAAACACATATTATATGTACTATATATGTATTTATAAAATTAAATTTAACCGGCGAGCTTTTTTCGCAGCAAATATGTCAATAACTTCTTTTGTTGGCACATTTATACGGCGATGAACCGACATCAATGCCAAACCATTTAATCTTTCTGTGCTTGTTGAGTTTCTGAGGTACGTCTTTAACCTCTTCATAGTTGAAAAAGATCGCTCGGAAGAGCATGTAGTAACTGGCAAAGTCACCAAAATTTTTAAAAGAAAATGCACATTTGGAAATAAATCTTTATTGCATGCTTCAAGCGATTCTATTGCTGAATTAGGCATGTTTATTTCGGGTTCGTTGCGGAATTTTGTTTGCCAAAGCTGCAATTCAGACTTAGTGTAATTGTCTTTTAAAAATTTCTCATAAAATGAAAAGGTGTTTTCGTGAAATACTGTGCCAGCCTTTACACACTCTTTTGGTAGCAATTTGTAAAGTTGTGTCACTGTTACATTCTGCTTTTCAAATCTTAGTCTTAATTGGTTAATGAAATCATCTAAAAGTGGAAGTAAAATGGTTATTCGGTAGTATTTTTTTGGATCTTTTTCAACTATGTTTGCGCTATTTTGCTGTCGCCCAGTTATTCGAGGCAATGCTATTGTTTCACCCAGAAACTCAATCAAGTTCTCAGCATCTTTAAAAATATCTACGAACTCTGTTTCTGAGTTTGTACGCATATTTTTAAAATTGTTTATAATGAGATCGACGTGCTGTACAGCAGCCGCTAAGTCGCATGAAGTTGTTTGAAGTGTTTTGCATAATGGTAAGGTATGTGTAAATATACAATTTAGGCAGCACAAGCTTATCAGGAACTCGCTAGTTGATATTGATCTTATAAAAGAAGATGCTTTTGATGAAGTATCGCAATCGCTATGACCACTTAATTCTTCTAATGCACCAACAATCGCTTTAAAAATCTCTTTAAACCTCAGCAGCCCATCATGGTTTTCAACCCATCGGGTCTCGCACATTGCAGTTAATGTTCTCCATTTTGTTTCTGGCATATTTTGTTTAATATATTCTGTTAAACAATTTGTTCGTTTGGCGGAGGATTTGAAAAAGAGCCCTATTGATTTTATAATGCCAATTGCATTTCTGATGGGTTGAATTTGGCATGAGTGACACAAAGCTAAATTTAGCGAATGAGAGCTGCAGTGCACATAGAGAGCTTCAGGATATTTTTCTCGGATTATTGCCTGCACACCATTCAAATTGCCTTTCATGCTTGCAGCACCATCGTAGCCTTGTCCAACTAATTACAGTCAATTTGCATATTGTGTAAAATTTCCAGAATTGTTTGAGCTAAAGAAGCTCCTGTTGTGCTTTCAACAGTAACAAATGTAAGAAAATCTTCTCGTACGATATAAACATTGTTGTGGAGCTCGGTGTATCTTACACAGATGGACATTTGTTCCTGTCGTGATATATCCGTTGTTTCATCAGCCAGCAAGGAAAAACTCTTAGCATTATTAATAGCCGTCACCAGTTGTTTTTGAATTATTTCACCACAAACAGAAATCAATTTATTTTGTATAGTTGGACTATAATATGTAGCATTTAACTGCAAAGTTTCATCATGTTGCTTCAAATCTATATCGCCACATTTATGACGCATACGTAATATAGCTCGGAAATTACCATCATTAATATCTGGTTCAGACTCATTGAATTTAATCCATCCGAAATCGCAAGTTCCTCTTAATGATAATTCTTGTCGTCCACACAGCTTAATGGTTTCAACAATGGGAACCAGTTTTTTCCTATTTTTGGCAATATTAGCGGATCGTGCGATGTCTAGTTGACTCCTTATGTCTATTTGTTTTTTTTCATATACGCTTATAAAATTATCAGCAAATAATGTGCAGTCTTGATGATACTTGCTTTGCTCATGCCGCTTAAAATCCGCGTTCGCGTCTTTCCACTTGTTTAATGGTTTCACAACCAATAAGCTCAGTTTTTGGTGTGCACCCTTCCCAGCACATTCAGCTGCAAATAAAACGCAAATTTTGCACAAAGCACCTTCAGGCTTTTTTAAGGTGTAGACTAGCCAGGAGAATTGGTCGAACCATTTGTGCTGAAATTTCAAATGTCTTTTGTCGTCTGTGATGGGGAATTTGTAAGATTTCTCTGGTACCCAGGGCTTTTTCAGTAACGCATATTTTAGTTCATCATCAATTTTTTCTTTTGAATTAGCATAAGATCCTAAATTCAATTTGTCAAGCGGGTTAAACGTAGTTTCGTCTCCAGAAGAACTGGTAGTGGCGGCGACAGGAATAATAGTAGTTGAGTTATCAGTAGACACTGATGAACACTGATCTGCTTCTGTTTCCTTAGCACTATCAACATTTGTTTGTTTTTTTTTTCCAAGTATTTGAAAAGTGTGTTGTTGCTTGAACGCTTCGACATCACAAAACTATTTAAAAAAAAAATTTAGTATGCCTACGAATACAAACAACTTCTTTCTAACAACATAAGATTGCGCTTTACTTACCTAATCAATAAAATAAACTAAAACTTTTTATTTATTCAAGCAAACTTAACAATATTATTAACCACATTAACTATAACGAACTTGCCACTGTTCAACGCACTTCAAAAGTGACAAAATTGATTAAATATATGATCATATTGTAATGAAAATTTCAAAGGTTTAAAGTTTAAGCAAACTTTTTGAAAGTTTCGAAAATTGTAAAGTAGTTAGCTAAATGAAAAAAATACCAACAACTATTTATGATGAAATTTTCAAAAGGTTGCTTAAACTTTTTGAAAGTTTCTGAAACCATGAAGTTTTTTTTTAAAAAAATATGCAAGGTAGTTATACAAAAAAAAATTCAAAGTAATAATGATTACCCTGTAGGGCATACATCACAATATGCGCGAAATAAGAACCGTTATTAAAATTTACAAAGAAGAAAATGGCAAAACAAACTTGCATGCTTAGTCGTCTTTCAAATAATAATTGAGACTAATAGCTGTATTCTGTAAGTCTGTCTCATCTCAAATCACTAAATTTGAGATTTCACATTAGAGAAAATTTTTGTGGATTTCGCTGATTTCGGTAGTCTGTAAGAAAAAATTACAAAAAGTTCACCATTGATGCGTGGTAAAAACAGATATGCATAAATCTGAAGTATAGCATTTCACAGCGCTCAAATAAATGGTGCAATAGCACAGGTAGTAAGTGTCTCGGGATACAACGTGAGCGGTGCAGGTTCGAACCCAGGATCGGGGGCAATTTATTATTTTTGTTTTTTCTTTTTTTTATTCATTAATTATAATTTTTTTAAATAAAGATAAATGATTTCAAACTTAAAAATTGTTTTAACTTATTTAATTTTTAACCCTATATTTTCTTGTTTGTGACCTGCCTACAAACAGCTGACAAATTAGTGACTTTGTTTTGAGACTTGCGATGTGAGACAGCTTACTGAATACCAAATTGTCTCAAAATTGAAATTGACCACAAAATGTCTCTATTAGTGACTAGAGACAGCTTACAGAATTCGCCTATAACTTTTTACATAATTTCTATGCTTCTAAAAAATACAATTAAGCATATTTATGTTATAAAAAAAATTTTTATCGCATTAATTTCGGGGGGGGATTGATCCCTGCCATCCCCCCCCCTAGAAACGGCCTTGGTTGGACTTAAATATTTTGTAGATCCTAAAGTTAGAAAAGGAAAAAACTATACAACTTTATAAATAATAAATATGGATGAACAAAGTATTTATTAAAAATTGACAGGCTGATAAGATGTAACCAACATAACTGGGGAGCAATAAAAACAAACAGGCTCTATTTCTTTAGCGAAAAGAAAATAACGCCCGCTAAAGCCCACGGCAATTATTTCTTTTTGGATTCTAATTAATTAATTATTTATCTATAAAATCTTGCCCTTTTATTTCACTGCACCACCAACATATAATACAAACAGTTAAAATTTAGATATCATCGCTTTCTTTCCAGAAGCATTAATGGCCATTTTTCGAATAAAGTGCATAACAGGAGCCATTAAAATGTGCAAACAAAAAACGATAATAATATTTCGATTTTGACACATGCATGATTCTGGCTTGCGGGCGACGATATGAGAAAGTACCTTTGGGCATATCCAAAACTTGACGCAATATGTGAACTCGATGTCCTCTTAAAGCCAAATAACTTTGTGCCATTGTAAGTATAACGTCAAATAACCTTTTAAGAACCATTTTCCAAAATGCCGATTCTTTACGAATTTCATTTTCAAGTTCTTTGTCGATAGTAGTATCACTTCTTTTACAAATTTCATAAACAGCACATGCTTCTGTATGACCACTTGAGACACTGTGTTGTTTTATTCTTCCTGATAAATGCCCCCAATCACGAAAGGCCTTACACAAAACATTATTCCTTTGCGAAGCAAATATCCAGCAGTGTTGACAAAATACAGCGTCCAGTATTTTAGAATAACACAACCAAACTCGGTGAACTGGTCCATATTTAGAAGTTGAAAAAAAGTAGGATTTTGAAAAGCATCTGTTGTCCTGGTGGGCGTCTTTTGGAAAAGGTCCCGAAGGCTGTAAAGGCCCACGTTCAAAAATTTGACGCTTTTCCTTATTGCTTAGCAAAAAAATATTCGAAAATCGTTAATGTGCTCAGAGGCATCGTGTGTAATGGCGGTATTTTGAAATGCCAGATCTGTCTCAGTAGGATTCTCAGTTTGCACTACAGTAGACACATTCACTTCGTCGGAAATATTTGTGATAAAACTACAAGAAGGCGAACTAAAAAATTTGTCAATTTTTGGTAGCTTTTGTTTAGCTTTTTCTCTCTCTTGACGTTGTTTGCGCTTTAAAGCACCACTAGGTTTCTTTTTATCCATAACTTTATTGATTTCTTTTTGCAAACTTATTATGTCACAGAGAACAAGAAGCACAACTGATATTAAACTTCACGTAGTTGGGAAACCCCCGGTAAATATTTTATTTCGATAATTAGGGAAAGCAGATTCACGACGGCAACGACGGGCGACAACCTGTCAAATTATTTTTACACACCTTCTAACGGGGATGCATTTTTAGGGAACGACACGACAAAGCGGCAATCAATCATGAATGACGCTGTCGCCGGGTTAGGTACATAGATCTATTTCTATGTTTTTATAATTATTGATGTTTATTTTGCATGTCACTGTAATACACTGTAGTACACTACAATGCCCATATGCACTACAAAAATATGTCAAAATGTTGACGTTTTCGTTAAAAAATTTCACATCGACAAAGCATCTGCTGAAATTTGTATTAAGTGTTACTTCAGTAGCTAAATTAGTATAGTTTATTGATAAGGGTCGAGGGCCCTCTCACCTTCAAGGCGCTTCACCGGTTAGCACTAAGGTAGCTACGCCACTGCGTATATCCATAACTATCCTAGGAACACACAATCTCACGCATACAAAAACACAACACTCTCACTTCTTTTTACCATGTTTTTAACATACATAGTTACACTTGGCCTTGATCTTGAAATCTTGATCTGGGTCAGTGGGTCAGCGATCAGCTGATCGAAAGATCAACGACCGCTACATTAGGGGGTCTTAGCATTTTACTTTTTTTCATCACTTTTTTAATTTTGAATTTTTGTTATACTGTTTCTGAATTATATATATATATATCAGGAGGTTAGATTAACGTCATTTAGCTTAAGGTTGAGAATAAATAGTCAATAAGTTTCTTTATTTGTAATTTCGCTTTGCATTTTTTTTCCTTTTCTTATCATTACATTTTACTGCTAGGCTAGATAAGCTACAGATCCATATATACATATATATATATACATAAGAAATTTAAAAAGTGAATTTGAAGTTAGGCTAAAACGGGGTGATTTTCCAAAAGAAAATAAAACGAGTAGCGTTTGGTTATCGTTGAATTTATTTAGAAAATTGTGCAAGAGCAGGGATTCGTGAATACGAAGTAAAAGTAGAAATAGAAGTTGAAAGTTAAAACTAGAATAGAAACCTTAAACAAATTATATAATTAGTTTATGCGTATGTTATTAGCCTAGCGACCAGCTCACCGCTGTTCAACTAGGGTGTGTATGTATGTCAGTGATGCTCAAACGCACACTACCTAATTCTGAGCTTGTGTTGAAATATGAGAGAACTTGCTGATACACCCAAAAAAAATTTCCAAAAAACGCGACAAAAAAAAATTGTGTATAAAACAAAAAAAATCGAAAAGGAATTAGTAAAGTAAAAAAGAAATAAAAGGAGAATAAAGGAAATGTACGGAAAGGAAAATGGCACAATGGAAACCGTAGAATAATATAAAACCTAAGCTAATTTGTATTGTAAACTAAAAATTAATATTTTTATGGTTTTGAACCAAATAATCTTAAACATTTCATTATTAAATTTTTTATCAGTTACAAAAATTCTTCCAACTCAATATTAAACATCCCAAAGCTGTCAATCAGCGCGTAAATACAAATTGCATGTTTAGCAGTCAACAGTCGTTGATCAAGTGATTGGCAAACTCACTCTAATTTTCCACAATGTATAGAGAGCGCTTGCATTGTACGTGTGAGCGAATCTATGAGAGAGCAATAAAGTTGGGCGCCCGCGGGCTAGGCAAAAATCGTCACTGATGTATGTAGATTATAATTAACAATGTTAGCGTATTAGCGGCCAGTTTGTCACTGTCCAACATACTGTTACTAAACTGTTATTATTCATGTTATTGTTAACAATATTAGCGACCAGCTTATCACTGTTCAACATAATATTGCTAAATTGTTATTATTCATATTAGTGTGAACTATATTATTATTTAGTAGCTTTGCTGTAAGCGACAGCAACTACAGTGAAGCATGGGATATGCTGACAGCAAGTTATAAAGTCATGCGTATCATAGTGGATAGCCATATTAAAACATTATCATCCATTGAAAAAGCATCGAAAGACTCCGCTAAAGCAAGTAAGCATGTGCTTAATTTAACGTTGCAACACATTGGTGCGCTACGGGCCCTCAAATGTCCGGTTGAGTTTTGGGACGACTGGCTCATCTACTTAACTGTTTCAAAATTAGCCTACAAAACCCGAAAACAATGGAAATTATCGATTGTGATCGATGATGTGCCATCATTCACATCGCTTCGTGATTTTTTGGAAACTCGATCGCGCTCTTTGGACATAGTTCCCGCAGCCGTAAACGCACGTACAAACGCAAAGAACGTTCTTCATACAACGTGCAACCAACCAGAACCAAAAAATCATCCATCACCAAACACCGCTAAAATCGTAGCCTGTACGTACTGTAAGGGTGAGCACAGAATCTACACATGCGATAAATTCAACCAGCTCGACGTAAGGGCAAAGCTATCAACCATCAAGTCGCAAGGGGCATGTCTAAATTGCCTTAGTAAAGGACATGCTTTGGCAAACTGCCGCAGGTCATCATCGTGACGCATGTGCCAACGCCGGCACCACACGCTTTTTCATGCTGCCCTCAATACAAATGAGGCAACTCCCGCTATTCAAAATTCCGTCCAAGGCACCAATGTAACTTCGCACTACGCAGATGCTGAACGAGTGGTATTACTGGCTACTGCTGAAATTTTACTGCAAGACAACGCTGGCCGCTGGCAGCCAGCCAGGGCACTCTTCGACAATGCCTCACATGCTTCGTTTATCACGGAGCCCTGCGTTCAACGCCTTCATTTGCCAAGAAGTACATCATCAGCTCGTGTCACGGGTATTGGACCCGCACAAGGATGTCGCACAAAAGGTGAGGTCAAATTAGCCATAGCTCCAAGAACACTAAACGCTACATTTTGGGTGAGTATACTCATATTATCTAAAATCACTAACGACCTACCAACAAACGCATTGTCCGAATCACGGTGGCTTACCCCTTGCTGACCCCAACTATTTCAAACCTGGTCCGATAGATGTCTTGATTGGCATGGACGAAATGGACAAGTTTTTACTTGACGGCCTAAAAAGGGGTCAAAATGGTACTCCGATGGCACAGAATACCGCGTTCGGTTGGGTGCTGTTTGGCAACGCGACTCCTTCACAAGTAAAACCTCGTTAAATCTCAACGCATTATTGTAAAACGCAACTAGCTGACCTTCTCACTAAGTTTTGGGAGCTGGAAGAGCTACCACTCAGAAAGTTCTATACGCCTGAAGAGTTATATTGTGAGAAGCTATACGACGATACAACTCAACGCGCAACAGACGGTCGATTTATTGTACGTCTACCGCTCAAACCCGAGGTTGTGATTGGTGAGTCGCGTAACGCAGCCGTTCGGGCATTTCTGCGCATGGAAAAGAGGTTCGCCGTTAACAAAGGTCTTTACGAAGAATATAGCAAATTTATGAAAGAGCTTCTTGACTTAGGTCATATGGAGCTGGCCAACGCAACTACGCAAACCGCATACTATAAGCCACATCACGCAGTGGTAAAGGAAACAAGTTCCACGACCAAGCTTAGGGTCGTGTTTAACGCGTCAATGAAGACCTTGTCAGGGCAATCGTTGAACGACGCGCTAATGGTTGGTCCACAGCTCCAACAAGATCTTTTCTCGCTTTTGGTTCGCTTTCGCACCCATCGCTATGGTATAATCGATGACATCGAGAAAATGTATCGACAGGTCTAAGTCGATAAACGGGACGTCGACTATCAACGCGTGTGGCGTGAACATTCACCGCAGCCTTTACGCGACTATCGTCTATTACGGGTCACTTATGGGGTAGCCTCCGCTTCTAATCTCGCTGTCAAATCGTTACATCGCTCGGCACAACAAGCTGGCGCATTATATCAAAAGGCTGCAAAGATCATTACGGCAGACTTTTACATGGATGATTTGCTATCGGGGTCCGACTCTCTTCAAGAGTTGACAGCGCTCAACGTAATATTTCACATGTTTTATCTCAGTGTGGTTTCGAGCTCCGAGAAGTGGGCAACAAATTCTGAGTACCTGATACAACAGATACCGCAGGCGCTGCACAGGTGTCTCATCTTCTGGCTGAGGGGAGTGATATCCGAACTCTATGATGTATTTGGCATACGGATACCGACTCTCTCTTTCGATAGCCTTCAACATAGAGCCACTTCATTGCGAATTAACGAAACGCGCTTTCCTCTCCGATACTAGCAAGATCTTCGACCCTCTCGGCCTCATCTCTCCACGCACCATTCGGTCAAAAATCTGGTTGCAGAGAATTTGGCGTTCCAATGTCGATTGAGATGAATTACTTCCACCTGAGATAGCTACAGATTAGTTAGCACATAAAAAAGAGCTGAGCACGCTTTCATCGCTCAAGTTAAACCGCTGGCTTGTTATTAGCCTATTCACTGATGCACAGTTCCACGTTTTCACTGACGCATCAGAAGCTGCCTATGCAGCTGCTATTTACTGCCTCACTCAATCATCGTAAGACGAGGTAAACGTCGTGTTCATCGCTGCGAAAACTAAAGTAGCACCGCTAAAAACTACTTCGCTACCACGTCTTGAACTCTGCGCAGCTTATCTAGGCGCCAAGCTGGTCCGCCTAATTCAGCAAAGCTTTGGACACAAACTCGAAAGGCTGTATGCGTGGTCAGACTCAACGATAACGTTGGCATGGCTGCAATCAATCCCAAGTCGTTGGGCAACATTCCTCGCAAATCGTGTAGCCGATATGCAAAAGTCTTGCCGTTCCGAATTGGAGACACGTCACCTCCGAGCACAACCCTGCAGATTGTGCCTCTCGATGTCTCACACCTGCATAGCTCCTCGATCACCGCTTATGGTGGCAGGGGCCCCACTGGTTATCTGAAACCAATCGCCTTTGGTCGCAACACATAACGCAACATACTACGAAGCTGAAGTTGAAGTCAGTCAAAATTAGCTCTCATGTAACGCAAACGCACGAATATTGGGATTTGCTAACCAAATTTCACTCATACAAAATGCTCAAATGATTGACCGCATACATACTTCGCCTCATAAACAACACTCGCACATCTGTTCAGAAGTCGAACGCACAAGAACGACTATCGGGACCATTAGCATGCTCTGAAATCCGCAAAGCTGAACTATCTCTGTTAAAGTATTCCCAAGCTAACGTTTTCGAACAAGAAATTTCTAATTGCAGGTCAGGGAAGCCAATACCAATACGCAGCAGTCTCGTTCGTCATCAGCCATTTTTGGACGACGCAGGCATTCTACGGGTAGGAGGTCGAACTAAGAACGCCTACCTAAAAATTCACCACTAGCCAAAGCCATCGCCGCTGAAACCCACATCGCTATGTTGCACGCTGGTCCGCAAATGATGAAAACCGCAATACAACGTCAATTTTGGATCCCTGGTATTCGAAATTTAGTTCGGCACATATACCGAGACTTCGAACAATGCAAACGCTTGAGGCGCAAGCCGCTGCGGCAACACATGTCCGATCTACCACCTTGTCGCGTTACGAGTACGCGATGTTTTCTTGAAAGTGCGGTCGATTTTGCTAGCCCATACAACATAAAATACATGGTAGAGGCGCGAAATCTACGAAAGCGTACATATGCTCGTTTATATGCATGAGCACAGGCGCCATGCATTTAGAATTGGCCGGAGATCTCACATCTGCAAGTTTCATCGCTGCGTTCAAACGTTTCACCAACCGAAGAGGGTATTGCCAGCATATGTTTTCCGATAACGGCACGAATTTTGTCGGTGCTGAAAAGGAAATCCGTGCCGCTTTCGAACGGTGCATCCGCGACGACAAGATGGCATCCTACTTCGCCGATAGGCAAATCACCTGGCATTTCAACTCTCCAAGCGCTCCACACATGGGTGGCTATTGGGAGGCCGGAATTAAGCGCATAAAATATCATTTAAAGTGCACATTGGACTCGTCACTACTGTCGTACGAGGAATTTTCAACGGTCTTAACAGAGGTGGAAGCCTGCGCCAATTCTCGACCCCTCTGCTGGATACCTTCTGTAGGGTTCTTTATTCTAATTTAAAAATGTTCAATTAATTAATACCACTGGATCACAAATTCCAACTTTTTTTCTGCACCAGAAACGCCATAGTGAAATTCCTATGTAAAATCACCCCCTAATTCCGAAAATCAAGGTTATTTTTACTTGAATGGTACCGTTTTTGAGATATTTACGATTTACCGTTATTTCAAAAAACAAAAAAGATGGCTCCACTTAATCGTGTATATCTCAAGAACAAATTGAGCTATTCGAAAACGGTTTGAAAAATTTGAAAGCTTATAAAATTTACTATAATCAGTACATACAACACTTTTTGCTAGGTGCTGCAGATTCAAACATAGTGAGCAATCATTACGGATTTTTAAAATTTTTTTTGTAAAAATATAAAAAAATTTGTAGTTTGCGAGGAAGCATCTCGAAAACTTTTTGCTTTTTTGCAGATAAGCTCTGTTTTATTACAAAAAAAACAAGCTATCAGTGAACAAAATCGATGAACTAATACAAAAGTTATAAGCATTCAAGTAAATATATCCATTTAATACTTAAGTACCCTACAAATAATAGCATATGTACATATGGTTCTGTCTTAACTCTATGATCTTATTTTATAATTGAAAAAGTTATGTGTCTTGTTTTGACGCTTATTTAGATTAGGATCGGTTTCTCTTATGAGAAACCAACAGTAGTCGCCCATCATAGCGACATCCCAGAATCCTTGATACCGACTTTCAATCACTTTCATTTGCTGGTGAAACCTTTCGCCATGCTCGTCACTTTCGTCGCCAAGATTTTGCGGGAAAAAATTTAAGTGGGAGTGTAAGAAATGAATTTTTAAAGACATATTTACTCCTGAAAGAAAATAAAAAAGTAAATTAGATAAATACATAAGTGACACATTAGTATATAATTTTCTTAGGCTGGATTTATCTTTCAATTCAGAACAAATTTTTTGTTTATATTTTTCCCGTTCTTGTTTGTTCGGAACTGGACGATGAATTGAGATTTATGGCTATATATTCTCATGTAAATTTATGTAATATATAATTTATTATAATATGTTTTTTTATTTACCCCTTTCCGCATAGTTTTTGATTAAGTCGTTCACTATCATCTCGTAGTTAGGACTTTTGTGTTTGCCTAAAAAAGAAGTAACGACCTTTTCAAAAGAATCCCACGCTGCTGCCTCCACTGGTGACAATAGTTCTTTGAAATGGTTGTTGGTCATCATTTTCCTTATTTGCGGTCCCACAAAAATGCCTTCCTTTA
Organism: Sphenella marginata; assembly: GCA_951509765.1. NCBI lineage: Eukaryota > Metazoa > Arthropoda > Insecta > Diptera > Tephritidae > Sphenella > Sphenella marginata. The sequence goes on along the minus strand of OX608078.1, from coordinate 58,449,533 downwards.
TTTTTGCTTCTGAAATCTCTGGGAAGATTGTCTTCAAATGATGAAAAGCTTCGCCTTCTTTGTCCAAAGCCTTCACAAAGTTTTTGATAAGGCCGAGCTTGATGTGAAGCGGAGGTAGAATTATTTTTTCCTTCTTTATAAGTGGAGAGTATTTTATGTTATCTACCCCATCTTGAAACTCGATTCGTTCTGGCCAATCCTTTATGATGTAGTGGTCTTGACGAGCTCGGTTATCCCATTTGCATAGAAAGCAACAGTATTTTGTGTATCCACTTTGTAGACCACATAGCATTCCAACGACTTTAAGATCGGCACATATTTTCCAATCATGTTCTTCGTATTTGATTAACTTGAGCAATTTTTGCATTATCTCATATGTTTCCTTCGTATTTACTGCATGCGCGATCGGGATAGATGGCTTTTGGTTGCCAATATGCAATAATACGGCCTTTAAACTTAATTTATTGCCTTTTGTTGTTGGATTTTTGCGGTCTATTTTGTTTACATATTTGTAAGTTTTTGCAAGCTCGAGACCAAATAAACAATAATTAGTAATGAATTTAATTGTCAGTTTTTTGGGAAAAATTGATAATTGGAGAAAAATTACAAAGGAAAAATCAACAGCGATGGATAGGATTACATGTTTCAGAGTTTCCAGGCTCATCATCAGATCCCTTTTCGGACACGGATTCGAACTCGTGTCTGCACCAAAGCCGCTGTTAGAAAATTCCAACACTAAGCAATGATGCCCTGTGACGTCACAATGCACTTATCTCCACTTCAATTAATTCCCTTTTGTTTGTTTGTTCTTGCCAACTGTATACACAAAATTTCTTAAGACATGCAGCCTATATGTTATGATGTGTGTTGGTCTTGTTGTTTGTACATATTTACATATGTACGTAAACCCGTGCTATGGTTTCAATGTATTTTGTTGTTGGATTTTTGCGGTCTATTTTGTTTACATATTTGTAAGTTTTTGCAAGCTCGAGACCAAATAAACAATAATTCGTAATGAATTTAATTGTCAGTTTTTTGGGAAAAATTGATAATTGGAGAAAAATTACAAAGGAAAAATCAACAGCGATGGATAGGATTACATGTTTCAGAGTTTCCAGGCTCATCATCAGATCCCTTTTCGGACACGGATTCGAACTCGTGTCTGCACCAAAGCCGCTGTTAGAAAATTCCAACACTAAGCAATGATGCCCTGTGACGTCACAATGCACTTATCTCCACTTCAATTAATTCCCTTTTGTTTGTTTGTTCTTGGCAACTGTATACACAAAATTTCTTAAGACATGCAGCCTATATGTTATGATGTGTGTTGGTCTTGTTGTTTGTACATATTTACATATGTACGTAAACCCGTGCTATGGTTTCAATGTATTTTGTTGTTGGATTTTTGCGGTCTATTTTGTTTACATATTTGTAAGTTTTTGCAAGCTCGAGACCAAATAAACAATAATTCGTAATGAATTTAATTGTCAGTTTTTTGGGAAAAATTGATAATTGGAGAAAAATTACAAAGGAAAAATCAACAGCGATGGATAGGATTACATGTTTCAGAGTTTCCAGGCTCATCATCAGATCCCTTTTCGGACACGGATTCGAACTCGTGTCTGCACCAAATGAATCATATGGTTCACCAAATTGTTTGAATAGACCAGCAATGTCTTTGCAGTAACAAACACTGTCCTCCTTCGTATAGTACTTGGAAAATTCTTCGTGGCGAGTTCTATAATATGTTACCTTAACATCGGGTGAAACAAATTTAAATTGTTGCATTCGAGAGGCGTGTAGTTCGGCCTTTTCCTTTGAAAATTCCAAACCCCTTATCCAATCATTGAGTTGTGCTTGTGACAAAGAATTTCTTTCGTTTTCCGTTTGAAATTCAGTACAACATGATGCCGCGTAATCAGATACTACTGTTGACAATGAAACTGGAGCCGGAACTAAAGTTAAATTTGATTCTGGCAATGTCGCTTCTGTTGAAATTAGTTCTGGTAATGACACTGTAGATACGCTCGCATAGGTTACTTTTCTGGACTTTCCAACCCCAAGTACTTTTGTAGTACAAATATAGCAGTCCGTTGAATGGCAAGTTGGTTCCCTCCACTTCATTGGTGTAATAAATTTCACACGTCGCCTAAATAGATAGTTTCAGAAATTAGTCAGCTATGCATTAAAAGGGAACAAATTCCTAAGTTTTACAACGTACCTTTTTGTTCCGGTTTCCGAAGACATCAATTCCACTCGGCATGTGGTGCACACAGTGTTCGGTGTCCATGGTTTTTCATTGCTTTTAGGCTCAATTCCAAAACATTTATAGTATGTAACTTTCAAAGGATTTGAAAACACACGTCTCATACTTTTAACAATAAATTGACCGCAGATGAAACAGAACATATCTGGATCATTTGTACACTCAAACTCTAGCGCCATTTTATAAATTTTTTATTTTTAAGTAAATGACGGGTTATAAACTGCAATTATAAACTGAACAGTATCCGGCGAGCCTTGCAGATATTATGAAGGAACAAGGCGCATGTACTCTTATTTATACTTAGATCCAGTAAAAATTCAAGCCTACCTAAACAAAAAGGTTCCCTAGTTCTACAAAGAAAACACTACCTGCCTCAAAAATATGCTCTTGTTTAAAATGTACCTAGGTTTGAGAAAACGACACTAACAGCTTTTTGTATCTAATAACTTTTCGAAAATCTACCTGCTAACTAACTGATATACGATTACTAACACATATGTACCAGTAGGGTACTTAAGCATTAAATGGATATATTTACTTGAATGCTTATAACTTTTGTATTAGTTCATCGATTTTGTTCACTGATAGCTTGTTTTTTTCACTTTTATATTTCATTTGATTTGATATGTTTCAAAAATTTTCATTATTAAATAATTTGTTAACTTGATTGTTCAAAAACAAAAATTTATTATCTGCAAATTGGCCATCCTGCAAGGAGGTGATCATCCAAGTAACTGCATATCCAATATTGTATGCAATTGTCACAGAAGTGATTACGATGAAAATAAATATTAATGCCATCCAGCGATTCGTCTGTGAGCAGTAAACCATTCAAGCCACAAATTTCAGTTGATTTCTGTATCAAATCTACAGTATAATCGGAAAGTTTACTCTAAGATAAGTATTTGTAACACAAAGGCGACGCAATCGGCCAGTGATATCCCCTTTTCGGTCAAAACTGCTTCGAAATCGTTATTTTCTGTGGTTAAGAATAAAACCACACATAGTATATGTGTATCCTATATTTGTTTGTTAGTATTTGAACTTTGAGTGCGCCAAGTCGTATTGTCACAATTTACACTGAAGCTGGATAGAGCAATACCGGCAATACGAAATACACTTGTATCATGTGAATTCTTGGATTTGCGCGAAAGACCAACAGCCTTTGAGAGAATATCGTAAAAAATAACAACTATCAGATAAAATACGCATACCGGAAGTATATAATATAAGTTTTAGTTAAAAAAAAAAAAAAAAAAAACACGACTAAAACTGCTTTATTAAATGTAATGATGGCAAATATCACCATCACCAACATTTATTTGAATAAACTTAGAACCATAGTGATATACTTTGCTTAGAACAATCAAATTACAGCAATAATACCATCACTGAAAGTATCAGAAACAATATACATACATAGGGTGGTAACATACTATTTAGTTACGGATATTGATGATAAAAGTAAGTGGTTGAAATTAGTGATTATTCAAAATAATTGTATAAAATTCCAAAATATTTTTAATTGTAAACTCCTTCTTCAGAGGTATATGAAATATCTATTTAATATATATATGTATATATACAGTGGCTCACAGTTTATTTCGTGTAAGCAACATTTTTGATAATACTGATATGAAATTAATATTTTTTGCTCTGAACTAAATGAACGAATGATGCAGCAGCCGGTTCTACGTACCGGAATGACTCGGGGTTTCCCCGACCAATTGCTGTTATTTCGCTACCCCCCTGCCTAAACCGTCAGTTATCCTCCCCCCAATAATGTCATCCTCCGAGCAGCTCCTTGCAGCGGGACTGCTCAATGGATCTGCTGTATATGCTGGAAGAAAATTTATGTGAAACGCTCGCATTCAGTACAATGCTCCAATTGCAATAGATGGTTGCACCTAACAAGTTGCTCCGGACTAAATCCCTCTACACATAGGCCCGCTAGTTTTTATAGAACTTTTGTGGCCCCTTGCTGTTCACGTCCTACGACGTCCCGTGGCCGTCGTCGATCAAGCATCGCTCCGCCACATATGTCTGACTCTGTCACCTCAGTCTCCACGACTAGCATTACAAATGCACATCAGCAAGTAGACTTTCCTAGCGGTCGCTCACGCCCCCAGGCGTCAACATCTCACACAGCAGCTCACAGCTACTCCCTACGTAGCACTTCCCAAGTGGATTTGAGCAATGCTGAGCGTCCGCTATCTCCCGCCCCCTCAGTCAGCCCCTCTTCTTCCAGCATTAGCACGAGTATAAGTCACACCCATCAGCTCCTGGTCCCTTATACTACGTGCACTGTTTGTCGGTTAAGATTATACACGCCTTTGGCATCGGTCAAGTGCAATAACCGCCTAGTCCTGTGTCATCTGCTTATATGCTCTAGACTCGCAAACAGGAACTTATGGACTGATACGTACGTTGCGCCATGCTGTCGAGCTACGCAACCTTCAACGTCATTTGATTCGCCTCTACCTTCTGGTAACGCGATTCCTCCGACTTCAAGAATGCGTCGTAGTGCGCGACCCAGCCTACTACCACCTAGGCATGCGCATCAGTCCCTGACCCCCAGCATCAACTCTGCTCCCCCTTCGCACTTCTCAATCCTACAATTTAATTGCAACGGCCTAACCGGTAAAATAATTGAGATTACAAACCTCATGAAGCGGCACAACATCAAGATCGCAGCGATTTAGGAGACAAAGCTCGGTGGAAGGTCAACTCTTCAGACCTGTAACGGGTACAATGTACACCGTTGTGACCGTGCGAGAGGGCTTGGGGGTGGTCTGGCATTCATCACGCATCAAACTGTGCAGTATCGTCTATTTGAGCATGACATCGACCCGAGGGACACCACCTAAGAACGTCAAGGTATGGTTGTCCGGTCAGGCGATGTCGACTTGGAAATCATAAATGTATATATACCTCCTGTCACCTGCTGTCCCAGGGATTATCACCCCGACATTCGTGCGTTACTCAGGGGTGAGAACCGCGTTATCCTTGGTGACTTCAACACACACCACGACCTGTGGCACTCCCGCTTACAGGCCGATGGTAGGGGGCAGGAGCTGGCTGATCAAATAGACGATTCGACGTTCTGCACGGTTATTGGGGATGCCCCCACTAGAGTGGCGGTAAACTGCTCTAGCTCGCCGGACATCACCATAGTCAGCGCAGGTCTTATAAACTGCGTTCACTGGCGACCGATGCTGACGCTTGCTTCGGACCACCTACCCATTGTGCTCTCTATCGATCGCCCCACCGACTTTGTCACTTCTGACAATCGCACCTTTCTTAATTTTAACAAAGCCTACTGGGAGAGTTTCTTAACATCTACAGAGAGCGCCTTCGCTGCTCTCCCCACCCCGTCTGACGTACGAGAAGGGGAAAAGGCGTTTCGTATGGCCCTAGTTTCAGCCTCCCATCAACACATTCCGTCAGGTAGAATAAAGGAAGTACGCCCATTCTTCCCCGCAGAGGCAGCGGCCCTGGCAAATGAACGTGACCATATTAGACGCCTCGACCCTACGGATCCTCAAATAAAGGATCTTAATGCGGAAATCAGACGCTTAGTAGATAAACACAAACGCGCTAAGTGGGAAGAGCACCTAAGGTCTTGTAACCTCTCGGCTGGGGTTGGCAAATTATGGTCGACGGTGAAATCTTTGTCCAACCTGACTAAACCCAACGACAAAATATCCATCGCCTTCAGCGATAAGGTTCAGTCGAAGCCTAAACGATACGCGAGTGCTTTCTGCCGACAGTTTGTAATGCACCCTCCGTTGGACAAAGAGATTCGCCGAGCCACCAGGGAAGCGCATAAACCCAAAAACAGCGATGCGCCCATTGCCATCTCCACAACCGAAGTACATGAGGCAATTCGGAGATCTAAGAACACCAAGTATATAGGCCCCGATGGCATCTCTATGCTGATGCTGAAACACCTCGGCGACGAAGGCATAAGATATCTAACACACATTTTCAACCTGTCCACCTTTGTCATTCCTGAAAGATGGAGACAGGCAAAGGTGGTCCCACTACTAAAGCCCGGCAAGCAAGCTGCCGTAGGGGAGTCATATCGCACGATATCACTTCTCTCGCCAGTAGTGAAAGTGTTGGAATCTATCTTATTACCATATTTCACCGCTAATTTGCGACTCGCCGAACATCAGCATGGTTTCCGCAAAAACCACAGCACCACCACCGCGCTGAACGCCATTACCGTTCAGATAGGGGACGGACTAAACCAAAAGCGTCCAAACCACAGGACAGTGCTAGTTGCGCTTAATTTGGAAAGACCTGGAAGATTCGTCCCTTCCCCCCTGTCTTAAACGTTGGACTGCCTACTATTTGAGTGGCCGTCAATCGTCGGTTGAATTCAGAGGCGCCCGATCAAAACTAAAAATAGTTAAACAAGGGGTGCCACAGGGTGGTGTCCTATCCCCGTTTCTGTTTAACTATTATATATCGAAACTTCCCCCACCCACCAGAGGGTGTCTCGATCGTCTCATACGCCGATGATTGTACGATACTGGCAACAGGCCCCTCCGTTGAAGAACTCTGCTCTCGCATCAACTCTTACCTCCCAGCCGTGTCGGAATTTTTCGCTGGTAGAAACCTGGCATTGTCACCGAATTAGACGTCTACGTTGATAGTCAAGCTACCAACTGTCTCACACCCCAAAATCTTAGGGGTGACGTTTGATAACATGTTCAAATACGGTGCTCATGTTACCGAAATTGTCAATAAAGTCCAAAGCCGTAACAAAATCCTCAAGTCGCTAGCTGGCAGCACTTGGGGCAAAGACAAAGAAACGTTACTAGTTACATACAAAGCAATTGGTCAGCCGGTACTGAGCTACGCGACGCCTATATGGTCGTCGGGGCTAGCTGACACACACTGGACGAGGCTTCAGGTCTGCCAGAATACCGCCCTTCGAACCGCCACTGGGTCTCTTCTTATGTCTCCTGAGCACCACCTTCACAATGAAGCGAAAATGCTCGCCGTTAAAGAGCATAGCGAGAATAAGAAGCCACCTACGCAAACACTTCGATGAGATCCGGCACCTGATTTCCACGCCTTTTGATCCTAAGGTGCACCGGCAGGCCCTCACCCTTATCCACACCGATTCGGTAAATTCACTCCACCCGTTGCCGAAGAGGAGCGCGGGCTGCCTAGGGAGACTAGAGTGATGCTGGCCCAACTCCGGTCTGGATATTGTAATAGGGTAAACTCTTACCTATCCAGACTGAACCCCGACTTGCCTAATGTTTGTCCGGCATGTGGGTGTCCCCCCATAATACTAACCACCTTTTCATCTGCTCAGCTGAGCCTACTCTTCTAACACCCATATCCCTCTGGTCCGCCCCTGTCGAAGCCGCTAGGTTTCTAGGACTTCCGTTAGAAGAGTTTGATGATACTACTGGGTAAGATACTGACTCCCTAGGTAGGGCTAAGTAGCGCTACAACAACAACAACGAATGATGCAATTATATTAATAATTTAGTTTTAAATACAAAACATGTAAACAAATTTACAAAAGTATTCAATATTTTACTAAACAAAAACCAAAAACACTCATAATTCATGGGTCACAGCTTATTTCGTGTGTTGATTTTCGTTCATGTGATACATGCAAATAACGGATGCAGAAAACTAAAGGTAAATCAAAGAGTGAACTATGAATACTTAAGAAGCAGTTTATGTTCTAAAAACAATGCAGATCAGTTGCAATATCAACACGGGTCAAAGTGGAAAAACGCAAAAACAAATTGCTGAAATGGTTGATTTAAGTTCATCTAAAGTTCAATATATAATTCAGCGCTTTGTTCGTGAAAATCGCGTGCATAACAAGGGTCGAAAGGCTCCTAATAAAATTTTTGATGAAACGGATGAGAGGTGGATTTTAAACAAGATTAAAAAAGAACCAATGTTAAGTGCTCCAGCGGTGACCAAAGATGTGGAAATTTTTCTCGGCAAAAAATGTCATCCACAAACTGTGCGCAGAATATTAAGGGAATTTTCATGGGCGAACAGCACGGAATAAGCCTTTTATAAAAGGGAAAAATAAAAAAGCCCGTTTACAGTTCGCAAAAGACCATTTAAACAACGACAATGCTTTTTGGAATACGGTCAGATTGCGTCAGATGTTAAAGCATACGTATGGTGGCAACCAAATACTGAGCTCAAAACAAAAAATTTACGCGCAACAGTAAAACATGGTGGCGGTTTTAGCACATTTATTTATATTTTAATTATTTTAATCAAACGTTTATATTAATTTTTTAAAATATCAACACTAAAGCTCTCTGGTCATGTAATGGTTTGGGGGTGTATGTCATCTGCAGGCGTTGGTCGATTGGAGTTTATAGACTCCACTATGAATAAAGAAGTGTACCTAGACTTACTGAAGCAAAATTTGCTTCAAAGTGCAGAAGACCTGGGTATACGTGACACTTTTCGCTTCTACCAGGACAACGACCCTAAACATAAATCTGGTCTTGTACAAACTTGGCTCATTTGGAATTGTCCACACTTCGTCCAAACACCTACACAGTCACCAGATTTGAACGTTATTGAAAATGTATGGCACATTCTGGAAATTAATATTAGAAAACACCACGTTTCTAGCGTCCAAACTCTAAAAGCGGCTTTGAAGGAGGAGTGGGGTAAAATATCGCCAAATTATACAAAAAAGTTGGTGGAATCAATGCAAAACCGCATGAAAGCTGTAATCGAGCAAGAAGGCTTTTCCACAAAATATTGAAATTTTATTATTGTTTACTTTTTATAACTTTTTAGTAAGAATTTTTATACCACACGAAATAAGCTGTGACCCATGAATTATGAGTGTTTTTGGTTTTTGTTTAATAAAATATTGAATTTGAATCAAGGTTTATAAATACAGGTTGCGTCGTCAGAAGCTTCGTGTGTTTGCTGTTGTTGTTGAAATTTTGTTTCAGATGTCAAAAGTTTGTCAAATCGCATTGGTTTGTTTACAAATAAACAGAAGCAAAACAGAAGTGAAGAGATTGCTGCTTGTAAAAAATTGCTAAATTATATTATACTAGAAGGACCCGGCAGACGTTGTTCTGCCCAAATTTAGGGAAAACAATCGCACGATAAATAAAAAAGTTTGGAATATTTCGGTCCCTGGTCCATTTCCCGGTAAAAAAGTAAGCCCAAATTTCAACAAAACTAAAGAACTACTCTTTTGCCAAATTTGAAGAAATTCGTTCCATAAAGAAAAATTTTTGGAATATTTCGTTCCCTGATCCACTTCCCGGAATAAAACTTTACATAAACACTCTCTGGGTTCCTACTGAGCTATCCTGTAACAAAATCGGCGTGGTAGTTCCGGAGTCTATAACATACATCCATACCCACATACGTAAATATGTACATCCTATTTTATATACATATATGTATATGTAGATATATCGAAATGAACCAAAGTCCAAATGAAAGCTGTGGTCTTCCCCTTTCGATTGATACCAATTTTGTGCGAATATTCCAAAGTTTACCGGAAACCACATTTTGACCGATAACTTTGGTATCGAGAAATATATCGAATTGAACCAAAGTCCAAATGAAAGCTGTGGTCTTCCCCTTTCGATTGATACCAATTTTGTGCGAATATTCCAAAGTTTACCAGAAACCACATTTTGACCGATAACTTTGTTATCGCTGAATATATCGAATTGAACCAAAGTCCAAATGAAAGCTGTGGTCTTCCCCTTTCGATTGATACCAATTTTGTGCGAATATTCCAAAGTTTACCGGAAACCACATTTTGACCGATAACTTTGGTATCGATAAATATATCGAATTGAACCAAAGTCCAAATGAAAGCTGTGGTCTTCCCCTTTCGATTGATACCAATTTTGTGCGAATATTCCAAAGTTTACCGGAAACCACATTTTGACCGATAACTTTGGTATCGATAAATATATCGAATTGAACCAAAGTCCAAATGAAAGCTGTGGTCTTCCCCTTTCGATTGATACCAATTTTGCGCGAATATTCCAAAGTTTGCCGGAAACCACATTTTGACCGATAACTTTGGTATCGATAAATATATCGAATTGAACCAAAGTCCAAATGAAAGCTGTGGTCTTCCCCTTTCGATTGATACCAATTTTGTGCGAATATTCCAAAGTTTACCGGAAACCACATTTTGACCGATAACTTTGTTATCGCTGAATATATCGAATTGAACCAAAGTCCAAATGAAAGCTGTGGTCTTCCCCTTTCGATTGATACCAATTTTGTGCGAATATTCCAAAGTTTACCGGAAACCACATTTTGACCGATAACTTTGGTATCGATAAATATATCGAATTGAACCAAAGTCCAAATGAAAGCTGTGGTCTTCCCCTTTCGATTGATACCAATTTTGTGCGAATATTCCAAAGTTTACCGGAAACCACATTTTGACCGATAACTTTGGTATCGATAAATATATCGAATTGAACCAAAGTCCAAATGAAAGCTGTGGTCTTCCCCTTTCGATTGATACCAATTTTGTGCGAATATTCCAAAGTTTACCCGAAACCACATTTTGACCGATAACACGGTTATCGATAAATATATCGAATTGAAACAAAGCCCAAATGAAAGCTGTGGTCTTCCCCTTTCGATTGATATCAATTTTGTGCGAATATTCCAAAGTTTACCGGAAACCACATTTTGACCGATAACTTTGTTATCGATAAATATATCGAACTGAACCGGAGTCCAAATGAAAACTGTGGTCTTCCCCTTTCGATTGATACAAATTTTGTGCGAATACTCCAAATTTTACGGAAAACAACATTTTGGCCGATAACTCTATTATCGATAAATTTATCGAAGTTTCATGATGCCTGTTACCTATTCTACTCTAATAAGAACCTGTCTGCAAAATTTCGTAATGATCGGGCCATTTGTTTAGACGATAAAGAACCACAAACATCCGCAGTCACTCACAAACTTACGTTTTTATATATTAGTAAGATTATTCTTTTTTTGTTGAATAATATGTAATATATCCATGCATTGGACGTAAAGAAGTTGGACCGTGTATTTGCTAGGCCATTTTTGGTAATTTAAGTGAACACCGCGGTAAAAACGCAGGCTTTGCATTCGTTGCAACCTTCTTAAGCTTCCCTTAGTGTACATTCAGGAGCTGTTCATAGTATGTCGAGGTCCCCCAAGTCTAATCTGGTTGCTTCGGCTGGCAAGGATCGTAAGGTCAAAGATTGGGAACCAAAAATTCATGGAGTATCTTGAGTTTGAATGTTTGAACAAAATATCTGTTGGCTTTGACAAAAATTTGACATATAAAAATCAATAAAAGCAGAAAAGGTAGAAAAAAAATTAAACAGCTGTTCAATTGGTGTCACCTGTCTTACTTCACGATGATTTGAATACTTTTGTAAATTTGTTTACACGTTTTGTATTTAAAACTAAATTATCAATACAATTGCATCATTCGTTCATTTAGTTCAGAGCAAAAAATATTAATTTCATATCAGTATTATCAAAAATGTTGCTTACACGAAATTAGCTGTGAGCCACTGTATATATTTTGTCTAATTGGATAAGTCATATATTTCTTATTGTTTGTAAACTCTCTAACATATTGGTATTTACATGTTTCGTTCACCACAACATAATACGCAAATACCCACAATTAATAACAATTTAAATGATTCACTTATAGATTTACCAAATGACATTTTTCAACAACAAATTTCAAACCCATATGATAATTCAAATGAAATGGAGATTGCAGCAACTTCTGTAAAACTTCCACAATTTTGGACGAATTGTCCATAACCTTGGTTTATTCATGCCGAAACACACTTTAGTACTAAAAACATTACACAAGATAATACAAAATATGAATATATTATTACAGCACTTCCGCAAGAAGTAATTATACCAATTTTGGATTTTATACAAAGTCCTCCTCAATTTTCTGAACCGAAAAAAATATTGATTGAAAGACACTCGTTAAGTGAAAGCTCAAAATTAGATCAAATTTTGAGTGATTCTGAAAGGTGCAGTGAAATAACGCCCGCGGGCATTATTTCTTTTCTGAAAGGAAATAGCGCCCGCGGGCATTATTTCTTTTCTAAAATGAAATAGCGCCCGTCGACAAAAAGAAATAACGCCCGCGGGTTTTATTTCCTTTTAGAAAAGAAACAAAGCCCGCGGGCGTTATTTCTCATTTTATCTCGGCATTAGGTAGCGCTTATAAAAAATAATCCTTAGGCGATCCAACACAGCTTGTAGTTCGCATACTTTCCTTATATATGGAAAACGAAGAAGGGCTTCCTAAGTTGATAAAAAATAAACAAAAAAGGTAATTCTTTACGACCGTATGTAACTGCTAATACAGAATCCGAAACCGGAAAATAAATATTTTATTTCAGTGAAAAGTTATTAACAAAAAACCAAAAAATGACCTAGGTCAAATCCTGATTTAGGGGCCCGATCCATGTTTTTTCTGTGCAGAACACCTTTCCGCGTAGGCGGCCTTCGGCCGCGCTTCAAAAAATAACCCTGGGCTACGCCATTCCAACTCCGGGTGTGTGCCATAGCCGTGGCTACCGCCACGGTGATGTCCTTCCTAAACATAGTTATAATTTTATTATAAATGGAAATTAGGCCCGCGGGCGTTATTTCTTTTTGTCGACGGGCGCTATTTCATTTTAGAAAAGAAATAATGCCCGCGGGCGCTATTTCCTTTCAGAAAAGAAATAATACCCGCGGGCGTTATTTCCTTTTAGAAAAGAAACAAAGCCCGCGGGCCTTATTTCCTTTTTTCGGCGGGCGTTATTTCACTGCCCCATTCTGAAATGGGCGATCGAAAGCCATCCGAATTTTATCGTTCTTTAGTTTTACTTGCGGGTTCAAATTTTAGCGAAAATATTTTAAAAAGAATTTGGTTGAGAAAACTTCCGCAAAATTTAAATGCTATTCTCGCTAGCTCAAATTCGAACAATATTAACGAATTAACAAAATTGGCAGACAATATTTTTGAAGTTATGAATAAACATGAGGTATTTTCAGTCGATAATTTTTCGAATATAAAAGTTCAAAATTCTGTGATCGAAAACTTACTGAAAAGCACCTCCTTGATGTGTGAAAATTTTCAAAAACTATCTTTGGAGTTAGCTGAAATTAAAACAGAAATGTATCGAAATAGATATAGATCGCGATCTAATCCAAGAAATAATTTTACGAGTTCATTTAGACGTCGTTCCAATTCGCGTAATAATCCAAATTGGCTGTGTCGATTTCACTACAAGTTTGGAAACAACGCTCCAAATTGTGAATAACCCTGTTCTTATATTAAAAATAACAATTCAACAAACTGAATTCATTCATTTTTGATAAAGATAATAATCTAAATTTTTTGATTGATAGTGGAGCGGAATTTTCGGTATTATCCGCGTCTAAATTTTATAATATGAAACGTTCAGACATTATTATTACTGCAACTAATGTTTCAACAATTTTCACTTACGGAAAACGGCTTTTAAACGTAAATTTGGGTCTAATAGTCCAATTACCCACCGACGTGTGTAACGTACGTATACGTATCCCGTACGCACGTACGTTTGAGCGAATTTTATTCCCGTAGCGGTAACCCATAAATCAGCTGTTTTCTTTTGTTTACATTTCAAAAAGTGTATAAAAGTTTTATTAAAAACAAAAGAGGTGAAAAAATGAAAAGCCAAAATATGGAAATTTGTGAGTTATTTGTGGATTTGTGCGAGCTGTACAAACTATACGAAGAGTACATTAAAAACAATAAAAGACAGAGGAGATATGCTGTGCGTCCCATTAATAGAAATTGGGACTCGAGTGGATACCAAGTTCAAGTGTTCCGTAGAATAAAGAGTTTGGAACCTGAAGAGGTGTTTTCCCACACCAGGATGACCCCTACTGTGTTTGAGCTTCTCTTAAGTTTGATCAGCAGTTCCCTGCGGAAACCAAAGCAGAGGATAGATCCTGAGGAAAGATTGTCTTTAGTGTTGCTGTAAGTACAATACCCCTATTTTATATATTGCTATTTAAGTATTTCATATTGCATTTAAAGATATTTATCACAAGGCGTAACAGTGCAGAGTATTGCATGGAGCTATAAGCTCGGAAAAACGACAGTGCGCAACATAATATTAGAGACTTGCGAAGTGATCTGGCGGCTTCTTTCCCCAGTATATGTCAGCGAACCTACACAGCCGCAGTACAAGGACATTGCTAATGACTTCTTAACAATGTGGAATATACCAAACTGTGTGGGTGCAATTGATGGCAAGCATATTGCTCTCAAGTGTCCAGCCAATTCAGGTTCAGAGTACTTCAATTATAAAAAGTTTTTCAGCATTGTCCTGATGGCTACTTGCAATGCGAAATATACATTCACGCATTTAGCATCGGAAGTTGTGGCAGGCAAAGTGACGGAGGTAATAGTTTCTAATTTTACGAAACTGATATAAAATACCATGGTAATTGCTATCATCGGCCATAACTAAAACATTATCTCTTACAGGAATATTCCAATACTCTCCCTTCGGCCAGTCCCAGATGCAAAACACACTCCCACTACCCCATCCCGTTAAACTATCAAGGCAAGCGCCTGAACCTTTCCCTCACTACTTCGTTGGCGATGCTGCTTTCGCCCTAAGGACGAACTTGATGCGCCCATACCCCGGCTCCAATTTAGAGAAACCAAAACTTATTTCTAATTATCGCCTATCAAGGGGTCGCAGGGTAATAGAAAACAGTTTTGGTATATTATCGCCGCGGTGGAGAATACTACGAACAACAATTTAATGTGCCCCGGAAAACTGCGAAAAAATTGTGTTAGCTTGCGTTGCCTTACACAACTTCATCATGCTAAATGACCAAAGCCGGTGGTATTGTCCAGAAAATTTTGTAGATAGAGTGGAGCACAATTTAGTAGTCGAGGGTGAATGGCGACGCGAAGTCGGTATCGAGCGCTCCTTACCACCACTCCGGTCTGCGGTGCGTCGAGGTCCAGTAAGCGCATTTAACATACGTGATAGACTTGCACAGTATTTTATAAATGAAGGAGCAGTGCCATTCCAAGATGCCATAGACATAGCCACGAGTGGACCGTACATCTAAGTTGCATATCAATAAAAAATTAAAAGTAAATTTCAATTCATTTAATTTTGACATTTTCTTGAGTACCTAGTACATATTTTTATAACATTCTTAAAAACCATACTTAAAAAACGTAAAAAAAATTCATTTGTAACAAACTTAAACAGTCTTTAAATTCAGGTATTTTTAGCTATAATAAATGCACAGTCTTATGTATAGTAAAGTCATGTATGCAAGTACATACACATGAATGTGTCGAAATGTATATGCATATGTAACACACAACCATATACTACATTAAACATACCGGTATTAATGTACATACATACATAGTATAAGGCGGATAACTATTTTAAATTGAAATTATGTTTTGTACATACACATTTCGACACATTCATGTGTATGTACTTGCATACATGACTTTACTGTACATACTTTGCAAGCTTCTACTCCTGCTGCACCTGGAAAGCCACCTCCATTATTCGCTGCATTGCCCGGATTTGTTTCAATGGAGTCATTTTCGAAACCATGGAAACAATCATCCTACCAAATGCCTCCACAGCTGGATTTTCTGACTGTTCAACTCCGAGACATCTTTTCTTGAACACCTCAATTGCCTCACACATGCTGCTAGCAACATCGTGGCCAGAGCCACGAGAAGGCTGTTTATTCGTCTGAGATGGCGATGGACTTTGTGGGGAAGATGGTGAAGGGGGAGACACATCTACTGCCAACGATTGTGGTGTAGTATGCTGCGACGGTGATGGATATACGGTGACTGATGGACTACATGACGGATGAACTACTGTCTCTGAAACTTGCGGTGATGATTGTGTAGGAACGAGTTGGACCGCAGATGGGGATGGTGGCGATAGTGGCTGGGACATAGAAATCTGTTGCGCAGAAGTTGATGCCTCTGGACATACATTCAATGAAAATCGAACACTGCAAGAAATATAGTTACATATATATATAAAATGTGTGCTTTATGTACTTACTTTCGGGGAACAACGTGCGGTTTCAAAAACCGCATCGCATCTAGGAGATACCACTCTCGGTAATACTGCGACCCACTGCCCGATGGTGCTTCAGCCTTTCGCATCTCCCGGCGATACCTGTCACGGAGTGCTGTCCATCTACGCATGCACGTATCACCTAATAAAAAACGAAAATATAAAAGTTTCAGGTACTTTTATTCCCGCCTAAACAATATTTTTACCCACCACTTGCCCCTAGCTGTTGGCCGATCTGCTCCCAAATCATCTGCTTCCTACTACTAAGCTTGTAGGCAGGATTTCGCTTATCATAAAGCTCACCGAGTTCCTCTACCAACAAAATTAGCTTCTCGTCATTCATTATTCCAAATCTTAAAAAATTTACCAAATCTTCTGAATGCCGGCTATTCTACATTTGTTTACATCTGATACAATGTTGCCATTGATTAGTGTTCATGCATGCTAGCACAAACATAAGTTTTTGAAACGATTAATTTTCATGTTATGAATGCCCAAAACTGATTAAATAATACTACCCGGTCAATTTATATAAGAGTAACAACTTATTATAGTAATAACCGCATATTTCAACATAATTCGAAAAATTTTTTGGGTATTTTTGTAAAACAACTGCCAACGAACAATAACCAGCATACAAACGTATGAATAGGCAAAACTGTCATGTGCGAAAGCAATCAGCTGGCACGTCGCTACGGAAAAAATCAAAATTCGTTTGATTTCTACGCTCCGTTCTACGTATACGGAAAAATTGAACGTCGGTGAGTGTTCGTTTGCACGGCATTCTCATAAGGCAGGTCGTGTCAGCTGACACGAACTACGTGCTTGCGTCGGTGGGTAACTGGACTATAAGACGCGAATTCCCCTTTACGTTTTTGAAAGCTGATATTGCGAAACCAATTATCGGTGCTGATCATTGTGTACCATATCAAGTGTGATATCTTAAGCATAGACGTCAAAATTTTGAGAAAATTGAACACCTGTTTTTTTATATTCTATGTTGGATTCATCCCGCATCTCCTTCTATTATTCGTTAGAAGATAGGAGCAGCGGATGCGCCGCCATATTGAAGTGCCTCAGATGTAAACAAAAAACTGAAAAAAACTTAATTTTGATGTGCCTGTCAAACGTTTGACAGATAACATATCACACTTGTACTGATACGCAATGGTGCTGATTTTCTATGCAAGTTTGGTCTTTTAGTTGACATTAAATGCAAACGCTTAGTTGATCCAGTAACCAATCTTTCGGTTAACACTTTTTCATATCTTTGCAATGTTTCGCTCCCGAAGGTTTTCATTATTGATAATAAGTTTACAAAATTATGGAAGGAATTTCCTTCACTCTTTTCTGAGCCAGATTATTCAAAACCAGTGAAACATACAACAGTTCATAGACTCACTACTGAAGGAAATCTTCCTTTTTCTAAGCTCCTATAAAATTTAAAGTAGCTAAAACGGAATTTGATTTTTTAGTAAAGACAGGCATATGTAGGCCCTCAAATTCATCTGTGGCGTCTCCACTGCATCTTGTACAAAAAAAGAGCTAGATGATTGGCGTACTTGTGGCGACTTTCGAAGATTAAATGTAGTTACAGTACCGGATCGTTACCCTTTGCCCCAACATGAACCTCAAAAACAAGACTGTATTTTCAAAATTAGATTTGGTAAGAGCTTATCATAAAATTCCAATGGCAGCGGAGGATATATATAAAACTGCTATCACTACACATTTGGTATGTATGAGTTTATTCGAATGCCGTTTGTTTAGGCCACCGGCCTAAATATTACGGCACACCCTAATGAGCAGAGCTTTATTCCAATGTATCTCGGTTTAAACCGATAACCGTGCACCCGGCCGGATAATAGCGAGAGCTAGCATTCGGCGGGAGCGACGAACTAAATTAATAATAGCTCGGCCACTTCTTTTTCGAACGTCGAGAAAACCGCCCGCCGCCAACTCCCGTGAGGTAAGTCTTTGCATAATACAGATCACGTAGTTTGATCCACAATCACTTTATACTGAATTTAATTCGATTCTAAACTAACCACTTCCACCCTTTAATTCGTTGATTATTAATGTAAATAAACCTTACCACCATTGTATTTATATACGAACTAACGAGTTTTTATTTCTCTCCCCTTCCTGCAATTTATTACGAGCGCTTACAACTTGGCTGTCGACACACCAAGTATCAAGCCGCCGTAACATTTGGTCCTTCGAGCATAGAGGTAGACTCTTATGGACATTATTTCCGTAAACCTACCGCAAAAATGATATGTCGCAACATAAGTCCGCTTTGGAATGAAAGTTTCGTTATAGAGTTAGAAGGCAGCCAAAATGTGCGTGTACTTTTGTATGAGGCTCATGATCGGCCAAAACTGCGTGCCAAGCATGTACTCAAGCTAAGTCGTGGTTGGTTGCAGGAGACTTCAACGCCGCGCGTACTAAAACTCGGTGAGCGCTCTTCGGTGCCAAAATGAGTCAAGTTTTGAAACGTGAAAAGCGTGACATTCCATTTATAATTAGTGCCTGCATACGGGAAGTCGAAAGACGGGACATGTCTGAGGTTGGCATATATCGTGTGAGTGGTTCAGCCTCTGATTTAGCCAAATTGAAAAAGTCTTTCGAAACAAATGCCTATGAGGCCGAACAGCTATTGAAGGATGTGGATATACATTCAGTTACTGGTATTTTAAAGTCATATCTGCGTGAATTACCCGAAGCATTATTCACTGATGCACTCTATCCAAAATTCTTTGAGACTTTTAGCGCTTTCAGTAATAATAACGAAGCGGCGCGCATAGTTGAACTTATAAAAGTGTTTGAAGAGCTGCCGCAGGCAAATAAAGCGTCAATAAATCATATATTGGACCATTTAATTAGAGTTCATCATCAAGAAGCAGACAACAAAATGTCACTTCATAATTTAGCAATGGTATTTGGCCCAACGTTATTACGACCTGGGCAAACACAGGCTAAACAAAGGGATTTGCTGGCTTCCAGTACAGTTGATGTTATGGCACAAGCTGGTATACTCTATTGCTTCCTGCAAGCACGTATTAAAAAGGATTAAACATTGCGCATAACGGATATTGAAATTAAAATGAATTAAGCGATGGATACAAACATAAAGGGATACAGAAATGTTTTGCATTGTATATTTTTGTAGCGATCAAAACGACAAAAGCGCCTTTATAATTCGCATGCGAGAAAAATCTGATAAAATTATTCTTATAACTACAAAGCTTCCATTGTATTTGTACATACATACATATACATATTATATGTGTGCCCATGCATGCCAAGCAAAGCAATACATCACAAACATATGTAACAGCATTTTGTTATGCTAAAAAGAAAAATCATTTCAAGTGGTCAAGAGTTTGTCGAAGGAATTTCGAAAATATGAAAAGAGAAATTAAAAAATCTTAACGGACTGTGTAACAAATTTAGAATTTTGTAACGCATGTAACTGCTCCTCCTCGCCACTAACGCACATGTTCCCTGATATGCGTGTGACAGGTGGTGGTGGAGTAATGTGAATGAGTGCCGCGAAAATATAATTTTTATATAAGATGCATATACAATATATTAACAAAAACAAATGACAGAATATATTGAATAAAAAGAGTTATTCTAATATGCAAATTCCAAATATTAATAATAATAATAATAACCATATCTATCTATTAAAAGTTCTACACCATACCTAGACACTAGAAACAACTTGCATAGCTTAAACTACTAAATATCACTAAAAGCTTATTAGAATTTAGATGAAAAATAAATTTGTTTTGTCAGTTTACAACAACTCTGCAGCATAATCTACACAAACACACATTAATACTTAAAACCAAGAAAATTTCTCAAATTTAGCTGCTCAACAAAGCATTTTTCTTAAAGATTATATATAAATATTTACTATAAGATTTTGTTTGCATTTCAATTTATCGACAATGTAATTAAGCTGGCTTTTATTGGCATGTCTAAGCTTTAGAGTAGGCGAGTTGTTTTTTAATTTATTATTATTTTTTTATTTTATTTTATTATTTGGCTCAGGTGCTATGTGACCGTTTTGCTCAAATTGTATGTATTCATTTGGCTCAGGTTCTGACGACCATGTTTGGCTAAATGTTCAAAATTGTTTGTTCTTTAGAGAACGGGAGGTGCGGTACACCTGTGACACCCTGTATGTATGGCGAGCACTGTTGGCTCTGAGGCATGGCGCGATTGGCTTCCTCATTTTCGCTTGGAAAAACCACCCTTTGGCTTTCCAAAGCATAAACTATATCTTCGAAATATTTTATAAACTTATTGCGAATTACAATAGCATACAATGCAAATAAAATAAACGAATGAAATAACCGTAGCTTATGTATGTATGTCGCTTAAACATCCTCGCCCCCCTAGACGGCTTAGTCGTCTAGTGAAATGTATAAGTCGCCGGTTCGAATCCGGCTCGAAGGACCATGTCTAAGCTTTAGAGTAGGCGAGTTGTTTTTTAATTTATTATTATTTTTTTATTTTATTTTATTATTTGGCTCAGGTGCTATGTGACCGTTTTGCTCAAATTGTATGTATTCATTTGGCTCAGGTTCTGACGACCATGTTTGCCTAAATGTTCAAAATTGTTTGTTCTTTAGAGAACGGGAGGTGCGGTACACCTGTGACACCCTGTATGTATTATTGGTGGCGAGCACTGTTGGCTCTGAGGCATGGCGCGATTGGCTTCCTCATTTTCGCTTGGAAAAACCACCCTTTGGCTTTCCAAACCATAAACTATATCTTCGAAATATTTTATAAGCTTATTGCGAATTACAATAGCATGCAATGAAAATAAAATAAACGAATGAAATAACCGCAGCTTATGTATGTATGTCGCTTAAACACCGTTCGGACTTCGGAACTCTTCGCAAACCTTTCAGCGTTTTATTAATGAAGTTGTTAATGGTTTGGACTTTGTATTTACATACATTGATGATCTTTTATACGCCAGCGAAAACGAGGAACAACATTTAAAAGGCCTACGAGTACTTTTTCAACGCCTTACAGACTACGGTTTAAATATAAAACCTAGCAAATGTAGTTTCGGTGTTACAAATGTAGATTTTTTAGGCCACAATATTTATAAAGAAGGAATAAGACCATTAGATGAAAAAGATTCAGCTATTCGCAATTTTGAACGTCCGAAATCGATTAAACAAGCACAAAAATTTATTGGTATGGTTAATTATTACCATCGATATTTACCCAAATTAGCAGAATTAACGACAGTTATCTATGCTTTAATTAATACGGCAAATAAGAGAAGAGACAAAGTTTTAGATTGGGGCGACACATCCAATAAAGTATTTGAACATAATAAAGAAAAATTTGCGTCTACGATATTGTTGAACCATTTTTAATAAGAATAATAATAATTCCCAACGGATTACTCACCACATCCCCCCCGACCGGCGCGAGGGGCGCATCCGCATGACGCACGGATTGTTCTTTCGTGCCGAGTCTTTGAAAGGCTTTGGTTTGTTAATCGTCGAGATCTAAAACTGCTCAGCTACAGAGAAAACCTCATCAGCTAAGTAAGGTAGATAAAAAATAGATGACACAATTAATAAATAGTTAGTTGACAGCGAATAGTTATTGTAAAGAACAAAGATAAAAATCAAAGGAACAAATTGTTGCTATGTATTTAGGATAGAAAGAATTGACTTTTTTATGCTACATAGTGAGTCTGAAATATCAAACGTACCAGAATGAGAGTTATAATCTTGACACAAACAACGAAAAGGCTCATTTAATTCAAAATTAGTTCGGCACTGTTTCAAGATAAGTGGTTTAAAATGTCTTGATGGACAAGAAGGTACATTGAAGTTCACTTCGCTCAAAAGAAACGGGATTGTGATTGAACCATTTAGTAATTTAATCATGAAAACAATTCCAAGCATTTCCCTTTGACTAGAAAGGCTGTGAAGATTAATTAGTTTTAAGCGACTCGTATACGATGGCAAATTATACCACGGATCCCAGTGAAGATCTCTTAAGGCAAATAGTAAAGATGCAGATCTTTCTTTAAAAGTTGATGCATCCAATACAGCCAGGTGGAGTATTACATCAAACGTTCAATATCTAATAAGTCAGAGCCAATTTCATTCTTTTCCAAAAAACGTTCAAACTTTTACAAATTGAGAACAACGAGACAGTGAACTTGATAGACTTACATCAGATAAAAATTTTCTAAATCTTAAATTAATAAAAATTCCTGTTCTAAATTTTAATATTTGGTGTGAAGTGTCAGGAGAAAATTCTAGACCGTTCATATCAAATAGCTTAAGAAATACAGTATTTGATATATTGCATGGAATTACACATCCAGGTACAAAAGCTACCCGACGACTCATAGCTAAAAAATATTATTGGCCGAATATGAATAAAGATATAAATATTTGGTCAAAAGAATGTCTAAATTGTCAAAAATCAAAGGTTTATCGTCACACAAAACAAAAAATAGATTTGAACATATACATTTAGATATTAAGGGTCTTCATCAAACTATATAAATTTACAAAGCGTAAATTTTTATCCGTTTACACACACTGTTATATGAACGCACCTCGAAATACTGCTGCTTACCTATCAGCTGTGTTATTGTCAACAAATTATAAAATAATTTTGTCAACACAAAGAAATGCCGAAGTTAACTGAAAAATCTAAATTAAAACGCGTTTACAAGGAAATTCTTGTAAATGACTTGCTGATGCTGGAGATTTTTAGTGAAAATGATGGTAATTTTTGTGGTTTTGGTACATACATATGTTTGCTATTGTTACCTTCCATTCGCATTGCAGAAAATCAAAAAAGGAAAGAGGAGGATATTTGGGAAGACTTCGCTCTAGCAACGGCCGCGTTCATTGAGCTAAGGTATGGTTGTGCGTTTGTTCACCATTCTGTACCTAAGTCAAAGCAGTTTTTGCAAGACGTATTGCCAAACTTGGACGAAAGGCGATTCCAAACAATTGTACGAGTTAGCCGGTCTACGTTCCAAGTAGTTTATAATTTAATAAAGGATGACGAAGTATTCAACGATCCCCGGTCTTATAAGCAATTTTCATTAGAAACACAACTTCTAATTGTTTTGTATCGGTTGGGCTCGAGCGGTGAGGGAGCAACGATAAGCAAAATTGCGAATCTCTTTGGTGTTAGTGATGGCGGAGCAATACAGGTAGAACTTAAAAACTTGTTTAATTAAAGCATAATTAACCCCAAGTCTTTATATAGAACATGACTAAAAGTGCATGACAGTGCAGAGCGTCAAAATTTAGTCGCTGAAACTTTTCACGAGTTTCTGCACTGTGTTGGATATGACGGCACTGAAATAAAACTAGCAGAGAAACCCCTTGATGATCCGGAGGCTTATTTTTCGAGGAAGCACATTTACTCTGTAAAGGCTCAAACTGTGTGCGACCATAAGTTGCGAATTCGTCATTTGGTCCTCGGATACCCGGGAAGTGTGCATTATGCCAGAATATACAACAATTGTTGTTTGGCTACCAATGCATCAAGTATGTTAACAGGGGCGGAATGGCTGGCAGGCGACAGTGCTTATAAATTAACCGGCACTGTTATAACTCCCTTCAGATCAACCTCCAGAGAGTTTAGTTCTCAGCAGAGAAATGCTTTTAACCGAACATTATCCAATATAGAATAAGGATTGAACATTGCTATGGTATACTGAAGGAGCGTTTTAACAGTTTGAAAGAATTAAAAATTACCATACGAAATGAAGACTCGGTTAAACTTGTTTCTAGCTGGACATTAGTGTGTGCAATTCTACACAATATAGTCATAATGCAACGAGACGATATGGTTGACATAACTGACACAAATGAAGTTGATACCAGTGACGAGAATGAGGATGACCCTGAAACACAAACTTATCTACCAGCGAGGGTGAAGCTAAACGGCGGGCGCTGCTAACCCTAATGCAAAACTCGGAAATATCCACTTGCTCGTTTATCGATGGTTCAAAACTTTTAAAGAAATAAACACATAGATTTTCATTTTTATGTAAAAGATTAATATTTGTAAGTTTTGCAAGCTCGAGACACAGAGAAACAATAATTCGTAATGAATTTTAATTGTCAGTTTTTGGGAAAAATTGATAATTGGAGAAAAATTACATTGTTAAATCACAGCGATGGATAGGATTACATGTTTCAGAGTTTCCAAGCTCATCATCAGATCCCTTTTCGGACACTGGTTCATATCCCAGTGTCCGAAAAGGGATCTGATGATGAGCTTGGAAACTCTGAAACGTGTAATCCTATCCATCGCTGTGATTTAACAATGTAATTTTCTCCAATTATCAATTTTTCCCAAAAACTGACAATTAAAATTCATTACGAATTATTGTTTCTCTGTGTCTCGAGCTTGTAAAACTTACAAATATGTAAAAACAAGAAAGACCGCAAAAACCAACAACAAAATAAAAGATTAATTTTGTGATTTTAATTCATATAAAAAGGTACTTTTGTAAAAGGTGACTAGTTCTCAGTTCACAAATTTCTAGTCAGGCACATTTGTGTTTCTTTTTAAATACATTTTGTTATAAAACTAATTACATAAATATTTTTAAAAACAGTTTTTGATCACGGATCGAATGTTACGATACGTAAAAAAAAAATTGTAAAAAAAAAGTCCGCTACCTATCTGATGAGCACTATATGTACATACATATGTACAGCAGTATTAAAAAAAATCATTCAGTAATTCATTTTCTGTAAATATCATTAAAAATTACTTACGACCACTTACTTTTTATTCAAAAAAGTTTATTAAATTAGAAGTTCTGAGCTTTGGAATCAATTTCATATTTCCTTAATCTTTCTGCACTTTCCAATCTTAATTTTTCAATTTGTAATTTTTCCTCTTTTTGCATTTCAAGTTCCATTTTCCTTAACTCAATTTGATTTTTAAGCTCAAGTGCCCTTGGCTCTACTTTATTTTTTTCCATTTCCTTCTCCAGCTCTTATTTTTCAACTTCTAACTTTAGTTTATTTTCTTGAATAACAAGTAAGTCGCTAAAGGAGTTCGTTGCACACATCTTTTTCGGCTTGCTTATTCGCTTTGGTTTTGTTGAATCGCAATTTCGTGGCGGTCCATGTTCAAACAAGCTGGGCTGTGCATTCAAAGTGTCACACGTCTTCTTCTGCTTGTATTGTGCTAGATCAGGATCGATTTCAACAGGCTCAGGAGTACTAGTTTGGCTTCTAGCTAGAGGCTCAAAAATGGAGTCCTGTTCCGTCTCTGCTGGCATGTTACATCAATTTGGCTGTCGAAAATTAGCGGCGGGGTAACATTTTTCCGCTGCCCAAATATATCAGCCAGCAAATCAAAATGTGAGCATATTTTTTTAATATATGCTGTTATACTGGTCTCGTCGCCACTGGCCAGTAGACCAGATCCCGTCTTGTTCTTCCAATCTACTGCAGAGACGTACGACGCCTTCAGGTATCTCATCTTGCCTTTCAAAGACATCCATTCGATTCGTTCTAGAGTGCATGCCATTGATTTTACTCTCGCGTAGAAGGGTTCCGCTGTCGGTTTCTGAAAAATAAAATATGTAGGTTAAGTACGCTGAATTCCGCATCAACGTGAGCCGAAATATGACACAGTTAGAAAACATACTGCTACTTTTAATGCGGTTGGAACAGGTAGAAGCAACAAACTCACTAAACATTCCACACATACCTCGATCGACTCCGGCCGGCCTCTGGTTGCATCGGCAACTGCTTCTATCAGATGAACCGTTTCGGCATCTGTCCATCTATGCGTGGTATTGAGCCGTCTGCGTTTTGCTTTTTGTTGATTGTCCTGAAATACAAAAGATTACAAAGCTATATATATAAAACGCTAAAACTCGAAAACGGCTGAACCAAATTATATACTTCCTTTGAAGGGTTTCTTTGTTATTACCACGCGCAGGTCATGTATTAAAATCAAAACAAAATATTAGGGGGCCGTGGTACCTCCAATACAATGTTATTAATTTGGCTGTTATTCCACCATATATTTATATCTCATATCGTAATTTTGGCTGTTTTTGTTGCTATGAACGATACAATTGCTATGTATGATAAAATTGGATCTATTTATGCGAATATTGGTTGTTGTCTTTGTTTATCTTCACTACTGCGCTGTAGATGGCCAGAACGCCAGATGACGCTAGATGGTGCACACCAACACACACACATGCTGTACATAATTGTTGCTGTTTAGATTAGTAAAGTAATCTATATCTATATCTATATATATATATGAGTGACTCAGTGCCAGCCTTGCCTCACCCTCGAAATTTCATATATGGAGTTATTATGCTATACTACTTAGAAATACTCCAAATTATCAGTGCTAAAGTTGCACATCCCCAATTTTTGAACGAATTTATTAATTAAATTAATTAAATGTTTCAAACCTTCCTAAAAACTCTGTTTAATTTTTAATTACCTATTAACTTTGTCACTAATTATTAGGAAATGACTAAATTGAGGCTTAGGCAAGGATGGCACTGAGCCACTCATATATAAAAATGAAATAGTGTTCAGTTGTCACGCTAAAACTCGAAAACGGCTGAACCAAATTATATACTTCCTTTGGGGGGTTTCTTTGTTATTAGCACGCGCAGGTCATGTATTAAAATCAAAACAAAATATTAGGTGGTCGTGGCACCTCTCATACAATCTTATTAAATTGGCTGTTATTCCACCATATATTTATATCTCATATCGTAATTTTGGTTGCGTTTGTTGCTACATACTATTGCGACATTTTCGTTGTTTCGTGCTATCTATGTTTATTTTTCGGTGATGTAGTGTCATAGGGTAAAACCGGAATAGATGCCCCAACGGGATAGATGCCCCATATTCAAAAAATCTAACTTCCCGAGCTCGTGACTAACAATTAATTTAATAATTAGCAGCCGCAGCCACAGCGCATTTTAGTTATCTAAGGGCTTGGAGCAGTGAACACGTTTTTTGTTGGTATAAAACATTTTGTTTGCGACGAAATTGAAATACCCGTAAAAGTTTTAAAGTTAAG
Organism: Sphenella marginata; assembly: GCA_951509765.1. Taxonomy (NCBI): domain Eukaryota; kingdom Metazoa; phylum Arthropoda; class Insecta; order Diptera; family Tephritidae; genus Sphenella; species Sphenella marginata. The sequence goes on along the minus strand of OX608078.1, from coordinate 58,422,029 downwards.
TATTGTGCTTTGTATAACTTTATAACTAGTAATAAATTCCATTTTATTTTTTAGTACCTTAATAAACTCCTTCATTGAGACTACATCTAACTAAAAATATGTAGATGATTTTTTGTTTATAATTTCTTCAAAAAATTCGTAGGCATCTATCCCTATCAAAAAGGATAGTTGCCCTGATTTTTCGAAGGGGCATCTATCCCTCCATGAATCACAAAGGACTAAGTATATATTTTTTAAATACTTTTGGAGTCTGATATATGTTTTATGTACTACTTTATGGACTTTTAACAGTTTTCAGCAAAATTATGCCGAGAAAGTACAAAAGGAAGGGACTACAGAAAGCCTACAGGCCGCGTTCGACGAAATGACCAAAAATACCATGGGGATAAGCGAAGGACATTAATTCGACGATATTCTGCTAAAAAAACAGCAAAGGCGACAGTGGGTATGTATTCAAGATCTTGTAGTACCTACGGGATATAAAAAACGTTTATCTAACTATTGGCTGCCTCTAGTTTCCTATAGACTTAGTAAGTAGTTTTTATTTTAGTGTAAGATTGTATGTAAAATGTATTTTTATAAAAATAATTTTTATTTTTGTTATTGGTTTTAATGGTCTGCTTAATTTTTACATATTTGCAAATTTTAATGAGCTCAAGACCGTTTATAATAATTCTTAGTCAATTATTATTGTTTTTGAACTTAGGAAAAATTGGTAAGTAGATAAAAATTACAAAGATACGTACAGCGATGGACGGGATGACATGTTTCAAAGTGTCCTACTTATCATCAGACCCCTTTTTTTTCTAAATAAACACGTGCCTATATAATTGAATTTAATAAACATATATAACCATGCATGTCAATTCTTGAAAGCAAACACTTCAATTTCATAAGGTAGGTATGGCTATTGATGTACCTAATACTAGATTTAAGTATCTTCTAATGATAGTAATTAAAAGATTAAAAACCCAACATGTTTCATTTATTATGGTTTTGAGTAGGGGTAGAACTACGTTGCGTTCGATTTGTGTTTTTCGCTTACATGCCATATACGACATCTATCCTTCGCAATATTTACATGGTGGGGCAACTATCCCTAAGGTAGGCATCTATCCCTCAAAAAGAAGGTTTCAAGAAAAACTAATTTCTGGAAAAACTGTGTAAGATAGGTAAACCAAAATTTTAATAATTAAAGTTAAAATAATGAACTAGCTATATTAAAAAAAATTGTTCAAATAAAACTAATATTTTCAAATGTGGGCAGCTTTTCCAAAAAGTGGGGCATCTATCCCGGTTTTACCCTGTCGTAATTTTTGTTGTGGTCCTTTCTACATACTAGCGCGACATTTTCGTTGTTTCATGCTATCTATGTTAATTTTTCGGTGATATAACGTTTATTTTTCGGTGTTTCTGTTTATTTATCGTTGACAGAGAGTGCTACAAACGAAAAATTCTCACCACCAGATGGCGGTGTTGGTCATGAATTGGTGCAAAGTTAATTTGAAGAAAAATTCTTTATTTCAAAGCTTTTCACGGTAAAAATGCGAATTTTTTGGAATTTTCCATTGTCAACTGAAGTTTTGCTTTGATGTTACTCTTCGTGTTGCCATCGAGCATGCAAAATTTAATGCGCCTTGGTCCATTGATATACATATCTTACTAATATACAAAAACGTAAGTGTGTGAGTGACGTTTAAACTAAGGCCTCGAACTTTACGAAATTTTGCACACTAATTCTTTGGAGTACAGAATAGAAACCAGGGACCCCGAATAACGATTAATTTTGTATTTTTAATGTCAAAACTCAAAGGCTTCCTCCTATCGGAGAACAGTTTCAAGTACATGAATGAGCATGTCTCTTCATGCTCAACCGAAATCTACAATGATTGAAAAAAGTTTGAGTAAATCCTGTATAAATTACAACTTAATCATTACTTTTGAGTTTAATTTTTTTGGTCAAACGTAAAACTTATTCCCTGAGTTTTATTATTTTGAGAGGAAATAAAACTTACCCTTGAGTTTTATATTTTTGCTCGACAGTAATCGTTATTCCTTGAGTGATATTTTATCGTTCAAGGATAAAAATTAAGTTCCGAGTTTTAAGTTTTTTTCGCGGGTCAAAAAACTCAAAAGGTCGCTGCGCCTTTAAGAAAAGTTGTTGGTCAAAAATATTGGTTGGTATAATCTCGTCAACATATGTCCTCAATTATTTAAACATTGTTTTAGCCACATACATATACTTGCCATAAAGGCGAAGCGGCCTTTTGAGTTTTTTGATCTACGAAAAAACTTAAAACTCGGAACTTAATTTGTATCCTTGAACGATAAAATATCACTCAAGGAATAACGATTACTGTCGAGCAAAAATATAAAACTCAAGGGTAAGTTTTATTTCCTCTCAAAAAAATAAAACTCAAAAAGTGATCATTACGCTTAATCAAAAAAATAAAACTTAAGCGTAACGATTATTGTTGATTTTTATTGAAAAAAATCAGAAAATAATGATCAAATGTCGAGTTCTATAATTAAACTTATAACAGTCACGGTCCCTGATAGAAACACGCATAATTATATTTATCGATAACAGAGTTATCGGTCAAAATGTAGTTTTACGTAAACTTTGGATTATTCGCAGAAAATTGGTATCAAACGAAAGTGGAAGAACACCGTTTTCATTTGGACGTTGGTTCACTGCGATATATTTATCGATAACAGAGTTATTGGTCAAAATGTGGTTTCGGGTAAACTTTGGAATATCCGCACACAATTGATATCAAACGAAAAAGAAAGGCAGCTTTCATTCGGACTTTGGTTCATTTCGATATATTAATATTCGCACAAAATTGGTATAAAAAGAAAGGGGAAGGCCACAGGTTTCATTTGGACTTTGCTTCATTTATGTAAACATCTATTTTGAGAACGGCTGGACCTACACTCAGAGAAAAAATCAAGTTTTTCGTTCTTGATCTTAGTTTTTACGAACTTAAAAACGGCTCGAGAACGAAAATACTGGTGTAGAGAACGGAGTTCTTATATTGAGATTGATATTTTTGAGAACTAAATACTAAATTCAAGATCACACAATCTTAAGTCAAGTATGAATAATTCTACAGAAAAATTGAAAAAATACGAAAATCAAGTATATTTAATCTTGTTTATAGATCACCTAAAGCTCAGATTAAGTTCATTGATGTGTTAAAATAAAATTCAATTTGATTTGAAATGAGTTTTTATTTTCTTACTTCGAGTAGTTTCTCAACTTTGTTCAAGACCCACTCAAATTAAGTAAAAAATGTATTTAAATTGAGATTCTGTTATCTTAATTTCAATTCAGTTTTAACTCAATCCAAGTTGATTTTCGTTTCGAATATGAGTTCAAAAAATCTTCAAATAAGATTTCATTTTCTTCATTCGAATACATTTTGAACTTACATCAAGTTCTGCAACAACTAAATTTATGTTGGAGTGATTCTTAAATTGGACATGCTCGATCTCAAATTAAGATTCTGTTATCTTAATTTCAATTCAGTGTAAACTCGAACCAAGTTGATTTTCGTATGAATATAAGTCCAAAAAGATCTTTGAATAAGATTTTACATTCTTAATTCGAATGAATTTTGGACTTACATTAAGATCTGCAAAAACTTAATTTATGTTGCAGATGTACTTAAATTGGACGTGATCGCTCTTACCTGGAGTTACTTAAAGCTCAAACCAAGTTCGTTTTTGATCTAGGGTTAAGATTTTGTTTCTCAATGTAAGAGAATTTTGAACTTGATTTAAACTATTGAATAAAAATACAATAAATTAAAACAATAGATATTTATTTATATATCTTTTGAACATATTTCATTTTCTTATATGTATTGATGTTTAATATGTATAAAAAGTACATACATACATATGTAATCAGCCAACGATAAAGTGGGACAAAATTGAAAGTATTAACTTCAATTTAAAATATAGCCAAATTTATAACAGAAAGCGGATATTTGTACATACATATCATTACCTTAAATCACTAAGGCCCTAAAGACTCTAAACAGCAATTCTATTGATCTTCACCTTGTATCTAAGGGTTGAACATAAGTGGTTCTATAAAAATCAACCCGTGTAATGAGCCTTAACTGACATGAAAAAAATTTTACAGCAGAAACCAATAACAAAAATTTGTTTACATTGAACGCATGCTAATAAAGCTTTGTAAATTTGATATATCGCCCGTTCCAAAGTAAAGGGATGTAAACCAAAATTTTCGTTTTTCGGGAATGTATGATAAACATTAACAACCGACTGATGAAATTGTTCTCTAAATTACAAAATGATCAAAAGTACGAAAATCATGGATGCCTTAGAATTTAATTTTTATAATGGAGCTCTATGAAAAAATTAAAGTTTGAACTCGTTTTACTAAAAAATTCAAATTTTGAAATACATCTGTTTAGTTTGGAACGAGCGATATTTCCGTTATTATAGCTAGTAACACTTTAAAGTTTGTAGTGAGGGTGTATATTAATATATCATACTAAAATATGTGAAAAACGCATTTTTGAAAAATGTCACAGTTAGGGCCTTAGTGAATTATTACTAGAAATTCTCCTATAAAAGTTGCAAATTTCTATGTACGTTTGTCAAAGTTTGCACATCTTCTGAACTTATGCGTTTTTTGATATATACATATATTTCATTATATTTTAAATCGAAATTACCTATTTAAAACACATGAATAAATACATATATGTTACGATTAAAACCATTTTCGATTTTGTTAAAGTTTATCTTTGGCTTACTATATCTACACATTACATGTATTACATATCTGTTATTTCGATTTTGTCAAATGTATGAAAGTAAGCTCGAATTTAACAATTTCAGTATTTTGGAAATATACATACATATGCTTGCAAACAAAGAATTAAATTTTATATAATTCAATATTTTTAATACTAATGCAATTTATTTCTTGACATATTTTGTTCTTTTCGAATTTTTTTAAGCATATTTTATTCTGACGTAAGTCTTGTTGTTGTTTAATAGATATACATTCAATGGCGGTGTAAAAAAGTGTAATATATCTATTGCTTCGATTTCGTCGTGCCTTGCCCCTACTTCAAGAGCATTTCAATTTTCTGGACAAGTATGTAAATTTTCCTTTCACAGACATTAAATAATTTTTTTTTATACTAGCAGGGTACCCGGCGTTGCTCGGGATGTAAGTAGTTAGGGGGCCTTTCAAAATCAATAATATACTTAAAGATTTCATATTTATAGCTATATTATATAAATATGAACCCGGCAAACTTCGTTCTTCCCAAAATAGATTTTTTTATTAATTTTTCACTACTTCATTGTGCATACAACTTCAAAAATATAAAATTTTAGTATTCCGTTTAAGGCTACACGATACACAAATTTTTTAGTTTTCTGTCCCGGAGCGTAAGTAAATAGCGAAAAAATTTTTCCTAAACGTGAACTATTGATATCATTAATCTCCTCATCAATTTTCAGCTCCTAACTTTAAACGCTTTTACGATAACCCCACTTTTATGCGCAAAAATTGTTTTGATATCATTTAGCTCTATACCAATTTCCAGGTTCCTGCCTTAAATACTTTTAGAGATATTTAGCTTGAAAAATTATATTAATTAATCGTATAACCCCTCACCAAATTTCAGTGGTGTACCCTGAAAAATTCCATTTGTATGGGAGGTGCCACACCCACTTTTTCGTTACACCCAGTTGTTTTGGAGGTGGTAGGGATCGATCCCATATAACCCCTTACCGAGTTTCAATGATCTAACAAAAATACTTCCAGAGATATCGACTAAGAAATATTTCATTCGTATGGGAGGTGCCACGCCCCCTTTTTCGTTATCCCCAGTTTTTTTTTTGGAGGTGGTAGGGATCGATCTCATATAATCTCTCACCAAATTTCAGTGGTCTAACCTAAATATTTCCAGAGATATCGACTAAGAAGTATTTCATTCGTATGGGAGGTGCCACGCCCACTTTTCGTTATCCACAGTTTTTTTTTGGAAGTGGTGGGGATCGATTCCATATAACCCCTAACCAAGTTTCAATGATCTAACCTAAATACTTCCAGAGATATCGACTAAGAAGTATTTCATTCGTATGGGAGGTGCCACGCCCCCTTTTTCGTTATCCCCAGTTTTTTTAGGAGGTGGTAGGGATCGATTCCATATAACCCCTCACCAAATTTCAGTGGTCTAACCTAAATACTTCCAGAGATATCGACTAAGAAGTATGTCATTCGTATGGGAGGTGCCACGCCCCCTTTTTCGTTATCCCCAGTTTTTTTTGGAGGTGGTAGGGATCGATTCCATATAATCTCTCACCAAATTTCAGTGGTCTAACCTAAATACTTCCAAAGATATCGACTAAGAAGTATTTCATTCGTATGGGAGGTGCCACGCCCCCTTTTTCGTTATCCCCAGTTTTTTTTTTGGAGGTGGTAGGGATCGATCTCATATAATCTCTCACCAAATTTCAGTGGTCTAACCTAAATAGTTCCAGAGATATCGACTAAGAAGTATTTCATTCGTATGGGAGGTGCCACGCCCACTTTTCGTTATCCACAGTTTTTTTTTGGAAGTGGTGGGGATCGAGTCCATATAACCCCTAACCAAGTTTCAATGATCTAACCTAAATACTTCCAGAGATATCGACTAAGAAGTATTTCATTCGTATGGGAGGTGCCACGCCCCCTTTTTCGTTATCCCCAGTTTTTTTTTGGAGGTGGTAGGGATCGATCTCATATAATCTCTCACCAAATTTCAGTGGTCTAACCTAAATAGTTCCAGAGATATCGACTAAGAAGTATTTCATTCGTATGGGAGGTGCCACGCCCACTTTTCGTTATCCACATTTTTTTTGGAAGTGGTGGGGATCGATTCCATATAACTCCTAACCAAGTTTCAATGATCTAACCTAAATACTTCCAGAGATATCGACTAAGAAGTATTTCATTCGTATGGGAGGTGCGACGCCCACTTTTTCGTTATACCCAGTTGTTTTGGAGGTGGTAGGGATCGATCCCATATAACCCTTTACCGAGTTTCAATGGTCTAACATAAATACTTCCAGAAATACGGACAATGGAAAATTCCATTTGTATGGGAGGTGCCACGCCCCCTATATATATCAAAATATTTTTTAGCCTGTGACCATCCCTGGAAGATGTACAGTGGGTGTGTAAAATTTGGTTACGATCGGTTTATAAGTTTAGGACCCACCAGGAATTTTCGTTAGGTCCTACTTGTGTTATTCATTCCAGCATGCATGATTTTGTTAGGTTCATCGCAGATGCTGCTAAAATGTGTTAGCTGGTCATGACATTTTTGAGTATCTCATTTTCCACCTTACTATAGCAGCTTAAAGTAGGAGAAGCCGAAGTTATCAGATGACAAAGTAAGGCTGTGAGCAGCTACGAATTCAGGATCTTTAGGAAGATGTCGGATACAAAAGCAGTAACAAATATGATTGCGAAAAATGATTTTTTTAAACCTGATTTCAGTGATAAAAAGGGTCGTAAGCGCTAATGTTATAAAAAAAAATTACGCGTGTGGTCAGAGCTACTGACGAGTACATGAAACTGGCAGCTGTGAAGTGAGGTCTGCTGCTATTTTCAGGTATGAAGGAGTTATATACTGAGCTGGTTCGTATACTCACTATCTTACCTTCCTTCCACCTAACGTATGTATCATAACAACCAAATGAAAAAGGCAGCTATATTAGCATGTACGCACGATTATTTCCGAACGATCACTCTTCATTCCTTTTTGTACTATACAAAGTCATTCATGCGAAGGCGGCCATCGCCGTGCGTTAGTCATGGGGAAAAGTCATGGAAGTTGTTATGCTCCGCTGGTGAAGAGTAAGGCTGAAAGTATTAATGATTTCCACCTTCGGTGGCCTACTGGGGACGCAAGTCGATCTATACCTACATATATATTTACATAATTTGAATTTTATATATATAGATAATTCAAAATTGGTTATATTTTTACCAATGTAATAACTACTTTTATACAATGTGCCCATGAAATTTATTTCATCACAAACATTACATTCTTCAAAGTTAATATGCATTACATCACTAATTATATTGGTAAAATAATTTTCTTTAGTTATGTTTTTAAGAATTGTTACACATTCAAAAATTGATTCAAAGCCCATCTCGTGATCCATTAAAAATTTAGAAAATTTTATACATGATTTGATGCCTAATGTATACGACGGCTTGACTCTAGAGGTGATATTATGAAAGTATATTTTCGCTTCTTTGTGTTTGGCCTCAAATCGCATGCACCACATAAACTTTAAAGGACCCATTTTTTGGATGGCTGTTGCATAGTGAACTAAGAAATGGTGTTTTGGTTTTAATGCACCGTAAGCTTTATATAAAGTAAATGATGATTTTCTACTAAACTTTTTAATTTTATCAAGTCATCTTCTATATACGTATACCGAAAAAGCAGATCTACAATATCTAATAAAATCAATAACTAATGCCAATGCTCATTGTCTGAAGGTATTAAATCACCAATCATTAATGGTAAAAAATTAATGAAAGATTTCATTTCACTGGCAGTCATTTTCATATTATATTGAGTAAGTCGTTTAAAATCTAGAGGAATTGAGATATTTTTAATATCTGTTTCGCCGTATTGGAATAACTGTTTTCTTCCATTTATGTCTGATATGGAAAGTATATTAGATTTAAGCAGACCTAGTATCACATTACAAACGTCGTAGTTACAAACTCCCTCATATACATCATGCATCAAATCAAATACAAAATTGTCCGTTACATAAAAACTTGGTACATCTAGAAAAACGCATTTACTTTTAATACCTGTCTCTTTAAAGTTATTAGCTAATAAATCATTTTGGTAAGAGCTTTCGTTTCTTAAACTATCGAACTTTTCCAAGGTGTCGTATTGCATTTTATGCTTTGTTGATTTACAGGCCCTACAAAATCTTTTGGAACAAAAACTTTGTACAAAGCCTAAAACGGAATTAACTGCTAAATTGTCACCAACAATTGCACCCAAAATAAATTTAACTTTTCTTACAGTGTCTTTACCAGATGTAATTTCAATGCCAATTTCTAAACGTTTTAGTTCTTCTACCAAATTATGTATGAAAAGATCTTTCAAATCCAATTCTTTTTAAAGTATTGGTTGAAACAAAAGCTGCTGGATATATGTATTGTAATTTAGATAGAAATTGCTTTGGCATAGATGGAAAACTGATATAGCAAGCACATATGGAAAATACATGGCTTCCAAGCGCATTGTTTATTTGAAAATCATCCAAATACAAAATATAAGGTATAACTAAATCATTTTCAAAATTTAGCATTTTCTTTTTAAACACTTCCCCACTTGTAAAACTGCTTATATTTTCATCGAGAAAGCCGCTTTGTCCATTTTCTAAAGTGATTTCCAACAGGCTGGAAATTTCAAAAAATTTTTTAAACATAAATTCAAGGGGCATAACGACAATATACTCTCTTTTCGCATCTAATGTAGGATTTCCGTTAGACACTACTTCAGAAATTAGGTTATTAATTAAATATTTTTTAGGATATTCGAAAATTCTCAAGTCTTTCAAGACACTTAACATTCTATGTTCAGTTTGAATTCCTTCGAAAGGTTTTTTACAGAAACTCAGTATATTCCTAAGATTATCATTCATACAGTTCTCCTCTATTTGACTTCCCAGTGCAGTAGACACTGATATTAAGACTGATGATAGCAAGTTTTGTATTAGACTTACTTCGTTTCTTGGAAGTGAACTTTTCTCGTATAAATTTAGAGAAATAGTTAAAACCTGATTTTTCAAACATCTTATCATTTCATTTATATTGTCGGTTTTATTTACTATTTTAGGTGTTTCTTTTAATCTGACTGAATTAAGAGAATGAGAATTTGAAGTTGATGAGCACTCTTTATCCAAACCTTCCATTGGAGGTAAACTCAAACTTCGGGTTTCTTCAAGATTGCTTTGTTTTAAAATATGAGTTTTTTCCAAGTGAATACGAAACGTTTTAAACATCGTAAACGTTTGATCGCAATTATTTTGAATACATTTTAAATTTAAGAGCTTAGTTGCCATCATCAAATGATCAGTTTTAAATGATTTACAAGGGCTTTGGGGGTGCCAAACGATCTAAACAATAATACATGTTTAGTTGTTTAGGTATGAAAACAAAGTTGTTAATTTGGAAGATTTAACATCAAATGGTGTGTGAATATCAAACAAAAATTGTTGTAATACGAGCCACGGTTCTTGGCAGGCTAGGGGATATTTTAGAGAAAGAACTTGGAAAATTTTAAAGCACGTATCCAGGTTTTCAATAAATGAATTAAATTTAAGAAGATTTCCATCAAAGTATACATAAAATGAGGCTAATTCTGATTCGGATATGCCTACTACAATAATAAACGGTTGAATTGTCATTCCAGATGAGTAGTACTTATTAACAATGCTTTTAAGTTTTAGGTTGTAGTTGTTCAACGTTATCAAGTGGAGAGAAAGACATTCCATAGAATCTGCTATTGTAGCTTTTTTAAAACTTTTTCCTGATTCGTCCTTGAATCGGGCTGACGATGGTAAGACCGCACACAGTAGGATAGCAATTAAATAATCTTGAGCGTCTAAAAAATGCATGAAAACACATATTAGTAAATAGATTTGTTGAATGTATTTACGTACAACTTTACCTGTATTAGTAGTTGTTTTGTATTTAATAAAAAGTTGTTTGCAAGATTCGTTTAAAATGTTGTGTTCGTAAAATTTCATAATTTTGCATTTAAAGTCGTTCCACTTGTACAGCAGCAAGTGATTTTTCTCTGGGTACGTGATATCAAAATCAATTTCGATCTAAAATTAAATGTTTATTAATTGTAATGTGTTAAACTATAACACTGTACAGCAGCCTGCTGGATGTTGGACCAAACCAACTTTTTTGAAGAGATTTAAACGTAAGTAATTTTCTCTGTTCGAAGATAGCCTCTAAAGCTTTCGAAGTTCGATGTTAGACCCTCCTCAATTTGTGTCTTGTAAATGTTGAATTAAAACACTTTAAAATGAAAAAAAGTGGGCTTGGCCTACTTGCACATCTTGTTTGATTGGAGTATTTTTCCCAAGGTACAAGTAGTATGGTGTAAGTCCCCTTTTACATTAGACAAATTGATAAGTGTAGACACGAATAGAAAACACAAAAGAGAACGCCAGCAAAGCTTAATTCAAGAATTACAAGCTTACCAATTTATCAGCTTTAGCATTCGAAAGTTTAGTCCAGTTTTTTAAAAATTCCGGTCCATCAAGCTCCTTCAAGTCAACATCGCCCCAATTGGAACAGTCTCTATTTAAAGACGTTTTCAATGCAATCGCTACAGTGTTGTCGATTTCGGAAATCGACATTTTCTTCCTTTTCATTAAATGAGTCATCGAATTTTAGTTTTTTACTTCGGTTATTTCTATGTATATTTGGAAAAAAGCTTTCCGCTGGGGTTCTTTCTAGCAGTGCGAGGAATAAAATAGTAATCCTATAATAAAATAAAAATGATTAGATTTGTAAAAAAAAAAAGAGAATATGACAGTAATCTATTTTTTTTGAGGTTCCACGTACTTTCATTGCTTTTTCGCAAGGGAAAACCTTTACTATTTCGTCCAACAGAAGCGAAAAATCTTGAACTTTAATGTTTATGTTATTATACATTGCTTCTTCAACTATGATGTTGGTCAGATCTTCCCGGTGCGAACTTAGAAGCTTTTTGTTCTGCTTTTCGAATAAAACTATTGCCCGTCCTTTGGAATTTTCATCCAATATGCTTAATAAGTCCTAGTAAAAATTAAAACCGAATCAAGACAATTATAGCCAATCAATAGAATCACACGGTATGGCACGCAAACCGAATCATCTTGCGCAGGGCTTTAATATCTAAAGGTATTGTGTGAAACCCAAGGCAAATTTATAGAAGGTGGCTGTAGCGAATTTGGCTTAGCATTCACATACAAACTTAATGTATTGTTATACCTTTCATGAAGATGAAATGGTATTATAACTTTGGTCCGATGTTTGTAAGTATGAGAAGAACAAGAGATAGACCCCCAATAAGTATACCGCTGTGATCAGGACTATGAGCTGAGTCCAGTTAGACACGTCCGTCCGTCCGCCTGTTTGTACATAAATCAGTACATAAACAGTTTTTCGAAATTCGAATTATTTTCAAAGTTATAGTATATATACATATGTACATATATATATTTCAAAAACTAGGCAAATCGATTTGACCAATCGTGAGAAAATCGTCAAAAACAGTGGAATTTCGAAAAGTGCACACAGCTATAACTTTGAAAATAATTTGAATTTCGAAAAACTGGCCCAAAAGTATTTTTCTTTTGTTGTTGTGAGCTATAGAAAACAAAAAGTGGCTTACTTCAGAAAATTCAAGTCATAAGAAAGTTGACAGGTCCAGCGCGATAGTCAAGAAAGAAGAAATCATATTGCGGGAGATGCCACCTTCTATGAATGGCCTTGGTTTGAAAATCGAAAAGTATTACTAACAAACAAATTGTTGAAGAACAAATAGCGTTACCTTTTTTAGAACACACCCCGGTGCATCAGATACTGGCCGCGGCGGTGGGCTGCTGCTATTGAGCCAATTTTGAAGGCTAGATACCATAGACAAAGTGTCTTTATCTATGCCAAACTATTTTAGTATCAAAAGAAATATGGTCAAACAGAGTTACAGATATCTTCGGCTTAGATCGCAAAGGTACTAAGTCCACCTTTTCAAATTTTACAGGAGAGACAAAAAACAATATAAAAATTTAACTTTAAATAAGGAGTTTCGGTTTTACATCACGTTACTCAATTTTAGAGTATAAAACGTGGATGCTATTAAAAAAATTTAAATTTTTGCAGACTTATATGCATTTTTGTGACTTAGCTCATTTTCGGCTATTTATTTTTTTTCACTGTACTTAGCACCTTTGCGATCTAAGCCGACGAATATTTTTTTTTTAAATGAACGAACCTTTTTTTTTCCAACTGAAGACCCTTTCACGAAACTCGACCCTCAATCCCAGAGGAGGTATTGCCTCTACAAAATCATCCCCTTTTAGATATTTTAGGCTGTTGTATGTTACATGGGCCGCTAAATGTGACAAAAAAATAAATAAATGTTACCTGTATGAAAAATCAATAAAGCCCATGGGTTTTTGCCATTATTTTCCCTTTCGAAAAGGAAATAAAACCATGTGGGAATTGATAAGAGTTTTATTGTTGATTAATGATAAGCACATTTTTTGTAAGCAACTTCCTGCACCGAGACGCCCAGATAGGAACCTATTTAATATTCACATGTTCTAAAAAGTGACACTGAAAGCAGGGACTAAAAACAACACTTAAACTTCCATTTAATTTTCAGTTTTTAACTTTGATCGAAAAATAAGAGTTTTTTATTTCGAATGGAAAATAAGAGTTTTTTTTTATTTCGGTTTCTTAAAAATAACTTATTTTCCAATCGAAATAAAAAAAATTCTTTTTTCGATCGGAATAAAAAATTGTAAAGAACTGAAAAATAACTATTATTTTTATAGTGCTTTTTTTGGATTAAACTTTACCTCATAACTTTTATTTGCGGCCCCTGCTTGGAAGGTATAGTGAGTAAAACACAATGTGTTAAAATAACTTGCAAAAATCTAGAGTACTCAGCTCGATATCTAAAGAGTACTCCAAATGTTATTTTTTTTTTTCATGTAAAAACTTTTAATAAGCTGAAGGTAGTCCGCAGCTTCACGCCCCCCAGCTTCCAAGGAGAGCTACAAATCAATCCAAAATCGGTGCCGTTTAAACTTGTACCGGTAGAAGAATCGTGGTTCGGTTTGGTTCACTTTTGTATGCTATGCATTAAAAACAATTTTTCACCACATTTGAAGTCGTTCTTTTAACTGCATAAGTTTTCACAAATCTTCAAATAAAACGCAAAAAATAATTATTTTTTACCAACTTACAAAGAAAACGAAAAAAGTCACACATTTCAGAACTTCAAATATTAGGTTAAAGGCTAAGCGTCTCGGGAAAAAAGTCGTTCACAAAAATTTAGTTTTATAAATTCCTTGGGTATTTGTTTCCTCTAGCACCCAATTGCTAAAGCGGTTCCAAAAGTGTTGAGATAGATATTGAAATACGCGTTTGTATCTTTATCAATAATCCGAAACCGCGTATAAAAATTGTAAACTTTGGTGCAAACATTTATTCACAAAAAATGCAATTTACACCTTCGGATAATGATACTGAGGTATTTTGATAACTTTCCACATATTTTTGGACACGTTTTGGATGCTGAAGGGTATGTGGGCACTTACCTTCCAAATATGGCAGGACATCTTCCATCTCCCAATTCTTCACTAGCTCTTGGAGACTATTATCAGTCATTCTTGTAATAAAGATTACAAATATTATTTATATTTTTTTATATAAATGTTCACTAATAATTAATTAATAAGCAATTTATTACTTTTCAATTTTCACTTCACAAAATTGACCTTGCACAAACTTTTTACCAAGCAGAATGAAAAAGAACGGTAAATATGCGCGATGTATTTGGTGAAAAGTAAATACTGCGCATGCGCTGTTTTGTTGCGCTAGTATATGTATGTATATGCGAAAATACATGTGTGCAGTAGCGTTTCCAATAATATTAGAAGAGGACTTCATGCAAGGGGACCGTTTTCCCTTTTCATGAAAGTTTTTGCATTGTAGGTACCTAATTATGATAAACAGTGTAGTGATTTTATTTCTGTGGGATTTTCTTTAAAGTAAGCAAACTATGAATAGGACAAAATACGAAAGTTTATTAAGGCAAAATGTAAAAAAACAAAACCTTATTATTTTTTGCTTCACTAACCAATACCTGTTTGATATTCAGAAAATTGCAAAAATATTCAGTAAATTACAATTGATATTCAGAAAGTTACAACTCATATTGAGAAAATTTAAAATTTTATTTTATCAATTTGGGTTTCTGCCCATAAATTGCAATTTTCTGGACACTAATTTTAATTTTCTGAATATATAGTCTAACTTGCTGAACGTAAACTGAATTTTCGGTAAAATTTCTCTATTCCCCATTTTTTGTTTCGAAATTATATCTTCAATACAAAATTAAATATCACCGCCGCCACTGCGTAAATGAATAACATACACACATATGGATATGTTTCCTTTGCATGATCTGTGAGGGGAGTTTAGTATGGCGGTAGTAGATTTGATACAGAAATGTAGGTGTTCAATATGCTGTAGAAAATAGTAGTAGGCATGAAATGTTATTGAATTTGTAATAGTAAGCTAAGTCAATATTGGTTTAGAAACATTAGTGGTAAGAGCCAAAGTAAACCTAAATTTCAAAATTATAATCGTTTTCTTTTGAAATAATGACGTATTTCTTTCAACTTTGAAAATCTCTAAAAATTTATGTTTTCATTTTACTGAGGTCGGTTATTATATGTACTATAAGTGATTACTTAAGCTATTATGCCACTGTTTTCCTGCCAGCTTATGTTAGTACATATGTTCATTATTGCCAAAGCAAATAATATTTTTTTATATGTCTGTTACTAGGTACAAGGAAAACAAAAGTTGTTTCACTAATTTGAGCTAATTTTCATCCATGGTTGCTATTACAAGTTCAAACAAGCAAGATATATGTTTGCGAGTTTGGTTTTTACACTCATCTGAAAACTTCTAAAGTTTGACTTTGGCTGTTACTGCTTGCATTTTACTTCCGAAATAAGTGGCAATGCTTATATTTTTGGCTAAAACCTGTGTTGTCTTATTCGAATTTCATGCAAAAATTTTATTTTTTTCCTTGCGAACTGCGTACTAGAAATCTAAAAAATTACTATAGCATTTCTTAAGCGTTTTTATGGAGCATTTCTTTTTATAGATTCTTTTTTAATTTGACAGTCTGCTCAACTCATTTCTATAGGAACCAACACTAGAACGCCCACTTTTTTTCTTACGAACTTGAAGTCTACTACTAATGTAGTATAGGAATATTATGTGTAAAAGGTATTTTGCGTATGTAGCAAGTCCTAACACTGGTTGAAGATTGCAAGCTGGAATTAGTGCTACCACATGCAATCAAAAAAATATCCAAATGTAGAGAAAAAATTTGCAGGTTGAAGTCACGGTCAAAATTCATAAAAAATTTAGGGGCCGTTTTCTCAATGTCTGGTTACGCTAACCGACATTTTTTTACGGATTACCGCAGAAACAGTTAATGCTGAATTTCCGAAATGAATGTGAAGACAATTGTCCGTAGTCATACTCAAAATTAAGTATGATTTTAAGCTAGTCCAAACAATTTTGACAGATAGGACATGTTAAGTTGTGGCAAAAAGCGTTTAACTATTATTCATAGCTACATGATTTTTTTGTTTTTTAACACAGCCAATTAATGATAACCTGTTGGTATATATCGCCCGAACACACTGGAAGAAGCTCGCGAGTGGTACTTGTAAGTGTACGGGCCGTTTACTCAACTTCGGCTTCTGTATTCATAAAGCTTTACAATTGAAGTTGCTAAAAATGTGAAGAAAAAAAGTACCATTTTTGGTAAAAAATATCCAAGGCGACCTTGCTGGGAAAAATAAACGCTCAATTCAAATTTACAGTTAACTTCATATTTATCTGCTGCTTCCAAGACTTATGCTGGGGTGGTACAAATTGTAGCGCGTAGACATGGTTAAATAAAATTATGAAATTCTGATGGGATACCAACTTACATATGTATATATTTGTGAAATATTCTGCAACCAGCTTTAAACTATCTTCTTATTTTAAATATAACTTTTTTTTGTAAGCAAAGGAGTATCAAGGTTTAACAGTCAGGAAACAGGTTCACAGTTTTGAACTATTATTGTTTAAAAAATATATTGCAAGATCGGATGCGTGCTAATCAGACATGGAAGTCGAAAAACTCTCGTGTAATACTCTAGTTTTGTTAACAACTAATTTTTCCTTATATTTTGGCTTCAATTTTGCTTATTATTTAAATGTTGTTTTTTTTTCAAAATAGTGCATTTGGCACATGTCCTATATACAAAGGTACGCACTATTTTAACTTTTAACCTTAACATATGTTCGTTTAGGCAGACAAAACAGTAAAGGTAGTGACGAATCCAGGCCACCCTAATACAGCCAAAAACTTAGCAACCACGCGCGTCGTTTTCAGCTCCATAACGGTGCTTTCTATAACGACCCTGTCGGACAACCATTTGTTCAGTGAAAAACCTCATGCTTAAAGCAGAGAAGTATTACAATTGTAATAAGATTTCGAATGCGATGGTGAAACATCTAAACACAACCCTGGCAACCAGCGCTATCCATTGTGAAACCAAAATGAAAAATTAGTTCTGTGCAATACTAAATATTACTGTGGGTAAGAGTATTCATCGAAATACCAACGCATAGTTCGACATTATTCGATTAATCGAATGGATAGAAATAGCTATATTAAGAAATACCCATTTCAATAAAAAGCGAATTTCCATTTATGCAGTTAAACTTGATATAATATTTTTTAATTAATATAGTTTAAGAAATAATCCTGTTACATACATAAACAACATTTGAGAAAAAGTTTAAAATAGATGTTTTCTCATATGTTTGAGTTTTTGGTGCTCGGTATTTGTTGGGTAGTAGGTATCAGATGATTTTTCACTGATCAAACAGGGTATGTATGGGTTGTTGCGCATCAGAATTGCCAGTTGGAGTACTTTTTGATTAAAAGACGAATTACAGTGGGACTAATGATTGCAAATCTTAACCCTTTTTATCTTAAGAGCATTTTACCCATCTTTAGTCGCGTAAAATGCGTTATGCTATGGATAAACACACAGAGATTAGATCCAAATTTTACCCTGACTCACACAAAATTGAAGATTAACAACATTGAGGATTCCGGGTTTGGTTGTTATTACTCCAAATCTTTACTAGAACTTAGTGCTCCTGCGACATTCTTAGTTGTCTCAGCGACATCACGCGGTCACTCGCGAAATGCTTTTAATTTTGCCTGTATGTATATATTGCTGTTGTTTTATGAGTAACAACTCATCGGATACTCAAGTCTGAACTAGAGGTGGAAAACTATCGATATTCCGGACCATCGATAGTCGACGATAGTATCAAGGGGTACTAGCGATATATCGATACTATCGGATTTTTTTTAATCTCAAAAGCACCAGCACTTCAAATACAAAAAGAGATGGTTAAACCAGAACTGAGCTAATCACAAAGTACTACCAATGTTCAGTTACCACACAAATATGGAATGCATAAATAATTGGAAGGTTTTTCAACTAATATACTTCAATAAAAAATTTTATGTATACTTTTTTGAGATCCAATAGAAGGAACTAATGATCAACAATCACGAAGATGAAACTTATGCTATGATATTTTTTTGTGTCATTTACAAAATCCAACTGCATTAAATAAATTCACATACATATTAATATGAAAGTATTTTTAAGTATTTATATTTTTGGTATACATACATATATCCATAGTTTCCCTGAAAACTAAATCATTTTAAAATTTTTATTTGGTTTTATGTTTGTTGTACATATGTATGTATGCAATTTTTAAAAAGTTAAGGAATAGGTTTACATTTGTTCTTGTAAAAAGAAATTGATTAGTTTTTTGTTATTACATATTATCTTATATAATTTAGATCAGAAAAATTTTATTGAATCAATTTTAAATATTTACATTTGGTTTTATGTATGATGTACATATGTTGCATACATTTATAAAAAGTTAAAGAATAGAAAAAAGCCATTGATTGGTTTTTTGTTATTACATATTATCTACAAATATAAACTGAAATTGAAGATGTGCAATGGGATGTCAGCGTTAAATTTACAATCTTAAGTTTTACCCACCCAGCCTTTGCTATCCCTGACCAATTATTGCTCACGAAATATATCCGAATCTTTGAGGAATGGCCAATTAGTGAGAAACTAATGCTGCTTCCATGACAAAATGCGTGAGATTTTAGATAAACCACATTTATCATGTGTATGCCACTCAATAAATCTTGCAGTACAAGACTGATTAAAAATAGAAATTAATTTAATATATGGAAAACATTTGAAGTCATTAAAAGTACCAAAGTGCTGGAATAGTTGCTACGCTTTGAAACTGAGTATAAAAGATGCCGTAAGAGCTAAAAACCGCTGGCAGTTGAAAAAGTTGAAGTTGTAATAGAATTGGAAACGATTTTAAAAAGTGGGACTTCCACTTATATGTGGTTAAAACATTGAACTGCAGAAAATTGGAAAAAATTTTAAAACTAGATAAGGAAAAGATTTTCTTGACACGAATAACTGCTCCTTACAAACAAGGCTTGATAGCCATGAAGACAAAACTGTGCTTCAGTAATATAATATAAGATCAAACAATGCTAGACAAAGGGATAATGCAGAAAATGTTTCCAAAGAAAACTCAAAGGACACCGACGTTGAAAAAAAAGGAGATTGGGGTTTAAAATGCCTAAATCAACTTAGTTACATGTCAAAATCATTCCAAATTTTTTTGTAAAAAAAGAAGTTTATCTACCGTGCTTGCATTCAGTTTAGTTCTGCGATCGCTTACAATTAATCCTGCCTTGCTGAAAACCCTCTCTGATTCCACAGATGATGCTGGTATACAGAGGTACTTCTGCGCCAACAATGCCAGTGGATCGAATTGCCTGCTGTTGGCTTCCTGGAAAAGATATTTAAAAGTTAGTATAACTAAATACATATTACATCTGAAGAAAACGTACCTTCCAAAACAAAAGAGGATTACTTGCAGGATGACAATTGACTACTTCGAGGTACCTCTGTTTTGAGGTCAACGCAGCAACTTCCGGCGCCTTGCTGGTTTTGTAATTTACTCGTTGTTTTAAAAAAGAGAATAGATTTAGTGCTGTTGAGGGCTGCGGATCTAATGTTTGTTCAATATCGGTGTCATTTGCGGCTTCTTTCGCTAATGAAAGCATTTCAGCTTCTTCTTTTTTGAAGCGTTCCAGGCATTGTCCCTCTGTCTGAAGCCCTCCTTTTTAAATCTTGGATCTAAAATTGTTGCAATCTGAAGCTTAGTTTTGCCTTCGTAGCTATCAAGCCTTTTTTGTATTGAGCAGTAGATAGAGGCAAGAAAATCTTTTCCTTCGCAAGTTTCTATTTGTTTCCCAATATTCAGTAGCTCAATGTTTAATCCACATATAAAAAAAACTTTTAAACTCTTTTCCAATTCTATCAGGGCTTCAATTTCTTCACTTCTTTTGGAGCGTTTTTGCTGCAGTTCAAAAGAGCTATATTTACGGGGTCTTTAATTTTTATAATCCTCGATGTCATAGCGTAGCAACTATTCCAGCGTGTTCCTGAACTTCCTGAATCACTTTCAGAGGGTTCTCATTACGTTGCTCTGCCAGTAATTTTGCCATAGCAATGGTGCTTGACTTGAAATACTTAACTATTTCTTTAAAAGTATAGCAACATTTTCTATTTTCAAGCAGTCTTGAACTGCAAGATTTATTGAGTGGCATACACATGATAAATGTGGTTTATCTAAAATCTCACACGCTTTTATCATGGATGTTGCATTGTCAGTTACAACACAAATAACTTTTTGACTAATTTTCCATTCCTCAAAGATTTCCCTTAGGGATTCGGCTATGTTTTGCGAGCAATGATTGGTCAGGGATAGCAGAGGTTTGGTTGATAAAACTTTAGTTTGTAAATTTAGTTCATTGTCGATGAAATGACACGTAACTGTTAGAAATTACTCCATTGCCTTGGAGGTCCATAGATCACAAGTTACGGAGATGTATTCCACTGCTGACATCTCATTGCACATCTTCAACTTTAGTGCTTTATATTTGTTTTCAATTAGGACGTTTTTTAAAGTGGTTTTGGACGGGAGGCGGTATCTTGGGTCCATAGTTTTTATTAGATTAATAAAGCATTCATCATTAACAATGCTAAATGGCTGAAGGTCTTTTATTACCATTGAAACCACCGCTTCGTCTATGTCCTTTTTTCGCCGACTTTCGGTATCGTACTGACTTACGTTGCTCACAAAAGTTTCTATTTTTCTAAAATATAAAAAAATGTATTTTGATTATAGTTGCCTTTAGCATACAACTGCTAAAAATTTGCTAAAATTATAAAAGTGGTACCAAAAGACGCGTCTTGGTCTCAGGAATATGAATCCGGAAGCGGTTTAGCTAATCAAAATTATTTCATACCTCTGTGCCGGTCTGGAAGCAGTGGAAGGCGCGGATGCACACGTTTCAGTTTGCTTATAGCTTGAGCAACGCTTAAGGTGGTCCCATAAGTTGCTCGTATTACCACTGGATTTAAACCCTTTTTTGCAATAACAACACACTGACTTATTATCAGCCGTTTTACAAAAATGGGACCATACTCCAAATATTTTAGCTTTTTTATTTTGCACCTGCGCCATTTTAAACAATTTTTACACACACATTTTACTTTTCACAATAGGGTTGGTTCTCGCAAAATTGAAAATGAAGCTAGGAATGGGGTTTCAAAAGTTAGCCGATAGTATCGATAGTCACAAACTATCGATATTAGTATCGATGGGGGAAAACCATCGATATATCGATACTATCGTCGATAGTTTTCCACCTCTAGTCTGAACCGCACATTAACAAATTGAAATGCAAACTCATACCTACTTCAATGATGTGATCAGAATTTTGATCACCGTCTTCGAAATATTATCACAGTTCTGATGCTTTTTTATCTCAGACCGGATTATCGGATGTGTTCTCACTGCAAAAACCCCTGTTTCAAAAAATAGTGAAAAATATATTCATACAAAATGTTTGTAAATCCATACAATTTTTTTTTCATTTTATCAGTTTATAGAACACGAATTTGCCCCCTGGTTTCAACTTTCGAAACTAAAATTAAGAAGTTTCGTGCTCATAATAGAGAAGTGTCATATTTGTTATGAGTACGCAATTCCTTAATTTAAGTAGACAAATCTCAAATGCCAAATACTTGAATCCAGTTCATTTATTCTAGATTTCAGTCCGACGTTTTTCCCTCAGTGTAATACACATAACTAAATTTGGAAGGTAGATTTTGTATCCGCTCGAGATGGTTATACGCTAAAAAAATAAAGGCATTTGGAAAGGTTTTGGAGATGTCCCTATAAATATTGACCAGGGTAACCTTATAAAGTGTTCTTTCAATATGAGCCCGTTTTCGAGATATTGGTCAAAATGTCAACCACAAGGGGGCCCTCGATGGTATTGGTATGATATGGGTATCAAATGAAAGGTGTTGACAAATGATTTAACATGTTTTAGCTATTTTCCCATATAAAACGAAGGTTTTTAGATATTAACCAAAACGTGGACCAAAATTGGAGCTAGAAGGTTTTTGTGAAAAAATGGGTCTAAAATGAAAGGTTTTGATGAGAGTTTTAAAATGGAGTCATTTTAAGTATTTTTGGGATTAGGATTGAGAAAGGGATTGGTATATGGATGACAATTTAAAAGCAATATGAAAAGACAAAAGCATATGAAGAGGATGGACGGAGAGAAGGATGTGGAGCTGAAGTTAGGAGGGCCACTCACATATTTTAAATGCAAACAAGTTAATGTTTGGGCAGGACAACGTCTGCCGGGTCTGCTGGTATACATATATATTTTAAAATGTATTTGCATCTTACCTTTTCCATTGTTTTATTTCAACCCTGCCGCCAGCATTCACCACACCACACACACACACTTACACAGTCACGCACCAACTAATTGTCAACACCAAACACATACACATTGAAAACAAAAAACACAGCTTCGCAAATCTCGAGCAAAATGGTCACTTAGCGCCTGAGCCAAAATACACATATTTACGATTTAAAACCAAAATTCATTTCTTTTATTTATTTAAAGTACGGTAGTGAGTGCAAAGGTGAGTGCAGTGAAGTGTCCCGAATTGTATATGGTCCTACATCGCCTCAAAGACAGGCACCTATGGACAGTGGAAAATAAAAACATAAAATAAAAAGAAAAATTTAAGTGCAGTGCCCTAAAACATAAAAGTGCAAAAAACAAGCACATACACTAGGGTGGCGAAAAAACAAAAAAAAACCACTAAACATGAACAAAAAAAAAAATTGCTAATATAAAACTAAAAATTAAGATTCGGGCTCGCCGGTTTACAATACGGCAACTAAATATCAAACAAAAAAAAAAAAACAAAATACAGTCCACTAACTTTTCGAATTCGGGCGCGAACAACTAAACTGCACAAACAAAAAAAAGCAAGGATAAGTACAATCCCCGTTTCCCCTGAAAAAAGAGCGGTGAGTTGAAAAAGTTTCAATATAATATAAAATATTGTAGCGCAAAATCTTGGTTACTTAAACAATAGTAACCAAAAGCCAAGTACTTTGGTACCAAGTATATAATTTTTATTAATAAAATATTTTCCATCAAAAACGGAAAATTCTATATACATACATACAGTCTTCCCGGTTGTACCAATGTTCCGACCACTTAAATAAATTTGCACATATTAAGCGACACATAAAAATCGAGATTTTAAATTAAGGACCACTTTCTGCTTATTTTTCGTGTTGTCCAACACAAACAAAAATTAACAATAACAAAATATATTCTTCAAGTTTTACTTGCAAAGTACCCGGCAATACCCCCTTTAGCTTGCATTCCCTTGCGCACATATGTAAGTCAAGCAAAGGCAGGATTGCACTAACAAAATAAGCAGTAGAAAGAATAAAGAAAAATATACAAAAAATAAACAACAAAGCTCCTTGCACTTAATTGCATTGAAATTAGCTTTGAACCTACTTATAGGCGAAAGGCACCCCCGCTAACTAATAAGAAAACGAAAATACGTACATACATATATACATATACATAAGTACATTTGGGTAACCGGTCTAAACATACCCACACAAAAATAGTGAAAGTACTTATAAATTGACAAAACCTTACAAAAAATACTGTAAGTAGTTATAAAAAATCTATAAGGAAAAAATAAGCGGTAAGAATTGCAATTAGTCTTGGACATTTCTTAACAAGAAAAAACCAATTTAGAAAAAAGAGTCGCGTGCAAAATAAAAGCAGCGTACAAAAAAACCGGTACTTTCAAAAATAAATTTTCCTGCTTTATAACACTAGGCATAAATATTTATTTATACTAATAACGCGCTAGAAAATACAGTAGCGAGCAAAACAAAAACGATAAAGTATACATACATACTTTTACTAATTTATACATACGCATATTGTAAAATATACACAATATGGCCCCACCCCAACAATTAGATGTGCCTAAGAAAGGCGACGAGGAAAACCCTCAAAATATCCCTGCGAAAAGCACCCGCTCAAAACAGGGTGTAAGCCCAAAAAAATTAAAAGAATTTTCAGCCGCAAGATTCATTGCGGAAAGTGCCAGTATCATTAGATACTGCACTAGATTCTCCTCAATCCCCATAGAGGAAAATACATAATCTGTTCTCGAGGTGAAAGAAAAGTCCCTCGACAAACTTCGGACACGACTCCAATTGGCATATGACGCAATCATCGAAACCGATGATTCCGAGTTGCCTGACAATTTCAAAGACTCGGCTTATTCGAAATACGAAAACTGCTTAGACCAATATGAAGAAACAAAGGCTATGATCTCCGTTCAATTAAAACTTCTTAAGCCTATAACTGCACCTACTCCACCCCATCGAGTAGAGCTGCCCCAAAAACAAATGAACGACACAAGTTCCGGCATATATCTCAAAGTGCCAGCCTGTGATACTGAAATATTTGATGGGGGTTATGAACAATGGCCATCCTTCCGGGATATGTTCTCAGCCGTGTACATAAACCACCCAAAGCTATCACAGGCGCAAAAACTATATCATTTAAGAAATAAAACAAAAGGTCAAGCAGTGGCTATAGTAAAACAGTTCGCACTCAATGATGACAATTTTAATCTGGCTTGGGAAGCGTTAAAAGCTAGATATGAAAATGAAAGAGTCTTGGTCGATAAACAAATAACGACCTTAATGAATTTACCAAAAATTCAAAAAGAAACAAGTGAGGAATTTCTGAAGTTACAGTCGACAGTAACAAACTGTTTATCGGTTCTAGCAACCCAAAACGTCCCCACTGAAAACTGGGACCCCATTCTGGTAAATATGTGTGCTGCCACATTGCCGGAAAAATCTTTCATCTTATGGGAGCAATCGCTCTCATCTCGAAAAAAATGCCCAACGTGGTAACAAATGAAAGATTTTCTCACCACACAGTTCGAAATTGCAGAACGGGTAGGCACAAAAGAAACAAAGCCGAAAAATGCAAATGAAGACAAAAATAAAAGCTTCTTGAAACCCCAAGCCAGTAATTATAACTCCCATAACAGGAGTAAATATAACTCACACAACACGAGTTTCAACAAATCTCAGTCGTTCGCATCTGAACAACACAGATACAAATTGTCATGCGAACTGTCAATAAACGAAAGAAATAACTTAGTCAGAACTAAGAAACTTTGCAACAATTGCCTATCGCCTACTCATACTGCACAGACATGTGCGAGTCAATACACTTGCTCATATTGCCGTAGGAGACATCATTCGATGCTCCATAATAATAATTATAACAATACCCAAAATAATTCAAATGCCAAAAGAACCACGGGACTAGCTGTAACTGCTAGATCGGAAAATCCCGAAAGAGACAATCCCGAAAGTTGTCAAGAACAACCTCGCTGCTTAAATTCAGCCAGAGTACAACCCCTTCATTCAGAAAATGAAAGTAAAACACTGTTACCGACAGCAATAGTCTCCATTGAACACAGAGGAGAACTATTTAAACTAAGGGCCTTAATAGATCAAGGATCACAACGATCATTCATAGCATCTAAAGTTTAAACCTGCCAACCAAACAAGCCAACTTCGAAATTTCAGGAATGGGCGGAAGAGTTGTTCAAAACTCAAATAAAATCTGCTTCATGACCCTGGTTTCAACAAGCGCGGACCAAAGAATAGAAGCACAAGCTATTGTTCTGCCGAATATGCTACCAAGCTATAACATAAATAGCGAACACTGGCAAAACTGATATACACCCGATCAAATCGACATATTATTGGGAAGCGATCTAATCCCCCAAATAATACTTCAAGGTGTGGAGAAAATCTCCAACAACCTACTAGCCCAAAATACCATCTTTGGATGGATTTTAAGCGGTCAAGTCAAAGAGAAAATCTCCAGCTTCACAACGCAAGTGGAAGATATTTCGAATGACTATCTTAACTCAAAATTGAGAAAATTCTGGGAGGTAGGAGAACTACCCCCAATACCCGTTACTACAGCTGACGACAAGTATTGTGAAGTCCACAACTACGAGATCAGAAAACGGGCGGTACGTCGTACAACTACCATTCAAACAAAAATTTCCTGATACACTCTTCTTAGGTCACTCACGAACCTCAGCTCTACAGCAGTTTCTAAGTATGGAAAGAAACCTACTTAAAAAAGGCGAGCTAAAAACGTCATATGACAACGTTCTTGAGGAGTATCTAACACTAGATCATATGGAATCAGTAAATTCCTATGAAAAAATTACAAAAGGCAAACACGCCTCATTTTATCTCCCACACCACGCGGTTATCAAACCAGAAAAACTTACAACAAAAGTAAGAGTGGTATTCAATGCATTTAAATGCACAAGCTCAGGCAATTCATTAAATGACGTTTTATACACGGGTCCAACATTACAACCCGACTTAATGCTGCTTATCTTACAGTGGCGGATGTATAAATACGTATTCAATGGTGACGTCGAAAAAATGTACAGACAAATCCTAGTACATGACGACGACCAAGACTACCAGCGCATGATATTCCGGAATTCACCTAGCAATCCAATCCGCGACTACAAGCTAAAAACGGTGACATTTGGCGTAAACTGCGCCCCTTTCCTAGCCATTCGTACACTAAACGAACTGGCAAAAGATACGAAAGAAAAACTACCACTAGCCGCCCCGGTGCTTAGCTCTCAAACGTACGTAGACGATATACTATCTGGAAGCCATAGCCTTCCTCTAGCGTGCGAGTCACTAGCGCAAGTTATCGAAGCCCTCGATTCAGTAGGGTTTCCATTAAAAAAGATAACTTCCAACCATCCAGAAATATTGGCAAAAATAAATAAAGAAAACTTGCTAGATACTACTTTTCTAAAGTTTGAAAAAGATAGCACCGCTAAAACTCTGGGCATACAATGGAATGCAATATCAGACCAATTTTCTTACACTCTTGAGTCGGTATCTGCAAAATCCGCAAAAACGAAAAGACAAATTTTGCCATCTGTGGCAAAACTTTTTGACCCCGCAGGATGGCTTGTACCAATCATGTTACAAACAAAAATCCTCATTCAAGAATTATGGCTAGATGGAACCGATTAATAAAATGGTCCCAATTTGCAAGTAACTTGCACACTATCTCCGAGATACAAATACCTCGGTGGGTGAATTTCTCACCCGATCATGAAGTCGAAATCCACGGCTTTTGCGATGCTTCTGAGAAATCATAGAGCGCTGCTATTTATGTGCGAACCCAGCACGGTGGCAAAACAACAAGTCACTTATTAGTGGCAAAGGCCGAGGTCGCACGTCTTAAGACCGTAAGCCTCCCACGGCTCGAGCTATGCGGCGTACTCCTGCTCGCAAAACTCGCCTCGACCGTGCAATCACATTTAAACCTGAGCGATCGGAAACTATATCTATGGTCCGATTCAGAAATCGTGCTAGCATGGCTAGAAAAGCCACCACATACGTGGAAAACATATGTTTCTAACCGCACAGCTCAAATCATTGACTTGGTTGGGCCAGCAACTTGGCGACACGTAGCCTGTGCTGATAACCCTGCGGATCTTTTAACAAGAGGCTGCAAACCCTTGCACCTTACAACCACCACACTATGGTGGAATGGCCCCAACTGGATGGTCGAATTACCTGACGCATGGCCAAAGTCGCGCAATATAATAGCCCCAGAAAGTAGAAGAATCGAAGGCTTTCATATAACGTTGGAGGACCCGGACATCCTAGAGCGATTTTCGTCATTCCTCCGAGCCTTAAGAGTAATAGCGTATATGTTTCAATTTGTAAATCGCTTAAAGAATAAGGTGAAAGGGATAGCCAATACCGCAAGCTATGCACTTACGCATCAAGACTTGCAACGGGCAAAAATAGCCCTAATCGAGTCCACGCAGACTCGCTATTACAGTAGTGAACAAACACTGTTAAGGGCGTCGAAGCCTATCGACAAAAAAAGCACTGCTTCGTGCCAATGGCAGGCTTGCGAACTCCAGTCTGAGCTATAATGAGCGGCATCCAATAATAATACCGGAAAAATCCGCATTTGCCACAAGCTTTATAAATTATCTCCACCTCTTAATGCTACACGCCGAGCACAGGCTAATGCAACAAATGATCCGACAAGAGATTTATATTCCTCGATTAAGCCTCTGATAAAAAAATCCATCTTTATGTGAGTCTGTACGCTACACAAGCAAAAGATGCGCACGCAGATCATGGCAGCTCTACCACCCGAACGCTGCAATTTTTCTACGCCTTTCACCATTACTGATGTAGATTTTGCCGGACCTTTCCAGCTAAAGGCCTCGATGTTAAGGTCTTCTACCACAATGAAAGGTTACGTGGCTGTTATTGTATGCTTCACGACAAAAGCCTTACATTTAGAATTATGTTCAGATCTGACAACGGCAGCTTTTCTCGCGGCATTTGCACGCTTTGTCGGACGGCGAGGATTTCCCTCGAAAATCATGAGCGACAATGGCAAAACCTTTATCGGCGCCCAACGAGCTACCGAAAAGGAGTTCATACAGTTCGCCAAAGAAGTCTCGCCGCACATGATTGAAAAAGCCCTCACCCCTGGGCATTTTCTTAGAGGAGCTCCACTTCTGGCAATAGCAGAATCAAACGTGGACTCACTCTCCCTCATAAATCGATGGGAACGGATCAAAATCCTCCATCATGAGTTTAGTCGCCGATGGAAGGAAGAATACCTTAAAGACCTTCACAAACGATATCGGTGGAAAAATACTCAAGAAGCACCTCAAATTGGAACATACGTCTTAATTTATGACGAATGTCTACCTCCTACCGAATGTCGGCTAGCCCGCATCGAAAAGGTACATTACGGTTCCGACGGTCGCATCCGAGTAGTTGACCTACGTACGCAAAACGGCAAACTAACTCGACCGCTCGTAAAACTTTGTTTTCTACCAACCGAGTTTAATACCGCTAATACCGATCGCGCAAATAACTTATAATCAATATAAAATCAAATACGGAGCAATTAATCGAAGCGATGTTGCTATCCGAAACAAATACCTCACTCCTAAAGAGGTAGCTCGAAGGACTTCCGTTTCCTCGATCTAAACATGAAATTATACCGCAAATAAAAACCCGCATAAAAGATACAATAATCATATCACATTTGAAACCAGATGTTAATCAAGTGCTAAAATCAAGCACCCATATACTTAATAAGACACTAAAGTCCATAATTTCTATCTATGCAGATTATCATTAGTATGGAAATCGAGCAAGTCGCCCCGACACCAAAAATCCGCTCTGCGGTTACCGTGCCACGAGCACGAGCAGTGCCCACTGCAGCACCGCACACTTTCACTCCAAGGGCCGCAACAGCGCCCACCGTACCACCGGAACAACCACAGCGTCCACGAATATGGACTCATCGCGCGGCCCGTAATCGCCGTCCAGCAGCATCCGCTTACCAGACACAGCCAGCAAGTCGAGGCCATCGTCGCCCAACCGGCCTCAGCAATTTCGTGGAGACCCTGCAGCAGCTGCAACGACTTCTAGGCTGATCACTCGCCTAGGGGGGCCGGGATGGCTAGATTAGCCACAACACTGGCGGGTGCAACCCTGCCGCCAGCATTCACAGCACCACACCCACACACTTACACAGTCACGCACCAACTAATTGTCAACACCAAACACATACACATTGTAAACAAAAAACACAACTTCGCAAATCTCGAGCAAAACGTTCACTTAGCGCCTGAGCCAAAATACACATATTTACGATTTAAAACCAAAATTAATTTCTTTTATTTATTTAAAGTACGGTAGTGAGTGCAAAGGTTAGTGCAGTGAAGTGTCCCGAATTGTGTAAAATAATTATTCAATCAAATAATTATTACCGCGTTTACACACTGAAATCAGTGCGTAAATTTAACAAATTTCTTACATGAAGGGTCTTCATTAAACCATGTAAATGCCTCGTAAAGTGTGTAAACGCGTAAATTTACCTAGCGTGTAAATGAACTGTCAAATAATAATAATTATTTGATTGAATAATTATTTGTCAAAAAATTCAATAAAGCATCTCCGCAAAATTAAAGAAGTTAAAATAAAACAATGGAAAAGGTAAGATGCAAATACATTTTAAAATATATATGTATATATGTAATCTTTTGTATTTCAGGACAATCAACAAAAAGCAAAACGCAGACGGGTCAATACCACGCATAGATGGACAGATGCCGAAACGGTTCACCTGATAGAAGCAGTTGCCGATGCAACCAGAGGCCGGCCGGAGTCGTTCGAGGTATGTGTGGAATGTTAAGTGCGTTTGTTGCTTCTACCTGTTCCAACCGCATTAAAAGTATCAGTATGTTTTCTAACTGTGTACATATTTCGGCTCACGTTGATGCGGAATTCAGCGTACTTAACCTACATATTTTATTTTTCAGAAACCGACAGCGGAACGCTTCTACGCAGGGGCGTAGCCAGAAAATTGCCTTGCAAATTTTTTTTTTTTTTTCAGTTAAATAAAAAAATGTTGTGTTTAGCTTTAACATTAAAGTACGTGTATTTAGAATATGATATGTAAAATGTTATATTAAAAACTCAAGCGCATGCGTCGGCTTTTCTTTGCCATTTCATCCAACAATTTGATCACGGTGGATGTTTAGTGATGCACAGCCATTCAATCGATTTTCACTCATCGTGTTTCTCAAATAGTTTTTAATCAGCCTAAGGGTTGAAAAAGATCTCTCGTTCGTTGCCGTTGTTACTGGAAGCGTACACAAGATTTTCAACAACATGTGAACATTAGGAAAAGCCACAGAATCGCATTCCTGTAATATATATTAATCATAGATAGATTGATAAAAAAAACCGGACTGTGCAGTTAATGTACCAACTTACCTCCAACAAATCGTGAGCATTCCAGCTTTTTTCCGATTTTCTGTTATTTTTTTACCAAGACCTTCATCCAATTGTTGTGTGATTGGCACTGTAACGTGTTTTGTAATACTTACACGTTCGTTGTGATTTAAAATTGCGGTACGGTGATATTGCAAACCTGAGTGATTTTCAAATGTTTCTATGGCCTTTTTCCAGTTTGAGAAAGGTTTGCAGACAAGCTGACCTGCAAAATATTTAAAAAATATTTTTCGTTTTTTACGAATATTTAAAAGTGGCAACTTACCGAGAGGTTGGGAGCCAGAACCGCCAGTTTTTACTCTAAAAAACGCGCAATACTTACAAAAAGCCCCATTTTGGACAGTTGAGTATGCAAGCCAATTCCATCTGCTCAACCACGAATATTGAAACTTCAATTTCCTTTTTCCACTCATAGGAAAAGGAAAGCTTGGTGTCGGTGTACTAATTCGATTGAATAATTCCAATCTATTGGAATCATTTAAATTTTTCAATAAGTTAATAACATCATCAGGGTCGCCGGGGGAAGGTAGTTTGGAAACATTTGAAACAGAAGGATCGGATTCGCATTTGGAAGCTGCATCCAAATCCGTATCTATAACAAAGAAATAGGTTAGGTTGGAATTTAAAAAGTAAAAGGCAGTGCGATTCATTAACACGTTTAAATAAATAAATCGTAATTACATCAATCATAATAATAATTGCACTCTAAATAATGAATGGAAAACGATGTGCCTACTCACTTGAGTCCTGCCGCGCACGTGTTTCCGGTGGCGATTGTAACCATTTTTATAAACTCATTTTAAGTCAAATTGAACTTTAAGCTTAAATTAAACTTGTATTTTTTTTTATTAGATAACCACAACTCGAAATATCAAAATTTATTCTGATCGTCTCTTATTTCACAAAATTACTTCAAAGCTATTTCGATTAACTTATTTAATCAATTTCTGAAAATCAAAGAGCATAATTCGAAAGAATCGTTGGCCAAATTATATTGAAACCAGCAATACGGACATACATATATATGTACATATTTGCATGCTGCTGAATTCAAATGATACAGTGACGAAATTAACGCGAAAACACTAGGACGGCCACATTCAAAACGACGTCTGCGAACGACAACGGAAAAAACTGAAGCTTGACGATATATGCCGCCAAGCACCGACGACTGATTATAAACAACAAGAAAAACTTACTTGTTATTCAAGAAAATAAACTAAAGTTAGAAGTTGAAAAATTAGAGCTGGAGAAGGAAAGGGAAAAAATAAAGTAGAGCTAAGGGCACTTGAGCTTAAAAATCAAATTGAGTTAAGGAAAATGGAACTTGAAATGCAAAAAGAGGAAAAATTCCAAATTAAAAAATTAAGATTGGAAAGTGCAGAAAGATTAAGGAAATATGAAATTGATTCCAAAGCTCAGAACTTCTAATTTAATAAACTTTTTTGAATAAAAAGTAAGTGGTCGTAAGTAATTTTTAATGATATTTACAGAAAATGAATTACTGAATGATTTTTTTTAATACTGCTGTACATATGTACATATGTACATATAGTGCTCACCAGATAGGTAGCGGACTTTTTTTTTACAATTTTTTTTTTTGCGTATCGTAACATTCGATCCGTGATCAAAAAATATTTTTAAAAATATATATGTAATTAATTTTATAACAAAATGTATTTAAAAAGAAACACAAATGTGCCTGACTAGAAATTTGTGAACTGAGAACTAGTCACCTTTTACAAAAGTACCTTTTTATATGAATTAAAATCACAAAATTAATCTTTTATATAAAAATGAAAATCTGTGTGTTTATTTCTTTAAAACTTTTGAACCATAGATAAACGAGCAAGTGGATATTTACGAGTTTTGCATTAGGGTTAGCAGCGCCCGCCGTTTAGCTTCACCCTCGCTGGTAGATAAGTTTGTGTTTCAGGGTCATCCTCATTCTCGTCACTGGTATCAACTTCATTTGTGTCAGTTATGTCAACCATATCGTCTCGTTGCATTATGACTATATTGTGTAGAATTGCACACACTAATGTCCAGCTAGAAACAAGTTTAACCGAGTCTTCATTTCGTATGGTAATTTTTAATTCTTTCAAACTGTTAAAACGCTCCTTCAGTATACCATAACAATGTTCAATCCTTATTCTATATTGGCTAAATGTTCGGTTAAAAGCATTTCGCTGCTGAGAACTAAACTCTCTGGAGGTTGATCTGAAGGGAGTTATAACAGTGCCGGTTAATTTATAAGCATTACGCCCATGGGCCTTATTTCCTTTTTAAAAAGGAAATAAAGCCCATGGGTGTTATCACCTTTTGCTGATCGGTGTTATTTCCTTTTTCGAAGAGAAATAAAGCCCACGGACGTTAAAAACGAATTAAAACAAGCTGATTCAAGAATTAAGTATATGGTTTTCTTTATTTCAATAAATTTTAACATATGTTTTTATAAGGCGGGGTGCAATAGCGCCTTGTGAAATAAGCCCTGTAAATCTTAAAGGCCTTATTGCTCTTTCATTTTTTTTAATAAAACAATAATATTCTAATTCTTTTTGTATTTTATTGAATAGTTACACACAAATTTCACGTTAACCAAAGTGGGAAACGTGGCACGCGGAAGGACATCACCGTGGCGGTAGCCACGGCTATGGCACACACCCGGAGTTGGAATGGCGTAGCCCAGGGTTATTTTTTGAAGCGCGGCCGAAGGCCGCCTACGCGGAAAGGTGTTCTGCACTTAAAAATCGTGGATCGGGCCTCCGTAACTATAATCCGAAGGGGGAAAAGCAATATTTTGTTTCTGTGAAAAGTTATTAGTGAAAACCCGAAAATTGACCCGGGTAAGATCCCCAATTCGGGGCCCCATCCACGTTTTTTATGTGCAGGGCACCTTTCAGCGTAGGCGGCCTTCGGCCGCGCTTTAAACAGTAACCCTGGGCTACGCCATTCCAACTCCGGGTGTGTGCCATAGCCGTGACTACCGCCACGGTGATGTCCTTCCGCGTGCCACGTTTCCCACTCTTTTCTCACAGGGTAATTTGTGAAAAAAATGATAATCAACAGTTCGTGTTGCTCGCGTAAAATCCTATGGGCGTTATTTCTCTTTTAAAAAGGAAATAAGAGCCATGGGCTTTACTTCTTTTTGCAGATGGGCGATATTTCCATTTAAAAAGGAAATAAGGCCCATAGGCGTTATTTCCTTTTTGAATGGGAAATAACGTCCATGGGCGTTATTTCCTTGGGCGTTATTTCACTGTACGTTCTGGCATCATGCACACTTCCCGGGTATCCGAGGACCAAATGACGAATTCGCAACTTATGGTCGCACACAGTTTGAGCCTTTACAGAGTAAATGTGCTTCCTCGAAAAATAAGCCTCCGGATCATCAAGGGGTTTCTCTGCTGGTTTTATTTCAGTGCCGTCATATCCAACACAGTGCGGCAACTCGTGAAAAGTTTCAGCGACTAAATTTTGACGCTCTGCACTGGCCGGCCAGTACACAAATTGCTGTCTTAGCTTTGATATAGCGTGGAAAATTCTTTTAGTCATGTTCTGTATAAAGACTTGGGGTTAATTATACTTTAATTAAAGAACTTTTAAAGTTCTACCTGTATTGCTCCGCCATCACTAACACCAAAGAGATTCGCAATTTTGCTTATCATTGCTCCCTCACCGCTCGAGCCCAACCGATACAAAACAATTAGAAGTTGCGTTTCTAATGAAAATTGCTTATAAGACCGGGGACCGTTGGAACGTAGACCTGCTAACTCGTACAATTGTTTGGAATCGCCTTTCGTCCAAGTTTGGCAATACGTCTTGCAAAAACTGCTTTGACTTAGGTACAGAATGGTGAACAAACGCACAACCATACCTTAGCTCAATGAACGCGGCCGTTGCTAGAGCGAAGTCCTCCCAAATATCCTCCTCTTTCCTTTTTCGATTTTCTGCAATGCGAATGTACCAAAACCACAAAAATTACCATAATTTTCACCAAAAATCTCCAGCATCAGCAAGTCATTTACAAGAATTTCCTTGTAAAGGCGTTTTAATTTAGATTTTTCAGTTAACTTCGGCATTTCTCTGTGTTGACAAAATTGTTTTATAATTTGTTGACAATAACACAGCTGATAGGTAAGTTTACGCAGCAGTATTTCGAGGTACGTTCATATAACAGTGTGTGTAAACGGATAAAAATTTAAGCTTTGTAAAATTATATAGTTTGATGAAGACCCTTATTGTTGGACCTTTACCTTTTCCGAAAGGGCATTGTTATGTTTTAACAATAATTGATAGATTTACACGTTGGCCAGAGGTTTATGCCCTAAAAAATATTTTGGCAGCAACAATTGCAAACAAATTTTTCAGAGAATATATATCTCGTTTTGGAGTTCCATTGAAAGTAACTACCGATCAAGGTAGTCAGTTCACGTCAAAATTATTTTCTGAGTTAACTAAATTACTTGGTAGTCATCATATAACTACCTCTGCTTATCATCCCCAAGGAAATTGTATGGTAGAAACATTTCATAGGCAGTTAAAAGCTACTATAATGGCTAGAGATGGAGCAAGCAATTGGTATGATGAGTTACCTGTTATACTACTTGGATTGCGATCTATTTACAAAGAAGATATATCAGCTACACCAGCAGAAATGGGTTTTGGTCAAAATGTACGTTTACCGGGGGAGCTTGTGGTTCCATCAGCTGAGAATAATTCATCGATTGAAATTTTAAGTAATTTACTTGAATTTTTTCGGAATATTAAGTCAAATTTAAGTCATCATAAAAATTGTGATACAGGAATTTATGTTCCAAAAGATCTTCAAAGTTGTAAATTTGCATTTGTGCGGATTATAGGTAAGCGTTCATTACAACAGCCATATGAAGGACTTGAAATCAATGATTCGATTAAAATAATTCCAATTGACAGACTAAAACCAGAAATAATTGAAAATACAAACACAAATAAAACTAATAATACGCATAAAAAGAGAGTTACTTTTAATTTATTTGATGTTCAATTTTCTTGAAGGGGGAGTATTGTAGGGTTCTTTATTCTAATTTAAAAATGTTCAATTAATTAATACTTATAAGATTTATACTTTGAATTTGTTTGAAGATCAGTTTTGTTCATTTTTTATATTTCATTTGATTTGATATGTTTCAAAAATGTTCATTATTAAATAATTTGTTAACTTGATTGTTCAAAAATAAATTACATTCAAAAACAAAAATTAATTACACTGTGACACAAAATGAGGGTTCATCTCTCCGTAATTGATGAAACTAATTGGAAGTGAAACTTGATCACTCCCATATCAAAACCTCATACTGGGTTTTTGGCCTATAGGTCTGGTTTTTTTTTTATTCGTATTTGAAGTTGGCAACCCTGTGTATGGGAAAAATTTACTAAAACTTGATCAAATAGCAATTTTAGGTAGGTTTTTTTTTGTATACAACTATTTTTGGGTCGAGGAACTCATTTTTGACATTAGTTTTTACCTAAATCGCACGGTAGGTGGCGCTGTCATAAAATTTTTCAAATTCTTGGTAGTTTCTCATCCAAAAATAGTAATAATAGTAAATTTAAAAAGGAAACGTACGAATCTGTGAAGTATCTACTAGAAGCAGTAAACTATGGAAGCCATAAATGGCGTATATGTTGCGATTTGAAAATGGTAGCTCTTCTTTGTGGACTACAAGGTGGATATACGAAGAATACGTGTTTTATATTTATGTTTGTGGAATACATGTTATAAAGGGAACCAATACCAAAAACATGATTGGGAGATCAGAGAAGATTTAGTTGTTGGATCAGATAATGTAATACACATTCCCCTTGTTCCAATTGAAAAAGTCTTGCTACCTCCACTACATATCAAATTAGGTATTTTTAAAAATTTTGTTAAATCACTTCCTGCAGATGGACCAGCTTTTATTACATTAAGGTCAATATTTCCACGACTTAGTGCAAGCAAAGTAAAAGAAGGTTTTAAGATTTATGTAATTACTATGAGGAAGAGGAGGAAGTAAACTTACCGCCTTTAAAAATGTTCAAGTTTTAGTTTTTTATTACCGTTATTCTTGTATGCTTTTTCATGGCCACTGTTTTTCAAATTGTCAGAAAATAATTCAAATTTTAACAAAAAGATTACTTTGCTTTTTTTCCTATAAAAATACGTTTACTTAATTTTTTATTACAACACTTTTCACACCTGTAAATATATATGAATAAAGGGAAATTATTGTAAAGTGAATTATCTGAGAATGAAAAAAGTTTGGATTTAATTTAGCATCTTCCTCACATTAATATAAATATTTTGCTTATCAGTATACTAGCTTAGTATTTGTAGTTTGCCGTCATACCTTATAAATTGACGTGACCCTTTTAGTACCAACTACATTAGTCGTAAAAGTTAACTGTTTGAATAGACAAAACTTTATATGCGTTTTCCCAAAAAATTAGAATTTTGAGTTAACCCTGTTTACAGTGGAACGAGCGATATATGATCATTTCGACAATAAAACCGATAAAATGCAAGTATTTTTACTTAAACAAACCAAAAACCTTACTTTTCCATGAAAAATTTGAAAAATTTTATGACAGCGCCACCTACAGTGCAATTTAGGTAAAAACTAATGTTAAAATTGAGTTCCTCGACCTAAAAATAGTTATATACAAAAAAACCACCTAAAATTGCTTTATTTGATCAAGTTTTAGTCAATTTTTCCCATACACAGGGTTGCCAACTTCAAATACGAATAAAAAAAAAACCAGACCTATAGGCCAAAAACCCAGTATGAGGTTGTGATATGGGAGTGATAAAGTTTCATTTCCAATTGGTTTCATCAATTACGTAGAATCTTGTTGCACAGTGTTATCTATACCTTCTGACATTCAAGATTTCGAGGTGCTAACACCGGGGCATTTTATGGTCGGCGAACCAATAAAGGGGCTACCGGAAAATGACTTAGAAAGGCAACCTTTATCAGCGGTGGCAAGCAATCACAGCAATAAGGCAACATTTTTGAAGACGAATATCTCACGAATCTTCAGCGCCGGTCAAAGTGGTTTCGTCCAACGCAAAACCTACAACGAAATGACGTCGTAGTTATCCACGACAAAAACGCTCCTCCTACTAAATGGAAACTTGGTCGAGTTCTCGACAGCTATCCCGGCTCAAATGATCGCGTACGAATTGTCAATCTACGAACATCCGCAGGGGAACTGCTGAGGCCTATTGCGAAACTATCGTTGTTACCAACAAAAACTTATATATTTTCAATTTAAATTTTGTTAATGTTAAATTACTTTTACTTTTTTATAATTTTGAACGGTCGTTCAAGGCGGCCGGCATGTTTACGCCTAATTGGCATCTCTATATCGATCAATCATATCAAATGTCGAGTAGTGGCCTTGGCAGCATTGACTGTCAGCTGTCAACGTTCACTTCCTTTTTCTATGCTTATAACTAAAACAATCAAAACGAATGCAAGTGTTTATTTCCTAAATCGGATCTAATCCTCGCGTAAGTAAAACTTACAACCCGCAACCCACTATTTAACGCCCACATGTTTGCTAATATGAAGGACTAGATACTTGATTTTGGTGTGGGTGCTGCGCTTGCGCGCTCACTGGTATGTGAAGGTGAGTGTTAGGGAAAACGGCTAATTGACAAACTGGTTGACTTGAGTCAGGTTTGGGGGCACTGCAAGAAATTAGGAGTCAGCACAGTGCTCATTGGTTTCGTGCAGGTTGCACGGAAGGGGGTGGGAAGGCTCCACCTGACAGGACAGGCCTCTCCTTTGTCTTCATTTTATCGATTATCTCCTTTTTTACGATTTTTTTGACTTATCTTATCCATGCAAGTATAAACCCCTTTTTGTTCATGTGACTGTAGGTGAGGGTTGTGGAAAGTACCCCGCCCCACTCTGACAAGCTAGCCTGGGATGCAAGCATACCTGCTTGCCATCACCCCACATCCAACAAACTACAAGCTACATAACATAATATTTCTTTGGTATACAGGACACTTGTTACTGAGAACACTATAGTTAAAATCTAATCTTAAATGTAGCTTACTGTTTGCACAACATCAGTCCCATGGCCAAACGCGTAACATTTCATGAAATGTGATAATGCCCAATATTCCTGCACTTTGTACCTCTGCCATTTGATTTTTAGCCTTTTTTCCTCCATCATTCATCAAAATGTCATTGGATCACTTTCCAGTACAATGATGTTTGTATTCCTTATTTTCGTGTTTATTTTTACCTCGACTTCGGAATCTTCCTTGATTATTTCTGGATTTTGATTTTTTATCGCACTTAATAATTCACCATCTTCCATCTCATCTTCAACGTTGTA
Source organism: Sphenella marginata (assembly GCA_951509765.1). Lineage (NCBI taxonomy): Eukaryota > Metazoa > Arthropoda > Insecta > Diptera > Tephritidae > Sphenella > Sphenella marginata. The sequence goes on along the minus strand of OX608078.1, from coordinate 58,382,296 downwards.
TATTCTTATCTTAGGTTTCTTCCATTCTGGTATCTTTGCTTCATATTCTTTCTTCATCTTCTTTAGAACTTTAGTATTTATCTTCTGAATTTCCTCCTTTTCAGGCGCGTATCCAGGAAATATTTTCGGGAGGGGTCCAAATTTTTTTGGTCAAAAAAAACGGGTTGACTTGAAAATGGAAATGACTTAGATAAAAGTTATTTTTCTTACTACTGCAAGCGCAAACCAAATTTATCAAAACCTAAACTTTGATCTCAGATAACTATTTATTGAGCCGAAGTTTTGCACTTCGAAATATTATAAACTGTCAAACTTTGTAAAGCATGCGTTCCATGTGATGTACAGATACCAAGGTTTTTTGTATTTGCGAATGCCTGTTTTGACGTTTTAGCGAAAGCGATTTTTTTAGTTGACAGCGCCGATATTACCTCTATGAGTATGCCATAGTTTTGGGCAGGGCTGCACAACGATATAAACGAAAAAATTTCGTTTTGTTAATTTAAAAAAAAAGTATCAAAAATATATTTCGTTTTGATAAATATCAAAAAAAAAAATTGTTGTTGAATATCAAAATCAAAAAATAACAAAAAAAAATTGTTTCGTTGATTATCAATTCAAAAAATAACAAAAAATTTTTTTTCGTTAACGTTTATTCAATTTGCAAATTAGGCTGGGTCGGAAATCCACTTTATTTGAATTTATTTGTCAAGTAGAAAAATTAATTATTAAGGAACACGACAAAAAAACATAGTTACTAAGTACTAAATTGGCGAATGTACATTAGGCTCGATCGAAAATTCATATTTTTAATTTATTTTGTTAAAAAGAATAATTAATTAACGAAAACAACTTAATTAGTTTAGACGCAATATTAAAATATCTTCCGTGAGATCGTCACTTAGAGCTGCCCTGTAGTCATTAATAATATATTTTAATGTAGAAAACGCGCGCTCCACGCTGACTTGGGTAGCGGGAGTTGCATGGATTATTTGATACCACTGGTATAGAGTACTACGACTAAATCGTTTTGGTTCCCAAAAGTCCTGCAGATTTGTGTTCAAATTAGATGATTCATTGAAGTTTTCAATTATAGAAAATGCTTCATTTCTGCTTGGGATGTCCGATTCAGAATGTCCTATTTGGCTCATTAAAGTATTCAGTAAATTACCACCATCTTCGATTGATTCTACGGAATTGGTAGTAAAAGACTCAGGTGTCTGAAAACAAAAATAATTGGTAAATTAAGTAACCGAAAGATATAAAGAAACTTACATTATCCTCAGTGTCATGCATCCTCGAGTACAACAGCTGCTGGCTTTAAGCTTGTAAACTCCGGAAGCTGAAGCAATCGCCTCAAACGAGAATCGAGGTGCATTGCTGCAGCTACAGTTTGGTTTTGCAGCAAGTTATGTTTCCTTTGGTTGAGGGACTGCAATAAAACAGCAAATTTTTGTTTTGGAGTTGCTCCGTAAGTTTTTTAACGCAGCTGAAGGTCTTTAAAAATTATCTACAAAAGTCCAGTCGATTTTTGATTCTTTTATATTTTCTAAAATAAATATCTCCAGGTTTCGCAATCTTTTAAGCAGCTCGTAGGAATACGACTAACGAGACGTACAATCAACTATAGGGGGCATTAAGTTTTGAGAAGATAACAGTCTGTACATAGCAGGTGTGCGAAGCTTTTTCATAACGCTGCGGCATTCTACAAAACGTTGTTTGGTTTCCACATTCTTTAAAACATCACTAACACTCAACTGAACGGTGTGCGCGGCGCACCTTATACATGTCAGAGAGCATAAATTAGGAGTTTATTATTGCTAAAGAATATTATCATAACTGGGAGATAGCTTACTAAAATTTTGCGAAATACACATATTAAACTCTTCGTCGTCGAAAATGGTTTCAAAATTTTGAAAAAAGTTATCTTTGATATCTTCATTCGCACTTATTTCTTCCATAGCTTCGCATTCTTCGTAGTCTTCATTCCTACTTATTTGTGAATCCTCTACTTCTTCCATAGCTTCGCGTTGTAAAAGAGTCCCACAGCATATCATATTGCTGCCGTTATCGCTTGTGATACTATATATCTGGTTAATACTTATATCATATCTAGTTTTTGAATAAATAAAAAGTAAGTTCATTATAGTAATTTAGAATAACAGCTTAACTAAAGACACAAGCTTTCTAATTTTGACACAGAATAGGAAGAACTTGATAAATAGTAAAACTTGACAAATAAGCAAGTTTATCAAGTACACGATAAAGCTGTAAATATATCGTGAACTTTACTTGAGATAGGCTACTAGCTATTCGATTATGGAAAAACCTAACTGGAGTTTGGCTTTTATAACAAAACAGACAATAATAATCTGCATAATTTTCTTTCAAAAAAACTCAAGAAAAAAAGTTGATAGCCTGTAGATTTGACCACGATGGCATCAATACTCCACTGGACTTAGGCTATTGTGGTTTGTGACCACAGATATGTCTTAAATATGAATGCGATGACGGAAGGGGAAGGGATAGATACAGGATAGAAGAGCATTATTCTGGTGTCTAAAAAGAGGGTGTCTAAAAAGAGGAAGTAGAAAAGGGAAAAAATTTTTATAAATAAAACTTTTTGTTCTCACCTGTGCAGGGTGTCCAAAATAAGGGTCTTTATATTTTCCGCACTATGTTTTTCTTGCATATTTTTGACACCTAATGTTTTAACAACAATTTCACCCTCTAATAAGTACTGTGCGTTTAAACATACGACGTTTTGGAAAAGTCGACGAGCGCTGTCTATTTTTATTGATATAAATCTGTTTTTTTATTGATATAAATCTCGTTTTTAAATGATTCACTTCACTATCAAATTTTGGTGCAATTAGTTCACCAATGTTATTACGATGAATTTTATTCATTTCTAGCTGTGCACACATCGGTTCAAATACCGTTTGAAAACTTTTGGAAGTAAAAAATGTCAGTGGCACACCCCATTCCGTCACGAAACCGGTACATATGTACATTGACAACATCACCTTTGCTCATGTTTAGACACACTTTTCTTTTTTTTTCAACCACCTCTTCGGCTTCTGGTGGATTCTGTTTTTTTGTTTCCCAAGTGGTCTTTTGCAATTACAAAATTACAAAATATACACTTCTCATTGATAAAGCACGACCGCACTGATTCCCCCTCTCTTTTGCGACCCATATTAACCAATATTATTTTGAAAAATTTCAAATATTTTTGTGAATTGTTTTGATAAAAACCGAAACAAAATTTATTTTGATGATTATTTTTTGATTTTCAACGCAACGATATATTTTTTTGCTGAGCTTTTAACATTATTATTATTGAAAAACAAAACGAAATAAAAAGTTTTTTTCGTTTATTAATAAATTTAACGTTATTTTTCACCCCGGTTTTGGGTATACGTAGGGTAATTCACCCTAATGTATATTAGGGTAATTCATTTCATTAAATCGTTTACAAAGAAGTACAAATGCTCTTTTACAGGTTAGTCTGATAATAAAATGCTGCTCTACAGCTTCGTCTTATAATAAAATGCTGTGCTACAGCTTAGTCTGATAGTAAAATGCTGTTCTACAGCTTAGTCTTATGAGAAAATGCTGTGCTACAGCTTAGTCTGATAACAAAAACGCTGTTCTACAGCTTAGTGTGATTATCATATGCTATTCTACAGCTTAATCTTATAATACATCTTAAAATATCTAAATTTCTTAATCTAATACTTACATTAATTATCAATGTAATAATACGCTGTTCTACAGCTTCAAATATTTACACTGGAAACAAATATTTAAGATATAATCAGTCACAATTTAAATGTACATATGTATATATATTTTAAATCATTTTGTGATAATCCACAAAGCAATGAACGTGCATACCTCGGTCGCAATCAGTGAATTTGTTTTACATAACGCACATCGTTTTTGTTTTCCATTTGGAATAGCAGCTAAAACATGTTTTGTGATTGTCCTGTTTTGTTTGAGTGTACGAACTGGTCGACCAAGCATTTTTAGATCTGAGAGATCAGAATTTATAGGCAAATAGCTTCGCGACACCTACGAATAAAGTCAAGATAAGGAATCCTTTCATGAGTTAAGTTATATGAAACGAATGCATTATACTTACAAATATCCACACAGTTCTTAAAAATCCTGAAGTACCACTTTTTTCCTCTAATTCTGACGGGATATTTATTTATATGCCAGTCCAACTTATCAACACTTCCCATTGCTAATAACTTTTCCACATCTATTATCATTCCACAATACAAGTAGTACTTCATTATTTTTGTCAAATCTGTAATAAGCAGCACCTCGGGGCTCATATTGTAACAAAACACAGTTTCTCCGCAAGCCATAATCCACTGTTTTAACCCAAAACGTATTGGTTTTCCTTTAATAAATTGCTTAAGGAAGTGACCTCCGTAATATCGTACCATCATCAATGGACAATTGTTTTGAAAATACTTTTAGTTTTAAAAAATTTTCCTTGAGCTTTTCTATCAATGGCTTAATTTTGAAGTCCTTTTCCGGAACACCGTTGGCAACGTTATCGTTGTTAGCAAAGTGCAAAAATCTCTTTGGTTTCAAGGTATCTGTTTTTCGGCATACAGTTTCTTATAATTTGTATATTAACGTCATCGTCAGTACAATACATCTTTTCAGATGGTAAACTGTGGTATGATGTAAAGATCAATATGCCTAAAAACTTCTTAAAACACTCTGAAGAAAGGGAAAAACCATGAAAATTTTATTTGATGTGCATAGCGAATACTTTCATCAACTATGTGTTGGACTAGCAAATCGTAAAAAAAGAACTCAAAAAATTCCAATGGCTGGAGGCAGTTGCACTAAACTTATCATTTTCGCATTCGTTTCTTCCAGTGAGCAGTTTTTTCTTTTCTGCGCTCTAGCTTGTGATGGCCTTTGGCTGTCTACATTATCCCTTGCTGATACTTGGGACGGCCCAACACTTTCATCGAGGAACTGAAAAATTATATTTTTGTAAATATGCACGAGGATTGCACCATTTGCTTTTATAAGTACCTCGACTTCGCAAATCTACTCAGCAGTGGCAAAGCAGCTTCTCTATAATTATAAATAATTTTATTCATGGTAATTTCTAACTAATTACGTGTCGAACTCACCAAGGGGTCGCCAACTCCGCTTCTCTCAAAAGCATTTCTAAGGTCCTGCGATTTCTGTTTGGCTTTGGATCTGGGAATAAGTTATTTATTGTAGTATAGTAGGTAATAGTTACACCTTAATAAACCTACCTCATGTTTATCCAAGCTCTTTTCCACCCTTCGCAGTCTTTTAAAGCGCCGCTTACGTTATTTTCGCCGCTAGTCTTTAGGAAGCTCAATTAAAACAAGTAAGGAAGTCTAAGTTCGGGTGAACCGAACATTAAATACTCAGCGTTAGTTTTCAGAAAAAACCAATTTTAAAAACCAATCTATTCCGAGCCTTCACGCCCCTTGCTTATAAAGCTTTAACCGCTTACATGAGAAAAAAGTACTGAATCGATCTTTTCAAGGGCTACACCATGTCCTATATATAACTTTGGAAAAGAAGGCGTGCCATGCCCATAACTTTTAACTTATTTTGAGAAATTTTTTGATATATGGATATATTTATGTGTCCATTAATCACTATTTACACAATTTTAAAAAAGTGGGTGGTGGCACGCCCACCGATTTTATTATGTTGTTTGTCCCTATTTGAAGATCAGTTTTCATTGCAGATCTTTATGGTACTTTCACAGTGGCTTGTTAATAGTGAAATGTTGATATTTTGTTTACTTACTTGTTTATTTATTTATTTATTTATTTATGGCGGTCTAAAGACCTATATGAAACAAGGTTTTGTGATAAATGATAACAAGATTTTACAACGTTACTTATATATGTAGGTAACAAGACTTTATATTGCATTGTTTAACAAATGTCTTAATACTAGTTTTAATAAAAGTATGCGCATGTTGTATGAGTATGTAACTTTTATGTTGTCGGAATGGACGCGATTCCGAGCAACATTCTTTCGGTATACTGGAAGCAATATGTGTTTTACTGGCGGAATGGACGCGATTCCGCGTAGCATTCAATAATATCTTTTAGCATATCGCCGTGCTTTGTTACAATCAGTGTGCTTTGTTACAAGTAGTGTGACGTGTATTTTTCTAATTTTTTGTAGCTTCATTCAGATTTTTATTTTTTATTCTGGGATATTATTTGTGTGTTGGCGGAATGAACGTGATTCCGCGCAGCATTCAGGTGATTATGCTGAAAATGTTGGAACGCTTGTATACAATGCCCCCTTATTACTTATTATCTTATAGATAATGATCTGCAGTGATTAAACAAAAGGCGCTTAAACGTAGAAAAGTTTACACAATCTTTTATCTCGCGTGGAAGCTCATTAAAGCATTTGAGTCCTTTGTAGAATATATTTTTTTACCTATTTCTGTTCTGTACAACGGCAGCCTGAATCTAGTGTTTTCCCTATGTAAGTATGAGTGCGTTTCATTTATGTATCTCAAGTTATCACTTAAATAACTCGGTAACCTGCCGTGCTTTATATTCCATACAAATTTCATTGCATGAAAATATATTTGTTGTTTTACACTCAGCCAGTTTAGTTGTGTTAGCATGCCTAGTATGGGTGTATCATAAAGTTTATTAAGTATAAATCTCATAGCTCTATTTTGCAAAAAAGTCAAAAAATTTTTTTATTGTGGACGAATATCCGTAGCATGGAAACGGCCTATCCATCTTATGGTTGGAAGCAGGGTTCAATACTGTCCTCTACCCGGACTACCTATTGGAGAATGCATCACTAAAGGCCGATTTGTGGGCTGTTTCGGAAATGCCCCTCTACCCTAACCTCTAGGTTTACCCCCACTTCCTCGCGTAGAATTTCTAGTAGCCATGCGTTCAGCTGACTGATCCATGTCTACTTGGAATGTGTCTATATAAAAAAAACCGGTCAATAAAAAAAAATGTCTAAGTATTGCTTTCGGTTACAAGGGGCGTTTGGAAGGCACAAAGTAAAAATTCACCCTCCCTACCCTATAATACCGACGATTCGCGGAAAAAAAAATTTATGATTGATTAAGTCAACGTTTATCAAGTCGCTAATCGTAACGACTTTTCCGAAAAAAAAATATAGTAAAGTTTTCAAAAAAAAAATATATATACATATATACGTGTACAATATACGCTGAAAGAAAGTTTGATTAGTAAATATACGTTTGAAAATCAAAAAGCAATGAAATACGTTATGTAGTTTGAAAAATGTATGTATATGTATTTAAATATTCAATGGGAATGCTGACATGAGAAAAAAAATAAACCAAAAACATTTGACAAGGACATATCCAGGTACACCTACCGCAATGCAGGGATGGTCTTAAGGACACCTCGCCCTGAGACATGTGGGTGTACCATGGCGAAAATTTTGAAAAAGTTAAACTTATTTGTACTACAGTACTCCCGACCGCAATGCAGGGGCTGCTAAAGGCTGCCGCCTGAGACTTGCCGAGGCACTGTAGACCGCAATTGACAAAAAGAAACTGAAAATTTATTTTACTTTACACCTCTTCAGCTGCGCCGCAATGAAAGGATTCGGTTAGGTACCGCATTTCCCCAGACTTGCGCAGTTGGAAAAGTTCAAACTTATTTGGACTCCAGCACTCCCGATCGCAATGCAGGGGCTGCTAAAGGCTGCCGCCTGAGACTTGCCGGGGTGCTGTATACCGAAAATGACAAAAAATACTGAAAATCTTTACTCTACCCCTCCTCAGCTGCGCCGCAATGAAAGGATTCGGTTTGGTACCGCATTTCCCCAGACTTGCGCAGTTGAAAAGTTCAAACTTATTTGGACTCCAGCACTCCCGACCGCAATGCAGGGGCTGCTAAAGGCTGCCGCCTGAGACTTGCCGAGGCACTGTAGACCGCAATTGACAAAAAGAAACTGAAAATTGATTTTACTTTACACCTCTTCAGCTGCGCCGCAATGAAAGGATTCGGTTAGGTACCGCATTTCCCCAGACTTGCGCAGTTCAAAAAGTTCAAGCTTATTTGGACTCCAGCGTTCCCGACCGCAATGCAGGGGCTGCTAAAGGCTGCCGCCTGAGACTTGCCGGGGTGCTGTATACCGAAAATGAAAAAAAACTGAAAATCTATGTTCTACCCCTCCTCAGCTGCGCCGCAATGAAAGGATTCGGTTAGATACCGCATTTCCCCAGACTTGCTCAGTTGGGAAGGGGGTTATTCGGGTCCCCACTCCTCCTTCCGCAATGCAGGGGCTGCTGAAGGCTGCCACCTGAGACTGGTTAGAGGAGTGGAGATACCTACAAAAGGAAAAAAAATGCATACAAAAAAAAACAAAGACAAAACAAAACACACGTTCGGCAAAACGAAAAGTTAAAAAAAAAATGCCTAACTCTAAACCCCACTTAGCGGACATATATAATTTTTTTCCGAAGCCGACATCGGACAACAGGCCCGGGACAAAAAAAAATATTTATGTAACAAAAAAAACTAAGTGCGTTTAGCACTACCTCACCGGGTGAAATGCAAAACTTCCGGTGGACATGACGTTAAGTCTCGTGGAGCCCTCAGCTACTGAACCCGAAGACCCATCCGGACAACTTGATCGGTCCCACCATCCCGTCGCAACGCAGGTGGCGGCTACTGGGCCTGCCTACCTGGGACATACGAGATGGTGAAACCTCACAAATCGACCAGAAAAGTAATCGAGGCCAGCGCCTCGGGCCCCACGTTGGGCGTCATCTGTTATGGTTACGCGTTAAAATGGAGCAGTAAGGAAGGCGGTCGGCATGATATCAATGTCGCACTGTGGCTAGTCATGTCGGCTGGGGTGGGCTCTTGCCAACCTTACCGTCCTGCGCCATAAACAGAGAAAAGGTCAAAATCATGCCTTTTAAACGCGGGGAAAAACGCAAAAACCGCGTCAAAATTACGTTTAAAACAACATCCGGTTAAACCCGGATGCCACGGACAGACCGTTGACATTTAAACATTCAAAAATTCAAAAACTCAAAAGAAACGGGCAACTAAAATTTTAAATCAAAATTCAAAACTAAACTATTAAAACGAAAACTCAAAAAGAAAACTGGCAGTTAAGCTCAACTCAAATTCAAAAAAAAAATAACCGAAAATCGAAAAAGTATTTAAATATAACAAATGGCAACAAAAAAGAACCAGTAAATTCAAAAAAAAAAACCCTGAAAATCAAACGAATCGGAATCGACCGATTACTACAGCTGAAAAAGAAATTAAATAAACAATAAAGCAGAAATAAGGCCGAACATATAAGGGGGGCGCCGCGGGTGTTGTTGCGACGCCCGGTGCTTGGCCCACCCTCATCCATGGCCATCGATGCACCTAATCTCGATGGCCCCTTACCTAAAACCTACATGCCTTCTAAATAATATGGAACGCCAGCACTCCCATTTAATTATAATTTTTATTTATAATTCATTTTTCTTAAGTTCTAATTTTAGAAATATTTAAATTAATTTTTTGTTTTTAGTTTATTTACTTTAATCTTCTTCTTCGTCCCTTTTCTCTCCTTTTCTTTTAGTTTCAAATAATGTAAATTACATATCCTTTTCCTTCCTTTTTTTTTTAAACTATATTCGTATTACATTTGGGTTAATGTATTTTACTATTTTAGGAATGTTCATTAAAAAAAACCTTCAATTAAGTAAAGTAACTTTCTTTCCTCTCCCTTGTAAATTACGTTTCTATTACATTTGTGTTGCTGTACCTAACTTTTGTTTATTTAGTTATATAATTTGTTTTGATCTGGTTATTTTATTATTACAGTATTATTAAGTTATTTTATTTATTATTATGTTATATTATTTGCGGCTTTATCTTGTTATGATTGAAATTGTTCATTTTTTTTATTTATGTATTTGGTTTAGTTGTATTAAAATATATTTTTAGGTATTTAGTTTATGTATTTAGTATTTAATTAAATTTATTTTATTTTAGGTATTTAATTTTTATTTTTATTTTATGTATTTAGTTCTGTCTTAGGTTATATATTTTGTTCTATTTTATGTTAATTATTTTATTTTTTTGTTAAGTATTTTACTGTATCTAATTTTATTCAATTTTATGTATGTATTTAAATCTGTTTAGTTTTACGCGTTTTAATTTTTATTTTATTCTACGTATTGTTTTCTTCTATTCCTTATTCTATTTTACGAAATTTCAATTTAATTTAATGTTATTGAATTTTTCCTCAATCTTAGGTTTACGTTAGCTAACCTATATGCTCATATTAATCATTTAATTTTTCCTTTTCTCTCTTTACTTACTCAGCCCTATTCTCTTATAATTGTGTTGTTATTTAGTTTTCTCTTACATCCTAAGTTTACCTTGATTCAATTGAGTTTTTCTTTTTCTTCGGTCTACCGAACCCTTACAATTTAAGTTTTAATCTATTAATCCTATCTTTTGTATTTTAGTAAATTCTTTTCATCCTTTGTTTATAATAAAATTTTTTTTTTTCTTAAATATTTTTTTTTTGTTTAAAATTAAATTTTATTGTTTTTTTTTCTTACGATAAATCTGTCAATTTAGTTTTATTTAATTTAAATCCTCCTATCCTTCCTTTAGTTTTTATTCTATAATTTAAAATAGACATATTTTTCTTTCAAAGTGGTTTTTTTTTTTGATACATACTACATAAACTACATACATATGTCCAAAATAGGTAGGTCTCACCCGGTTGTTGCAGCAGGCTGTTGGTGGGTAGACTGTTGTTGTTGTTGGTATTTGGGCGGCGGGCCTATTACAGGTCGGCCCCCGCTGTTGTCACTGCTGGTAGTTACGCTGGTTGTTGTTGGTGTTTATGTGCAGCGGCCTACATTAGGGCGGCCCCTGCTGTTGTCACGCTGGTATTGTTGTTGCTGGGGTTATCACCGGTTTTTGTTGTTGCTGATGTTTGTGCGGCGGGCCTATATGAGGTCGGCCCCCGCTGTTGTTATTGCTGGTGTTGTTGTAGTTGGTGTTGCAGTAGCCCGTTCACTTGGGCGCTACTGTTGTTGTTAGTGCTGGTTGGACGGCGTTGGGCGGCGGGCCTATATTAGGGCGGCCCCCGCTATCGTCACTTCTAGTGGTTGGTGTTGTTGTCGCCGGTGTTGCAACCGATCGTTGCTGCTGCTAGTTCAATACGGTGGGCCTATAAGAGGTCGGCCCCCGCTATTGTTACCGGTTGGTAATGGCTTTTGATGCCGGGGTTGTACGGCGGGCCTATATGAGGGCGGCCCCCGCTGTTGTTACTTCTGGTGGTTGCGGCTGTTGTTGTCGCCGGTTGTTGTGACCGGTTGCTACTGTTGTGCGTTGGGCGTCCCATTTGATCCTGTGTTAAGAGCACCGTGGAGTTAAGCCGTCGTTGGCAGGTATTCACGATAATCCAAAGAGACATCTGTTGTGCGTTGGGCCTATATTAGGTCGGCCCCCGCTATCGTTAATTCTGATGGTTGTAGCTGTTGCCGTGGCACGCGCGCTTGTGGTGCGCCATTGTAGTGGCGAATGGTGAATGCTGGTAGTGTTGCGATGGCGAAGCGCTGTTGTAGTGGCGCGCGCGATTGGTCGTGCGCGATGATGGTGCGCTGTTATGGTTGCGCAATTAAGGTGGCGCGTCAAAGGGTAGCGCGTGGCGGTGGTAGCGCGCGCATTGATGTTGAGCTGATATAGTCCGCGCGCTCGATGGTGGTGCGCGTTGGGATGGTAGCGCGTGCTGTTGTAGTAGCGCGCGACGGTACGTGATGTTGGCGCTGTTTTGGTGTGCGTTGTCGTAGTAACGTTCTGGAAAAGTCTGAAAGGAGATTTGAAAGAAAAATTAAATCAAACATCGAAGATAAATAAATAATGTAATGCAACTTGCCTCTATTTAAGAGATATTTATAAAATGAAATAAAAGTGATGGTTATAAACGTAAAATATGGCCTAATAATGACTATGTTGACAAAGGTTTCTGTATACCGAAGGAATGTTTCGCTTTCGCGTGGCATGGGGTAACTGTACCAGTATCCGGACAGCGCCAGTGGCCGGACACTATGTCCATGTTTTGGGATTAATAGGCAAATCCTCAAAAAGAAATGTTTTCAAATAGCAACACTAATGGAAATATACATGTTTTCTGAGTGTCCATGGGGTAACTGTACCAGTATCCGGACAGCGCCAGTGGCCGGACACTATGTCCATGTTTTGGGATTAATAGGCAAATCCTCAAAAAGAAATGTTTTCAAATAGCAACACTAATGGAAATATACATGTTTTCTGAGTGTCCATGGAAAATTTGGGTTGCACCCGGCAAAATTACAGGTTTTTGTAAAAGAAAATAGTGGGAACTGTTTAGGAAAATAAGTGCCAAACAAGTATTTATTAACATATTACAAAAAAAATTAGTAATATCTGTTTGAAATATAATAAACTAAAACAAAAGTGTCCGGAGACTAAATTTGACTATCCGGAAACTAGAACAAATCTAAACTTTTTGGATTTTTAATTTAATAATACTAAGAACGTTATAAATTTAAATTATACATGCGTCATATTATTTAGAAATGTCTATATTTTTATAACAATTTAACTTTTCGCGGCATCGTATATAGTGAGAAATTGAGTGTAAGTCAAAGATGAGAAAAACGCTAAGTCTCCGGATATTATGTCAATGTTTTGGGATTAATAGGCAAATCGCCAAAAATAAAATTTCCAATGGGTACTCACCTGGCTTTATTTCAAATGGGATCCTATACTGCTTTAATTTAGTTGTCGACCGCACACACCGCTTTTGCCCCTTGCAAATGTAATACAGCCAAAAGTGAATACTAAACTCACTGCTATATTTGTCGCTTTCAAATATTTGTATGTTCATCTCTATTAAAACATCGTAAAGTTGAAATTCCACACTTTTTAATTGCTGTTGCAATAACTGAATAATTGTTCTTTGCTTTTGCGTAGAAGTTTGGAAATATTTTCCCTTTAATTTCACTAGAGAATTAATGTCAAATTCGGAAAATGAGAAGCAAAGTTCGCCACTTTTATTTTTTCTCTCGGTTTTGTATTTAAGGTGTAGGTATCTTATTTCAAGCAAAATTACAAGAAATTGGTGGATAATATTTGTTAATTCTACCACTTAAAAAAAATGTTCCACTACACATCACAATCGACCGCTTGCACCGAAAAATTTTCACATTTGAATGGTCGAATGCCGGTGACGCCGCTATAGGGAACATTTCCAATCAACTGCGACTGCGCAATGGAAAAGTTCCGTTGACCAGTCTGACATGGCGTGATCGTTGCCAGGTGGGACACTACGATTGGTGGTTGCCATCAGGGTTCGGACTTTTATTACTATTTTAGGGACTTTTTTGTACTACCAAATTTGGTAAAAGTACAGTACTCATTCCGAAACAAAAAAAACAGGCCTTATGCTATTGAAATTAACGTAGGAGATATGATTTTACAACTGTTTAGTAGATTTTATGATAGTTAATCTGTAGACATTACTTAAAGTTTGAAGTCAGAAAAAAAATTTACTTAATCAAAGGAAAAATCGAACTATGGTGCTATTAAATGGGAGCATAAAGCGTAGTAGATTTGCATAAAGTGCATTAAGTAGCAAAATTGCTACAACTTTTATTAAGTCCGAACCCTAAAGGCACGCTTTCGTTGGCGCGCGAAAAAAGGAAGGTTCTAGAACTTGTGTTTGGTGTGTTCCCTTGGTGGTCCGCGGAACCCGACGTTACTGGGTTTCAGGATAGGAGACACATGAAGCTCCTCATCCGACCCTGCCATTAACAATACTATGACGATCCACGCTTCGTTACCATGCGCATAATAAATTAATATTGCCGCCTTGAAAATAGTTAACTTGATTCTTAAAGATGCTTTGCAATTTGACCAATATTTTGGTGCCCTTTTCCCTTTGTTACATTTTATTTTGGTGATATGACAGTTGTTAATTGCGTCAGTATCAGGAATCCGGATGGGACCCCCATGTGTCTCCCTACCTTAGTTATTCGATTAGTCACCCACTTGTATACATTAATTTCCAACATAAAAATTAAGCGCTGTTTACTTAATATCAAATGCCCATTTAATTCAATTTGTCATTTTTCGGGCAATCTGGTTTACCCTACTATTTATTTCTGGCCACACCGAGAACACACCAAGCACTTGTTTGTCTGGAAATTAACAGCCTCATTCTCTTTGACGAACGATACGCTTAACGAACGACGACCCGCGCTGACGATATCGTGTGCTTTTGGTAGCATGAATGTTACGTTGACGATTATCGTGTAGGCTTACGTCTATCGCCAACTAAACGAAATCAAATGTCAATTTTGCAACTCTGGGCACCTGTGTTTTGACTTAGTGAAAAGGTTTATAATTTTTTTGTTATTAATAAATCGGGAATATTTCGTTTATAATAATGTATCAAGCTGTTGCTTTGGCTTTGTCGGAGGAAGGTGCGCTAAGAATGGAACGGCAGAGATAGCGTAATGTGACTAATGTGATATCAAAATCCATCGGTATCAATAGTTCATAAGATCATTTTTAAATATTTATTTCTGTGAATAGTTATTTCATAGTTTTGATGTGCGGTAATACTTCCTTTAGGAAGCAACTGCTAAACACGTCCCTTCTTTGAGGCAATATTCCTCCTCGAAGGCAATATTACTGGCTCCAAACACTGGTGCTCCTCTCGTCAGTTCAAAATTTGCCGGGTGCTGGGATTCTTTTTGGAATCTCTTAAAATAAATAAATAACAATAATTAACAACAATAGTGGAAAATTTAATAATAATACTTACTTCTTTTGTTTGTGGCTTCCATTTGCTCAACAACGATAGCAATTCCCTTCTTGTTTGATTTTGACACTTTGTTTTCGTATTGTCAGACGATAATCGTCAAACAGATTACCGATTAAGCACTTTCGTTACGTAAGAGTCAGCTGTTATCGTGCTGACTATCGTTTTGGCTATCGTATTGCTATTCATGCTACCAACACACAAACGACGATCGTTTTGGGCACGTTATCGTCAAAGAGAATGAGGCTGTAAAAGTTCCGTTATTGGTGCCTTTTTCCATTTTATGGAACATTTGGTGCTGCCACCTCGGCAAAAATCACGCCACTTCCCAGAATCTATCGATTTATGTCAAACCGCAGGGTGAACCTAAACTGTCACCTATCCAACCGCAGTGAGTAGACCATAACACAATGACAATTATGTCATCTACATACAAAAAAGCTACGTTAGGCGGAATCCCTGAAAACGCAATTGTCATCATTCTTGAGAATGAATTTGGTGCAATACTTAAGCCAAACGGCAATACCTTCCATCTATACGCTCCGCGATCAGTAGAAAATGAGGTTATATCGCGTGAATCAACATGTAAGGGTATTTGGTGAAATCCAGAAAAAAGGTCTACCGTTGAGAAAAATTTGGCTCAGCTATTAGTTTTTTATTAACCGCGCGAAAATCAACACACATTCTGTAAGCTTTTCCACCATTACTTTTCTTTTTAGGCACTAAAATAAGTGGGCTGTTGTAGTTTGAATAACTCCCTTCGATTAAATCGTTTTCTAATAATTTCGTAACTTGTTTGTTTATTTCTTCCCGCTGAGAGTATGGTAAACGATAATTTTTAATATACACTGGTTCATTGTCTGTTATTCGTAATGTGTGCTCATAAAAATTATTTAATGTCATTTTGTCGTTATCAAGCGCGAATATGTCGGCATATTGTATGCAAAGTTCTAAAAGTTCAGATGGAGCATTTTTAGGAATTTGATTTTTTAAAATCGAAGCTACTTCGTTAATACGTTTATCGTCTGATTTAGTTTTATTAATCTCATATACGTGGTAATCTGTAAGTTTTTCTGTCCGAATAGAATTTTTCTTTATGAATTGAATGTCATTTGTGGTATTTATTATTTTTAAAACAGGGTTTTTAGAAGTTGTAATGCATCTTGCTGTAAATACACCTTTTTGTAATTCTTGAGATTCAACGAAAAGTGGAGTTGTTGAGTGACGTAAGTCAAAAATTCGAAAAACTTCGCATCTAGGTGGTATTATACATTCTGTTCCGTGAAGGATTGGCATATTGACTTTTTCACCATTTGTCCAGAAAGAGATGCTATTATTTGAATAATTTATTATACACTTGTTGTGTTTGAGAAAGTCTTTACCCAGTATACCATCTGATGGTATATTAAAATCGTCATTCACCACGTGTAAGTTATGTTCAACTAGAATGTTTGAAAAATGTAAGTCTATATTAATTTTACCTAAAGTAGAAACAGAGTTTGAAGTTACGCCAGTGATATTAGCAATATCGTCGCTACAAATGGGAATTTGATTACTTAAACTTGAAATTTTAATCAGTGAAATATCAGCCCGTGTGTCTAATAAAAATGTGCATAGTTTTTTAGATCCGGTTATGTTAATTTTGACAAAATCTGAATAATTTAGGTTTAGACAAAAAACGTTTTTAATATTTATTCGCTCAACTCCCCGTCCCTCAGTGTTCGCGCCTGCGGGGCTTCGGAGTTTAAAGCTCGTACGTTTGCATTATTTCGAGTATTTGAATTACCGCTGCTATTGTTCGACCTGTTTCCTGACCTGTACTGATTGCTATTGTTATTACGTGCATTAGCGTTACCTCGATTGTCGTTATTTTGCCTATAATTGTTGCTTTGTCTACTCTGGTTGCTATTATTGTATCTATTGGTATTGTTGCTGTACCTATTGAAATTATTGCTGCTATTGTACCTATTAAAATTATTATTGTTGTTGTACCTATTAAAGTTACTATTGTTATTATAGCTACCGTTATTGTTGTAAGAACTATTACCTCTATTGTTGTTTAGAAAATTATTTGGATTGTTAAATCTGGAACGAAATGCTAATACCTGTCTCTCGGTAGCTTGAGTATTTTGTTCGACTATCATTTTTGCTACTACATCTTTTGCGTCACTAAAATTGGTTGAAGCCAAAATGGATTTTACTAAGTCTGAGCGCGTATTAAGCCTACAAACATTCACTGATTGCTCGACTGCCATTTCGTGAGCTTTAGCTTTTGACATACCTTCAATGATTAGAGATCGCTCTAATGTATCAGATAGTTTCTCTACACGTTTAGCAAATTCGGTCAGGTTATTATTGGAAACTTTTAACGAAGCTATTTTTCCTGCAACTACTATAGAATTATCTGGTTTTATTCTGATTCTAAGCACGTCTTTAATCTCTTCGATGGATGTTATGTTAGTCGGAATTGCCTCTCTTGCTTTCCCTTCTAGTTTTGATTTAACAAATGCAATGAGAGTTGGCATAAGATTTGAATCTGTTAGCTTTCAACTAGGTCTATTTTATCTATGAAGGAGTCTACCATTGTAGTTTTCCCTAATTATAGGAGCGCACATCGAGATAAAACTTTTCTTCTGCTCTGTGGTAGCCATTTCTATGGATTTTACTGAATTACTATCTTTATTGTTTAAATTTGAAAAAATTGATGATTTTTGAAAATGAATCGAATTGTCTGTGGAACGGACTAATGTACAAACTGAGTTGTCGGAACCTAACAGGTTTTCCTGCAATGAAATATTTTCGAATGTTGGCAATGAACAACTTTGATTGATGCTATGCTTTTCGGATGTGCCTAGTTGTGACGAGTCAGAAAATTCTTCTTCTTCGGAATCGTCGTAGGATTCTTCTTCTAACCACTCGCTATCAGATGTAAAAATATTATCTTCTACTAAATCGATGCAATTATTTGGTATTTTAACTGTACATTTCAGTTTTGCAAAACATTTAGCTAATTGTTCTCTACAACGTGATAGGATTCGATTTACAACGACTGGCTTAACCCGATTCTCAAAATGCACATTAGCCTCTACTAAAATTTTATTATAAGCTTCTATCAAGGAATTTTTGTATTCATCTAACTTTTCTTGCTTTGTCGATAATGGACGACCAGTATTTAGAACGCGTTTTTTGATTTTATCGAAATTTTTTCTCAATTCTTTGAATTTAGTCTCAAAATCTGACATCAGCAAAAAAAATTCGATAAAAATTAGCTAGCAGTAGAACAGTCTGAATGAAAAGCAACCAGTTTAGATTGAATGGAAAAAATTTGGAAATTTAATAAAATGGAATAAAATAAGTTAAGTTGAAAATGAGTCGGTCTAAATTGAAGGCAAAGTTTTTAAAATCTAATAAATTTTGGCTGATAATTTGCAAAACTGAAGAAAAAGTTCCTGAATTGCAGAGTGTGCTACCATGTGTCGTACAAAGAGATGATATTGTTTGTTGCAAGTTTATATTTATTGTATGTTGAAATGTAGTAAATGTTTGCAATGGTATGTTTACAATTTGTAAATTTTTTAAAGTTATAAATGTTTTAAAATATAAATGTTTGAAATTTTGTAATGTTTAAAGTTATTAATGTTTGTAAAAATGTAGCTGTTTGACAATAGCAAATGTTTCAAAGTTACGGATGTTTGCAAAAATAAATGTTTGACAAAAGCAAATGTTTTAAAGTTATTGATGTTTGAAAAATATAAATGTTCGAAAGCTGTAAATGTTTTAAAGTTATAATTGTTTACCGTGACGGCCGCACCGTTGCACTCAAAAATGTATATATGTGTACGTGACGGCCGCACCGTTGCACTCAAAATTGTATTTATTTGTTTTACGTGACCGCCGCACCGTTTCACTCAAAAATGTATATATATATTTAACGTGTCGGCCGCACCCTTTCACTCAAAAAGGAAATATTTAATTTAACGTGTCGGCAGCACCGTTTCACTCAAAAATGCATTACGTGTTTTACAATGTGATGTATGTATATACATATATTATATACCTATTATACTTATACATACACTATGTACATAACTCGCCTGTCCATGTTGCCGCCATTGCAATTTCGATGAGATGTTGTTGTCCCGCTCTGCCGTTGCTTATGCCGTTGTTGGCTGTTGTTCTTTTCTATTCCAATGCGCTGCCGCCGGCTTGGCGTGACTAAAATGGGCCGTTG
This sequence comes from Sphenella marginata, assembly GCA_951509765.1. Taxonomy (NCBI): domain Eukaryota; kingdom Metazoa; phylum Arthropoda; class Insecta; order Diptera; family Tephritidae; genus Sphenella; species Sphenella marginata. The sequence continues at coordinate 58,363,191 of OX608078.1, read as the reverse complement.
GTGTTATATGTGGCGTGGTATGATACCCGTTATGCCGCGGTCTATTGAAGTGGTGTGGTTTTGGTACAGTTTTCCGTTTTTTTTTAAGTTATCTCTGTTTTATTTATGTATATATTTAGTTTATTTCTATTAATTTTCTGTAATTTATTAATGTACTTATTATCTCCTTTTTGATTATGTTCGTATTTTTATTATTTCCGTTTGAAAAATGTGTTAACTGTACCACCACTTCACACATATATGTATGTACATATGTTATTTTATTTTAAGTCCATTTTTTTTTGTTGTTACTTTAATTAGTTTTTTTTCCCAGCAACTGTACCAACTTTTTTTTTTTTTTTTTTTGTTTTGTATTTTTATTTTAAGTTCAGTTCATTTCTTTTTTTTTTTTGTATTTTAACTATGTGTTGGTAAAATGATTTTTGTTGCTTTTCTTTTGCTTAAATGTCTTATTTCAGTATTTTTGTATTTTAATTTTGAAAATTTTGTTTTAAAACTGTAATTTTATTTTATATAGTTTTCGTATTTTAGTAAATTTTATAATTTGTTGTATTTTTGTAACATTGATAGTTTTGCTGTGTTTCGTAAGTTTTATAATTTTTGTATTTTTTGATAATTTCTGTGAAAAAAAATTTTTTTGTTGTTTTGTAAAGTTGATAATTTTGTACATTTATTTTTTTTGATATTTTTGTAAAGTTTGTAATTTTTTTTTTTGGTATTTTTGTAGATTTTATACTTTTTTTTGAATTTTTATTGGTTTTATAATTTTTTTTGTGTGTATTTTTGTAAATTTTATCATATTTTTGTATTTTTGGAAATTTTTAAATATTTGTTGTAGTTCAAATTTTTTGTGTAATTTAATTTGTTAACATTTCACCATTGTTGAAATTTGGTTTTATGTTTGAAAAACTTTAATTAAAAATTTTTTTTGTTGGATTTTGTGGGTTTTATAATTTTTTTTTGTATTTTTGAAAACTTTTTTAAATTTTTTTTCATTTTTTTTAAAACTTATATAATTTTTTTTGTTATTTTTGAACAATTTAATATTTTTATTGTATTTTTTTTGAAAACTTTTATAATTTTTTTTGTATTTTTTGGAAACTTTTATAATTTTTTGGATTTTTTTTTTTTTTGTATTATTTTGTAATTTTTGCGAGTATACGGTCACGGTCACGGTCGCCATGTAGCGTGGTGTTGCCGGCCATGATGGCGTGGCGCGTACCAACGCTTGCACGCAGGTGCATCTACGTACAAAGAAAAATGCACTCAATTCAAAACTCCGCACTGGATCGTCTTTAGTTGTTTTATTTAAGTTCAATTTCTTTTCACTTAGTTCAGTTATACTTATATAATATATTTTTAATATAATCACATTTAATTCACACGTTTCTGTCTTTTATTTAAGTTTTAACAATTCGTGTAAGCGAAATAGAACCGGCGCGTTTGAGTGTGGGCAATCCACTTCGTGTTTGCGCCCACGCTTCAATCGCTCGTGTCCCTGTCGACGGTTGGCTGCAGTTCAGCAAAAGCTGACAATAGTGCCAACTATCGACAGGGCTGTATTTTGTTCTATTACAAAATATCGCCTAAGGGCGATGTTACGTTACAAATGTCGGGATAGGTATCAAAAGATGCGTTTCTGTCCCAGGAGCATGAATATAACTCCGCTCAACCAATATGTTTTTTATGTGCAGAACACCTTTCCGCGTAGGCGGCCTTCGGTCGCGCTTCAAAAATCAACCCTGGGCTAAGCCATTCCAACTCCAGGTGGTTGCCATAGCCGTGGCTACCGCCACGGTGATGTCCTTCCGCGTGCCACTCTTTTCTCACAACCACATGAAAATAACAGAAAATTCTGAACTTTAACTGCAAATATTTCGCAAACTACTAAAAATATTGGTTCAGCAGCCAAAGCGCGTCTCCTGATACATATCTCAACATTTTTGGTTGTGTATTAGCGCTCGGTACCCCACGTAAACGATTACCAAAAATAAAAATGCGAATAGCTTTCAACCTGGCGATATAAACGCACATTTCCCCAGTGGTGAATTAGCTCCCCGCGAATTGATGGTTAAATGTTTCCCACTATTCGTTGCGTTGGACCTTCTTTGTGTTTTACGTTCTTTGGGTGAACCATGAAATTGACAAAGTTTGACAGTGTAGAGAAAATAAAAATGAAAAAAATCTAATCAGCTGCTGAGTTTATATTACCTGTATGAGTATGCCATGGGATGAACAAGTTTTCTATGGTGTACGAATATTTTCCATTTTACTGTGCCAAATGAAATGGGAAATTTTGACAGTTGTAAATTTTGACATCTGAAAAGAGCCCATGCGAAAGCAAATATTCTGTGAATGAGTTGTAAAATTACGTATTTTTTCTGCCCTTATATTTGATATTGTTGGCTTTGGCTGTGTGCCAATCGGTTGAAAATGAGGAGGAATGGAGGGGGAAATCCGATATTTTTATAAGTTTGCTAGATATTTGCAGTTAAAGTTCACAATTTTCTGTCATTTTCATGTGGTTGATGTAATGGCACATTAGGATGAGCCAAAAAATTGAAAAAGTGGCACGTTGCCACGGTTCAGGCAACCACCCGGAGTTGCATGTGCTTATGGTAGACATAGATATAAGGTATGGTTGTACAGTTGTCATGACTGGGACAAAAAGGTAATGTAATGGTAAAAAGTGTCACCCTGTTTCCAATTCGTTGCAACACTGTTGCCCTATTGTGAACGGACAACATGTGTTGGAACGGATGGAAACAGAGCACTCGGCGAGCAAAGAAAAGAAATCATCGTCTATTATTGAATTGGCGTTGAACACTGGCAGGAGTGCCTCTGACATATTAACTTAAAATATAATTTTTAGTTACGGGCTAAGCGACCAACTAATAAAAAGAAAAGTTAAACTACTCGATTTTGTTCTTTTACGAGTGCCTTTCATTTATTTCGCTGAAACATTTTATTGCGATCAATTAAAGCGCACTCTATTGAATTTCGGCGCATAACGACGTGCGAGGCCCTTGCGAAAATGCAGGAGCGTATCATAGCGACCTGGACCTTGGAACGTCCTACGGGAGTCGGCCTCAAATCCTTAAGGCGTAACGCCAAGACTTTGGAAGCATATATACAATGGCAAAACCTACAAAAAATAAGTAAAATGTTAAAAACTACAATAAAAAATTTAAAATGCAAAAAAAAAAATCTACAAAAAAATTTTAAAAGGAAAAAAATTAAAAAAAAATTTAAAAAGGAAAAAAACCTACACAAAAAGGAGCACTGTTTTTCAAAGCAACGAAGGTCATAATTACATAAAGGGAATATGTACAGTTGACAAAATTTGGAAAATTTTTGGAAAGGTGTACCACGCCATAACGGGACAAGTCAACATAACGGAACACGAAAATAGCGGTACATATAGCAATTGGTAGCAGCAGCAGATCAGCAACGGCGGCGTATGTATGGGTGTACAAAATGTAACACGTAGTTCGTTCGAAATACATATGTACAGATAATTTTTCATTACAAATATTTTCGCGAATGCTTAAAACTCCACTTAAAGTCAATCAGTTGAAAATAATCTAACTGCAATATTTTATGTTTCTACAATTTTGCACATTTTCATTTACAATAAATTTAAATACATAAAGGCTTCTTATACGATATATTTTGGCATATGTATAATTCATCTTTACATGCGTTCACATGCAAATACAATGCTAATTTTTGCTGTACATACGAAATAGAAACTTATATTTTTGCCTAGCATAGGTACAATTACTTTTCTCCAATCTGTTGACTAAAAATTTTTTTGTTGGATTTCGATATAAAAATTTATCAAATTGAACTGTTAAAAATCGTTAAAAGTCATAAGACATCACGTATGTGCAGAAAAGTGATAAGTCAAATGTCCAATCCATATCGCGTACAAAAGCTTTTAGTATGCACATATGACATTTTAGCATTGCAACACAAAAATGTATAGGTTTGAATACAGTCAGCTCAAATCGGGTATACGTATAAATCGAGAATTTATTTGTCAACTATTGTAGTTACTAACCTTTTCATACACATACACTTACAAACATTGCCCAAAATTCAAGCGAAATCGATATTTTCAAATTCATTTTGTTAATTAGGCTGTGTGCCAATCGGTTGAAAATAGCAAAATTTTGACAGTTCGGGAGAAAAATCTGACATTTGTTGTGGTGAATACGAATGTCACAATTTTCCCTAGCTCATGGGGCTAGGTAAAATTCTGACAACTGTGAATGTGTACACATGTATGCATTCGGTACTGCCACTCACATTATTTCAAATTAATTTATATGCCAATACGTTATTAAACGGTAAAGTATAGGCCCTTATTATGAGCATTTTTCGATGTTCGATCTTCGCTGGCTATCGAAGATCGAAAATCGAATTTCAAATTCGTATTATGAGTATCTCATCGCTGTCGAAATTTTCGTTGTGTATCTATTATTTGATCGAATATAATTTTGCTGCCGATCCTGTATCGAATTTTTTAACATTTGCTAAGAAATATAAGTTTTATAAGTGATTTATAATGCAAATATTTATCTATTTGCATTTATTGTATATAGGTCAAAGGTCGTAAGTACAAAGCAACAGCTGGCAACATTGGTTTCAATAATGGAACAAAATCCGAACCTGGCGAAAATTGGAATCTAAAATTATTGGTAAATCTATAAAAAAAATGTATTATTTTTACAAACTGATAAACTTTTTTAAAGATATACGTAGGCAGCTGTATTCATTTCCAAAGGATTGGAGGCATCCCTCAAACGTTTTTTAATTCTGGCTAGTTCCAGTAAGCTCTACTCTTCGTCTGATGAACTATCGAACCACATATTTTTTTGGTTTGTCTTCACAAAAATAGATAAATAATACCGCACTTGATTTGTTTTGATCTGTTTATTTTCTTTTACTTAATAACAGCTGACAGAAATGTGTTATTGTGAACAGATAAAAACATCGAAATTCACAATGACGCCAGTTCTTGTCGAATGGCTGTGGTAATACCAAATGAAAATTCGTTCGATCAACTCTTTCGATCACAGTCGAAGATCGAATTTTTATCATAATAGGGGCCATAGTTTAAAGGCAAAAATATCGAATATAATGGCAGAAAAAATACGTCAATTTACGTTTCATTCACAGAATGCATGCTTCCGCATGTGCTTTTCTTAGATGTCAAAATTTACAACTGTCAAAATTTCCCATTTCATTTGGCACAGCAAAATGGAAAATATTTGTACACCATAGAAAATTTGTTCATCTCATTTTTCCTCTGAGTAAAAAGTTACCGATTGGCACACAGCCTTTGAAGTACATCTTACCCTTTAATAACGTATTGGCATATAAATTCATTTGAAATAATATGTACACATTCACAGTGGGATATTTTGACATTCATTCACCACAACAAATGTAAGAATTTACACCCGGACTGTCAAAATTTGCTATTTTCAACCTATTGGCACACATCCTTAATAAATAAATTTCACGAAAAATTAATCCCTACGTTTCCGATCCTTGGTTCTGTGCTCCATAAGACCTCCTCTAAAACTTGTTATCACAATTATCTTCCCAGGCAAGGCGCACTGTCCGAAACCCAGCCCCCAAAAATGCAAAACGTTTATTAACAGGCGAAGTTGAATGGAAAGTACCTATCACTCATTTCTTGCAGGGTCTTATGCGAAAATCACTAGGAGTCATCAAAATATTGAGCAAAAGAAAATAGTATCATGTGGAATTGTTTAAAACTATTAAATAATCACCGGATTTTTAATGTAAGTAAGATATGCTTACATAGGTCAACATGTTTTGCTGTGGGACATAAAAAATATCAGTTCATTCAAAACTCCAAACTTCCTACACGTCTTTTTCAAATAACTTTGCCACATTTACCTGTTCCGGAGCTAAATTTAACTTGTGAACGATTTTTGTCAGCTGTTAAGCCTTTGCTACACGAAGACGAGTACCGTAATATAGTTCAGATTTCGTTGGATTTCCTGAGAGGTGAAGGTGCCGTATTACAACGGTACCTAAAGAATTCAGACACTGAAAACAAACATACCAGCTATGTTTCACAACCTTGGTGAGAAATGTTAATAATCAGGATAATTTAACTTCTAAAACACTTCCAAAATTATCGGTAGAGGTGTCGGTAATCGTTTACGCGAGCCCTAAGACACAACCAAAAATGTTGGGATATGTATCAAAAATTTTGATATATGTATCAGGAGACGCGCTTTGGGGTAATCGTTTACGTGGGGTACCGAGCGCTAATACACAACCAAAAATGTTGGGATATGTATCAGGAGACGCGCTTTGGTCCCAGAAGCAGGAACAAGTAAAGAATACCGACCGTTTAGCTAGAAAAAAAACAAAAAAGTGGGCATGGTCCGCCCCTTTTCCCTGATTCACAAGCAGCAATTTTTTTTTTAAGCAACCCATTAGGGAGGGTGTTAGGGGGGGTTGAAAATCAAATTTTCGAGATTTTCAAAAGCGTATATTTTGTAAAATACTGAACCGATTTTTAAAAGTAGAATATGGTTCGTAAGAGAATTGAATTACCTTTCATTTGAGGTGCGACTGCTGTAGGTGCAAAACCGCATATGTGCAAAATTAAAAATTTTGTTTTAAAAACAACTTGGGCTACACCATGTCAAGTCCTTCTGCGTAGTACCCCCTTCTGGCTAGGCGGCCTTCGGACGCGCTTATTATAAATAACCCTGGGCTACGCCATGCCAAGTCCGGGTGGTTGCCGAAACTAATGTATAATGTATTGGGGCGAGATCCATGGTATTTATGTGCAGCACACCTTTCCGCGTAGGCGGCCTTCGGCCGCGCTTCAAAAAATAACCCTGGGCTACGCCATTCCAACTCCGGGTGTGTGCCATAGCCGTGGCTACCGCCACGGTGATGTCCTTCCGCGTGCCACGTTTCCCACACTTTTTCACTTTTTTGGCTCAGCCTATTGTGCCATTACAACAACCACATGAAAATGACAGAAAATTGTGAACTTTAACTGCAAATAACTTTTGAACGGTTGAAAAAAACAAAAATCTCATTTCATATTCTTTTGATACCCCACTCGACTTTTTTGGTCTAGTTTTGGGTGGTCCCCATAAACTGCACCAGTACCTTTTTTTCAATAAATATAAACAAATATATACATATATCCAATAAAAGCTATTGTCAATACCTATCCAATGAAATTTAAATTTTGAAAATCGCATGGATAGTTTTCGAGAAAAATTGGTTTTAAAATTTCGATTTTTCAACCATTCTTTACTTAAGCCCAAAAAAACTCATAAAAACCGAGTAAGAGTATATAATGTTATATATCAAATAAAAGGTTATTTCATACACTTTCAAATAACAGTATTGAAAAGTACCGTCAATAACACATTTTCTGTGAAAAAACATGTTTTTATATGATTAAGATTAATTAAATTTAGTTTTTTCTGTTTTTCATTAATTTCTTTCAATAAATATATACAAATATATATATTAAATGAAAGCTATTGTCAATACCTATCCAATGAAATTTAAATTTTGAAAATCGCATGGACAGTTTTCGAGAAAAATTGATATTAAAATTTCGATTTTTCAACCATTACTCCCCCCCAACTCCGCCCCTGATCATTTGCTGAGAAAAAAATGTATGTCGTTACACTCAGTGACGGAACAGGAATCACGCTCATGTTGTTTTTTTCTCGTAGCTGAACGGTCGGTATTCTTTACTTAAGCCCATATTTGTTTTGTGTGGAACACTTTCCGCGTAGGCGGCCTTTGGCCGCGCTTTAAAAAATAACCCTGGGCTCCGCCATTCCAAATCCGGGTGGTTGCCCTGTGCCACCGTTCCCACACTTTTCTCACAGTGTAATTTGTGATTATAACAACCACATGAAAATGACAGAAAATTGTGACCTTTGATTGCAAATATCTCGCAAACTACTAAAAATATTGGTTCAGCGGAGTTATATTCATGCTCCTTGGACCAAAGCGCGTCTCCTGTTACATATCCCAAAATTTTTGGTATTAGCGTTCGGTACCCCAAATAAACGGTTATCCACCTATCCTCATTGGCGGCCTTTGCCGCGCTTAAAAAAAATAGCTCTGGGCTACGCCATGCCAACTACTTGGTTTAGCGGAGTTATATTTATGCTCCTGGGACCAAAGCGCGTTACCAAAGCGCTAATACACAACTAAAAATGTTCGGATATGTATCAGGAGAATCACTTTGGTCCCAGGAGCATGAATATAACTCCGTTGCACCAATATTTCAGTCATTATACTCCTGGGACGGAAATGCGTATTTTGATACCCCTCCCGACATTTTTGGACGCGTATTAGCGCCCGGTACCCCACGTAAACGATTACCGAAAGGTGTTCTGCACATAAATAACATGGATCGGGCCCCCAAATCAGAATTTGACCTCGTGCATTTTTCGCAAATATTTTCCAAAACATTGAAAATATTGGTTGATCGGAGTTATATTAATGCTCCTGGGAGCCAAAAGCGTCTTTTAATACCCCTCCCGACATTTTTGGACTAGCACGATTACCCCGTAAGGATATGCTCTGCAGTCTTCGCTGTCCTATGGCAAAACCGCCAATGGTGGTGCTCCCTTACACCAATTTTGTGAAGCTGGCTATTGAGTCTGCTTTGACCTGTAAGTATACCAGTAATAATTCTCAAGTTAGGTTTAGAGAGGCCTATGATTGCTCTGCCCGTGTCGTAGTAATACCAGAATCCGAAATCGAAAAACAAATATTTTGTATCAGTGAAAAGTTTTTGCCAAAAAGGGAAAAATAACGCAGGTTATTTCCCAAACGTGAGACGTGATCCATGGATTTTGTGTGTACAACTACTTCCTTCAACAGGTTTAACACTGGCAAGGCGGCCGCAGAGATTCGGGCAGAACACACTTTTGCACTTGTCGACACCCTCTTTGTAATCAAAATAAAAAATATCCCACAGCTGGTCTAGCCTCGCCTACGAGATCCCCAGTATTACTGCAAAAGGTAACTTCAACTAATAATATAATTTCTACCGATATGCTTGGATGTATTTGCAGTTATTTTCCATATACTTGGGGTTGTCTTTAGTTCACAGCCGTATCCCTTGTTTTAGGCAAATCTATTGAAATTAATTGATAAAACTTAAGGGAAGTGTTCTCTGAACATTTTCTAATGAATTAATATACAAACAAGTTTTAAATATAGTAATATATATGTAAATATATATGTATATATGGCGCGATATACAACAGTTATATCATCAACATCCTAAGAGATTTTTGATCCGATTTGTGGTGTGCTGCAAATTGGCGGAACATACGGTTTTTGCCGACTCCGAACTGCATCTACAAAGTAGATGAATTTTTGTCCAAAAGCCTACCATGGCAGAAATACACTCGCAGTGTTTGCCAAGCCACTGCTGAGGGGCGAACCCGTTTTGAAAAAACTGTTTGTCGGCAAAGATTATATACGCTTGCGGCATCGGTTAAGTGCAATAACTGCCTTGGCCTCTTCCACATCCTTATGTGCTCTGGGCTTGCAAATAGGAACCTTTGGACGGATGCATTTATAGCCCCTTGCTGCAGTACTCAGCCGCCCTCCACGCCACACAACATTGGCCAAGGCACGCTGAACCCTGGACTGCGTGACAGCTTGGGACTAAGCCTACCTCCATCTAGGCAACCGCATCCGTCCCTTACCCCCAGCATGCCTTCACCCTCCCTCCCGACACACTTCAAAATCCTACAGCTGAACTGCAACGGATTAACTGGAAAGATCGCGGAGATAACAGACTTTATGAAGTCGAAAAACATTAACCTGGCCGCCATTCAGGAGACCAAACTGAACGGTAACTCGGACTTACGTACTCGAGATGGGTACAATGTGCATATGAAAGACCGTCCCAGCGGTCATGGGGGCGGCCTTGCATTCATCACACACCATACTGTACAGTATAACCTATTTGCCCCTGACGTTGATCCCAGGGACTCTACCCTTGAATGTCAGGGCATAGCAGTCCGGACAGGCGACGTCGCCCTGCGAGTGATAAATATATACATTCCCAATGTTACGTGCTGTCCCCGTGATTATCGCCCTGATATTAGTGCGTTGCTAAGGGGCGATAACTGCCTCATCCTAGGTGATTTCAACGCACATCACGATCTCTGGCACTCCAACTTGCCAGCAGATAGCAGAGGGCACGCACTCGCAGAGCAAATAGACAACTCGGCATTCTGTACATTGAATGGAGATGCCCCAACTAGGGTGGCAGGTAACTGCCACAGTTCGCCAGACATCTCCATTTCAATTGCAGGCCTTATCAACCACGTTAACTGGCAACCTATGCTTACACGGGCATCAGACCTAAACATCGAACGACCGTCCGACTTCATAACGACAGAAAAACGAACGTACATCAACTTTCGTAAAGCGGACTGGGACCGCTTCACGGACTTTACTGAGCACTCCTTCGCTGACCTACCCACACCGACGGACATATGCAAAGGTGAGAAAGAGTTTCGCAAAGTCATCGGTTCAGCCTCCGGCCGCTTCATCCCTGCTGGCAGAATCCCGGAAATTCGGCCGAATTTCCCTGCGGAAGCAGCGGCAATGGCAAGAGAACGTGACCAAGTGAGACTCTTGAACCCCGCAGATCCAAGAATAAAGGATCTCAACGCAGAAATCCGTCGGACTGTCAATGACCACAAATTGAAAAAGTGGAAAGAACACCTAGAGTCATGCAACCTCTCCGGCGGTGTCGGTAAACTATGGTCGACAGTCAAGGCCCTATCCAACCCGACCAAATACAATGACAAGGTCGCCATTGCTTTCGGCGATAGCGTCAAATCGGACCCCAGGAAATGCGCGAGCGCATTCTGCCGGCAATTTATACTGCATTCTCCTGCGGATAGGGCTAAGAGAAAAGCCATTCGACGTGCGCACAAACACAAACACACAGCCGCGCCCATTGTCGTCTCCCCTGCAGAGGATAAGGAAGCTATAAGGAAGGCGAAACCTTCTAGATCACTCGGACCCGACGGAATTGCCATGAAGATGCTGAAACACCTTGGCCACGAGGGGCACAAGTACTTGGCGGCTGTATTCAACCTCTCACTGACCACCTTCGTTATACCAGATATCTGGAAACACGCGACTATGGTCCCCCTCGTAAAACCTGGGAAGCCGGCGAATCAAGGAGATTCTTATCGTCCGATATATCTCCTCTCGCCGGTAGTGAAGTTGTTAGAGGCTATCTTGCTCCCATACTATACATCAACATCGATTCCGTAAAAATCACAGCAGAACATCGGCATTGAATGCCATCACGACGCAGATTAACTTCGTTTTGAACCAACACCAACCAAACCACAAGACGTGGAGCCCCCAGCATCAACTCTGCTCCCCCTACACATTTCGGTATCCTGCAATTTAATTGCAAAGGCCTAACCGGCAAAATTGTTGAAGTGACAAATTCAATGAAGCGACTGAACATCAAGATCGCGGCGATTCAGGAGACAAAGTTAGGTGGAAGGGCGTCTCTTCAGACCTGCAACGGGTACAATGTACACTGTTGTGACCGTGCGAGAGGGCTTGGGGGTGGTCTGGCATTCATCACGCATCAATCTGTGCAGTATCGTCTATTTGAGCCTGACATCGACCCTAGGGACACCACCTTAGAACGTCAAGGTATGGTTGTCCGGTCAGGCGATGTCGACCTTGAAATCAGAAACATTTACGTACCTCCTGTCACCTGTTGTCCCAGGGATTACCACCCTGACATTCGTGCGTTACTCAGAGGCGAGAACCGCGTTATCCTTGGTGACTTCAACGCACACCACGACCTGTGGCACTCCAGCCTGCAGGCCGATGGTAGGGGACAGGAGCTGGCTGACCAAATAGATGATTCGACGTTCTGCACGGTAAATGGGGATGCCCCCACTAGAGTGGCGGTAAACTGCTCTAGCTCGCCAGACATCATCATAGTCAGCGCTGGCCTAATAAACTGCGTTGAATGGCGACCGATGTTGACGCTTGCTTCAGACCACCTACCTATAGTGCTCTCTATCGATCGCCCCACCGACTTTGTCACCGCTGAGACACGCACTTACACTAACTTCAATAAAGCCGACTGGGAGGGTTTTCAAAACACCACAGAGAGCGCCTTCGCTGCTCTTCCTACCCCGTCTGACGTACGAGAATTGGAAAAGGCGTTTCGTATGGCCCTAATTTCAGCCTCCCATCAACACATTCAGTCAGGTAGAATAAAGGAAGTGCGTCCATTCTTCCCCGCAGAGGCAGCGGCCCTGGCAAATGAACGTGACCATATTAGACGCCTTGACCCTACGGATCCTAAAATAAGGGATCTCAATGCGGAAATCAGACGCTTAGTAGATCAACACAAACGCCCTAAGTGGGAAGAGCACCTAAGGTCTTGCAACCTCTCGGCTGGAGTTGGCAAATTATGGTCGACGGTGAAATCTTTGTCCAACCCGACTAAACCTAAGGACAAAATATCCATCGCCTTCGGTGATAAGGTTCAGTCGAAGCCAAAAAGATGCGCGAGCGCCTTCTGCCGACAATTTGTAATGCATCCTCCGTTGAACAAAGATATTCGCCGAGCCACCAGGGAAGCGCACAAACACAAAAACAGCGATGCGCCATTGCCATCTCCACAACAGAAGTTCATGAGGCTATTCGGAGATCTAAGAACACCAAATATATCGGCCCCGATGGCATTTCCATGCTGATGCTGAAACACCTCGGTGACGAAGGCACAAGATACCTTACACAAATTTTCAACCTTTCCCTTTCCACCTTTGTTATTCCTGAAAGATGGAGACAAGCAAAGGTGGTCCCACTACTAAAGCCTGGCAAGCCAGCTGCCGTAGGGGAGTCATATCGCCCGATATCTCTCCTCTCGCCAGTAGTGAAAGTGTTGGAATCCATCTTGTTGCCGTACTTCACCGCAAACTTGCGGCTCGCCGACATCAGCATGGATTTCGCAAAAATCACAGCACCACCACCGCGCTGAACGCCATAACCACTCAGATAGGGGACGGACTAAACCAAAATCGTCCAAACCACAGGACAGTGCTAGTTGCGCTTGACTTGGCCAAAGCTTTTGACACGGTCAACCATGCGCAACTAATGAAAGACCTTGAAGCACTGCTAACAACAACAACAACAAAGACCTTGAAGATTCGTCCCTTCCTCCCTGTCTTAAACGTTGGACTGCCAACTATTTGAGTGGTTGAGTTCAGAGGCGCAAGATCAAAACCCAGAATAGTTAAACAAGGGGTGCCACAGGGTGGTGTCCTATCCCCGTTCCTGTTTAACTATTATATATCGAAAAATCTTAGGGGTGACGTTTGATAACATGTTCAAATACGGCGCTCATGTAACCGCAATTGCCAATAAAGTCCAAAGCCGTAACAAAATCCTCAAGTCCCTAGCTGGCAGCACTTGGGGTAAAGACAAAGAAACGTTACTAGCTACATATAAAGCAATTGGCCAGCCGGTACTGAGCTACGCGACGCCTATATGGTCGCCGGGGCTAGCTGACACACACTGGACGAGGCTACAGGTCTGCCAAAACACCGCCCTTCGTACCGCCACTCGGTGTCTTCTTATGTCTCCTGAGCATCACTTATGTACATAATGAAGCGAAAATGCTCGCCGTTAAAGAGCATAGCGAGATGTTGACCAGGCAATTCCTGTTCAACTGTTGCCAACCGCAGCATCCGAACGGACGCCTGATCAACGAGGAGCATAAGGAGCCATCTACGCAAACACTACGATGAGATCCGGCACCTGATTTCCACGCCGTTTGATCCTAAGATGCACCGGCAGGCCCTCACCCTCATCCACACGAATTCGGTAAATTCCTATGTTGGCTCTCTCCCGGTGAACGCCGTTCTTCAGGCAACAACACCACCCGCTGCCGAAGAGGAGCGCGAGCTGCCTAGGGAGACTAGGGTGATGCTGGCCCAACTCCGGTCTGGATATTGTAATAGGTTAAACTCTTACCTATCCAGACTGAACCCCGACTAGCCTAATGTTTGTCCGGCATGCGGCTTGTCCCCCCATACTACTAACCATCTTTTTGTCTGCTCATTTGAGCCTACTCTTCTAACACCCATATCCCTCTGGTCCTCCCCTGTTGAAGCCGCTAGGTTTCTAGGACTTCCGTTAGAAGAGTTCGATGACAATATTGGGTAAGATTGATACTGACTACCTAGGCAGGGCAACGTGGTGTTAAAACAACAAACAACAACGTGGAGCCCCTGCGGGTTGGGGCTTAGAATATGCCCGCGGTAGGCGTACCGGTCGTAAGAGGCGACCAATATGATCTACGGATATGATGCCTCCCACCTCTCATTACCCATCTTCTCTTTCCTTTCGGAAGGAGGGATGACATGACCTAGAAGGTTGCACTGGTCATACCAAATCGCTCCCACGACAGTCAGGCAGTACCGCAAGGGAGTACCGGAGCGTACCGGATTAATATCCGGCCAAGGACTGTTATTTCGACAACACTCCCCAAAACCTTCGTGGAGTGATTTTGTTGTTAAAACAAACAAACAAACGGTTCTCGTGGCACTTAACCTGTCGAAAGCCTTCGACACAGTCAGCCACGCCACACCCCTTAAAGACCTGGAGGAGACACTGCTTCCTGCCGGCCTAAAACGATGGACCGCCAACTACCTAAACGGTCGGCTGGCGCCAGTTCAGTTTCGAAACGAGAGATGTAGACCTAGAAGAATTAGACAAGGGGTTCCGCAGGGTGGTGTCCTTTCACCCCTTCTGTTTAACATCTCGAGCCTCCCTCCTCCACCAGAGGGGGTCTCCATCGTTGTATTTATGGAGATGTGATTTGTGTTCTTCATGAGATTTGCTGAAGATTAAAATATCATCAAGATAAACATACACAAAATCAAAACCTCTGACTACTTGGTGCATAAAACGTTGGAATGTTTGTGCCGAATTTCGTAGACCAAAAGGCATAGTCGGAAATTCAAACAAGCCAAAAGGGGTTATTATTGCAGTTTTATAAATGTCCTCTTCTGCTATAGGAATGTGATGATAAGCGCGACAAATATCTATTTTTGAGAAAATTATACAACCTTCAAGAAAATTGGAAATGTCTTGAATATGTGGAATAGGATATCTGTCTGGAGTTGTTACTGCATTTAGTTTCCTAAAATCACCACATGGTCTCCAGTCATCGGTACCTTTAGGAGCCATGTGTAGAGGTGACGAGCATGGTGATGAAGAAGGACGACAGATTCCTTTTTGACACATAAAATCGAACTCTTCTTTAGCAATCTTGAGTTTTGCAGGATGAAGTCGTCTAGCTTTGTGAATGGGTAAATGACTCTTTGTAATGATACGATGAACAACATTGTGTTTAACAGGGAGATTGAAATCGATTTCATTAAGAAGAGCTGGAAAATCTTTCAATATATCACCCCAGTTAGAAACAACGTTAAAAAATTTTGGTGTAGGAAACTGTATTTTTGAAAGGACTCCTGAAACTTTTATGTTAGTTTTTGGATCAATAAGTTTTTGGGATTTAATGTCTATTATAAGACCATATTTACTTAAGAAATCAGCACCAATGATTGGCTCTGTGATTTCAGCAATGTAAAATAAATGTGGAAAATTACGACGTAAATTTAAAGTTAAAGTAAAGAGTTTGGATCCAAAAACATCGATATTTGTATCATTTGCTGCGGAAAGAACTTGGGTTGGTATTTTGGAAAGTTTAGAACAAAAAGATTTTGGAATCGCGCTAATGTCTGCACCAGAATCAACTAAAAATGTTAACTTAGTATTTGGACCAAAAACAAATAAGCGACTAGAAGGAAATATGCTACTGTTCGTCGCATTGACAGTAGTATCTACTGGTTTTTTGAGTAATTACAAGGTTGGATACATTTCTGTGCTTTTTCAGAAAACTTCTCATGATACCAACACAAACCTGATGATGATTGTTTTGTTCTCGATTTCGATCGAGACCTAGATTTTGAACGAAATGACACATTTTTCTGAACATTAAGTTTTTGTACAGCATCAGTTAATATTTGAATTTGATGCTCTAAACGACTAATGTGGTCATTTTGTTCAGTTGTTGTTGAGGATATTGCTTGCACATGACCCTGTTTACTAGATAAAATAATTTCGAAAATAGAATCAGCCATGCTTAATAATGTCTTTATGTCTGGGTTTGGTAATGTCTTCAGTGAAAATTGTATTTGTGTTGGAAGTTTACGCATCCAAAGTTGTATAATAAGTTTATCTGAAATCGAATCTGATTGTCCCGCTGTTTGTTTAAGTGTGCGATAGAATTCCGATGGTTTTCTATCACCTATGTCTAAATCTGCCAAAAGGGATTCTAAACGTTGGGACTCACTAAGAGAATTTCTTTCTAAAGAGCGGCTTTCAGTGTAGAGTATGATGTTGAGGCGAAATCATTCCAATTATCATTAATATTTTGTATAATATCAAAAACAGTTGCAGTCATTTCCTGTGATAGCGATACTATAAGAAATTCATACTTGGAAATTTCACTATTAATATTTTTAATACGAAATTGAGTTTCTGCTAGAATAAACCATTGTTGTGGATCTTTGTTATAAAAAGGAGGTAATTTCAAATTTGAATATTGAATTTGAGGAGGAGGTAAGAAATTTTGATTTTGTTCTAAAGGTTGATTTTGTTGTGGAGATATAACTGGTTGCTGATTTTGTTCTAGAGGCATGTTTTGTGATTGAGAAATAACTTGATGCAAATTAATTAAACTCCTATTTCTAGTCATAATTGGACTTCGTAAAATTGACATAAAGAAACAAAAGGAGACCAATCACAAATATTTTAAAATATCTAATACAAAAATAAACTTATGAATCGCTCAAAATTTGCGAATTTAATAAAATGTCATTAATATACATATGTTGATGGACTTACGACGAAAGAAGTTTCCATAAAATGTAAATAATTTCGATCAAAATTGTAAACGGTTGTTGATTGAAGATGTGATTCAAAATAATGCTCTCACACTAGATAGTAATTCTGTTGTCGTTGGCGTGATTGTTGGCGTGGTATTGTCGTTGCTAGCGTTGCTGCTCGGAAGTTTGCGTTGCTGTTATGTGATCACGGCTGTTGCTATAAATTGCTATTTGTTGCTGTTGTTAGTCAGCTGTAGTTGTTATTGTTGTGAACTCTTGTTGTTGTATGACGTTGTTGTTGTCATAAGCACTATTGTAGCGTATTTTAGGACGTTTCTTGTTCTTGGCACCTTGTTATTATTGTTGTTGGTGTTATCTATAGTTGTTGCGAATTGTTGTTGCAGCTGGTTGTTGTTGTTGTTTCAGCTGATTGTTGTTGTACCAAGCTGGTTGCTGGTGGCGTTTAATTATTATTTTTTTTTTTGTTATTGGTTTTAGCGCATTCACGGCGTTTTATTGTTAGCACTTTTAATATATGTAGTTGCGTGGTGGGCGTTAATTGTTGTTGCAGCACGGCTTATGGCACGGCTTATGGCGCTTGTTGTTGTTAATATACCACACGATCTTGCAACAGGAGCATTAAATGAATATTTATGATGAATTTATTATGTTCTTTTTTCAGTTGGGGTCACCAATAATGTAGATATAAATCTACATTTATTAAATATTTAATCTCAAATATTGAGAAATATTTTATTTTTTAAAATTGAAAAATGTTACAGAAAAAGTTAACAAATTTTTTAAGAATGAAGTTTCAAAATTAAAATTTTATAAATACAATTCAAAACCTATTTGATCTCCTTTTAATAAATTAACAAAGTATTTAACAAACTAAGTGTATAAACCATTACAGTGCCCAACCACCCGTTCTTGCTGAGGAAGAACGTGTCCTTCCGAGGGAGACTAGAGTCATGCTGGCACAACTTCGGTCTGGATCAAGACATATCCAATAGGTAGAAGCAGGAGGAGAAATGCAACCCTGCTATACATTTTGTTGTGGCTTGAAGAAACTTTATTGTCAAATAAAACTGATATTGACAACTCAATTGAATTAAATTTTTATGAAAAATCCATGGCATACCTTGAAAAATCAAATTTTTTCTTCGGCTAAGAATAAAAAAAAAAACACAAACCCAATATAAACAAAGTTTGAAAGTTAAGATTCTACTGTAGAAAAAAAAATTTTATCAGCTGTGCGGGTGATTTTACCTATGTTACTATGCCATGGTCTGGATATTGCAATAGGCTGAACTCCTATCTGTCCAGACTGAACCCCACCATACCGAACACATGCCCTGCATGCGGTATGGTCCACCATGACACGCAACATCTCTTTTCGTGTTCTTCGGAACATACTCTTCTAACTCCCCTATCACTTTGGTCCAACCCTGTTGAAACAGCGCGTTTCCTTGGACGTCCGTTAGAAGAGCCTTAGAGGTATCTTATGCCTTCGTCGCCGAGGTGTTTCAGCATCAGCATGGAAATGCCATCGGGGCCGATATAGTTGGTGTTCTTAGATCTCCGAATAGCCTCATGAACTTCTGTTGTGGAGATGACAATGGGCGCATCGCTGTTTTTGTGTTTGTGCGCTTCCCTGGTGGCTCGGCGAATATCTTTGTTCAACGTAGGATGCATTACAAATTGTCGGCAGAAGGCAGTTTATTAGGCCAGCGCTGACTATGGTGATGTCTGGAGAGCTAGAGCAGTTTACCGCCACTCTAGTGGGGGCATCCCCATTTACCGTGAAGAACGTCGAATCATCTATTTGGTCAGCCAGCTCCTGTCCCCTACCATCGGCCTGCAGGCTGGAGTGCCACAGGTCGTGGTGTGCGTTGAAGTCACCAAGGATGACGCGGTTCTCGCTCCCTCGGGTCGATGTCAGGCTCAAATAGACGATACTGCACAGATTGATGCGTGATGAATGCCAGACCACCCCAAGCCCTCTCGCACGGTCACAACGGTGTACATTGTACCCGTTGCAGGTCAGAAGAGACGACCTTGCACCTAACTTTGTCTCCTGAATCGCCGCGATCTTGATGTTCAGTCGCTTCATTAAATTTGTCACTTCAACAATTTTGCCGGTTAGGCCGTTGCAATTAAATTGCAGGATACCGAAATGTGTAGGGGGAGCAGAGTTGATGCTGGGGGTCAAGGACTGGTGCGTATGCCTAGGTGGTAATAGGTTGGGTCGCGCACTACGGCGCAATCTTGAAGTCGAAGGAATCGCGTTACCAGAAGGTAGAGGCGAGTCGGACGAGGTTGAAGGTTGCGTAGCTCGACAGCATGGCGCAACGTACGTATCAGTCCATAGGTTCCTGTTCGCGAGTCCACAGCATATGAGCAGGTGACACAGGCCAAGGCAGTTATTGTCCCACTGCGGGTTGGGGTATAGAATATGCCCGCGGTAGGCATACCGGTCGTAAGAGGCGACTAATATGCACAAAGGTAATGATGTGCAACTCGATGGTTGATCTACGGATATGATGCCTCTCACCTCTCATTACCCATCTCTTCTTTCCTTTCGGAAGGAGGGATGACACGACCTAGTAGGTTGCAGTGGTCATAACAAATCGCTACCACGACAGTCGGGCAGTACCGCAAGGGAGTACCGGAGCGTACCGGATTCATATCCGGCCAAGGACTGTTAATTCGACACACAGTGCACGTAGTATAAGGAACCAGGAGCTGATGGTTGTGGCTTATACTCGTGCTAATGCTGGAAGAAGAGGGGTTGACCGAGGGGGTGGGAGAGAGCGGACGCTCAGCATTGCTCAAATCCACTTGGGAAGTGCTACGTAGGGAGTAGCTGTGAGCTGCTGTGTGAGATGTTGACGCCTGTGGGCGTGACCGGCCGCTCGGAAGGTCTACTTGCTGATGTGCATTGTTAGTGCTAGTCGTGGAGACTGATGTGACAGAGTCAGACATATGTGGCGGAGCGATACTTGATCGACGACGGCCACTGGACGTCATAGGACGTGAACAGCAAGGGGCCACAAAAGTTTTATAAAAACTAGCGCGTCTATGAGTAGAGGGATTTAGTCCGGAGCAACTAGTTAGATGCAACCATCTGCTACAATTAGAGCATTGTACAGAATGTGAACGTTTCACATAAATTTTCTTCCAGCATACACAGCAGATCCATTCTCTAGGTCCGGGGTTGGATTCAATACCAGCCCGGAGCAGGAGAGTCTTGAGCAGTGCCGCTGCAAAGAGCTGCTCGGAGGATGACATTATTGGGGGTGGGATAACTGACGGTTTAGGCAGGGGGGTAGTGAAATAACAGCCCTTGGTCGGGGAAACCCCGAGTCATTCCGCTACGTAGAACCGGCTGTCGTGGGAATGTCACCTTCGGAGAGGTTGCATGACTAGAGGTGTTGTTTCCACTTTGTCAACTTGTGGTCATAGAATGTCCGACGGATTTCCGCGTTGAGATCTTTGATTCTGGGATCTGCGGGATTTACGAGTCTCACTTGGTCACGTTCTCTAACCATTTCCGATGCTTCCGAAGGGAAATTCGGTCGAATTTCCGGGATTCTGGCAGCAGGGATGAAACGGGCGGGTGCTGAGTCGATGACTTTGCGACTTTGTGTCAGTCCGCTTTCCTAAAGTTAATGTACGTTCGTTTTTCTGTCGTTATAAAATCGGACGGTCTTTCGATGTAAAGTAGGATGAGTAGGTGGTCTGATGCCAATGTAAGCTTTGGTCGCCAGTTTACGTGGTTGATTAGGCCCGCTCTTGTATTCACAAAATCACTCTTCGAAGGTTTTAAGGAGTGTTGTCGAAATAAAAGTCCTTGGCCGAATATGAATCCGGTACGCTACGAATATGTGGTAGCGATTTGGTATGACCAGTGGAACCTTCTAGGTTATGTCATCCCTGCTTCCGAAAGGAAAGAAGAGATGGGTAATGAGAGTTATCTGGCGAGCTGTTCCAGTTGCCTGCCACTCTAATGGCGACATTTCCATTCAGCAACGCACTAATATCAGGGTGATAATCGCGGGGACAGCGCGTAACGGGGGAATGTATATATTTATCGCTGGTCGACGTCGCCTGTCCGGACTGCAATGCCCTGGCATTCAAGGGTAGAGTCCCTGTGGTCGATGTCCGGGTCAAATAGATTATACTGTACAGTGTCGTGTGGGACGGTACGTAAGCCCGAGTTTACGTTCAGTTTGTTTTCCTTAATCGCGGCCAGTTTAATATTGTTCTACTTCATAAAGTATGTTATATCCGTGATCTTACCAGCTGTTGTTGTTGTTAGCAGTGCTTCGCCCTGCCCAAAGGGCCAGAACACTCCAAGTTGTCATCGGGCTCTTCTAACGGAAGTACAAGGAAACGCGCTGTTTCAACAGGGTTGGACCAAAGTGATAGGGGGGATAGAAGAGTATGTTCTGAAGAACATCAAAAGAGATGTTGCGTGTCATGGGGGGCCATACCGCATGCAGGGCATGTGTTCGGTATGGTAGGGTTCAGTCTGGACAAATAGGAGTTCAGCCTATTGCAATATCCAGACCGAAGTTGAGCCAGCATGACTCTAGTCTCCCTCGGAAGGACACGTTCTTCCTCAGCAAGAACGGGTGGTTGGGCACCAATAACGGGGTTCACAGGCCGGGATCTGAGCGATCTGTCCACCGACTCAGTGTGGAGGTCCTTTAGGGCCCGCCTATGGTCCCGCAGATCAAACGGCAACGAGATGTGATGCCGGATGTCATCATAATGCTTCCGGAGATGTTTCCTTATGTCTCTAGGGGGCGGAGTTTAATCCAATAGCTGTCGATTTGGATGACTGGGTCGGTGACAGTTCAGAAGGAACTGCCTACTTAGAAGTTCCGCATGCTCGCGAACGTTGAGCATTTGAGCCTCCTGGTGAAGATGAGACTCAGGAGACATAAGCAAACAACCCGCCGCAGTTCTGATGGCGGTGTTTGGCAGACCTGCAATTTTCTCCAGTTGGTGTCGTGAAGGTTAGGCGACCATATGGGCGCAGCAAAATCAATAACCGGTCGGCCAATAGCCTTATAGGTGACCAGCAACGTTTCTTTGTCTTTGCCCCAAGTACTGCCGGCCAGTGACTTGAGGATCTTGTTGCGGCTTTGTACCTTTGAAGCTATTGCGGTGGCATGATTAGCGAAGGTGAGGCTATTGTCGAATGTAACTGTACTGCATTATCCGCATCATGAAACATAGCCAAATGCGACTCTGCTCAAATGGCACTACTGGTCGTGTTCCTTGTATTGGATTATAGCCAACTTCAAGTAACGAAGACAAGGAACACGAACGGCGGCGATCGCGGCGGAAAATAGACAGAGTTGATCACGACAAGTCGCATTCGGGGACAATAAATCATTTTGCAGAAAAGTCTTTGAGAATTGTCCATTAGTATATAATATACTAATATACTAATACTTTTTAAATAAAAAGCCCTGCGTATATTATAAAAGTGTGTATTTTAATTACTTGGTACAATCACGAGAAAATGAGTGCCGACAGTAAGGAAAGGTGGAGCACGTTGAATTTACATGGCGACCGTGACGGTGGTCCGTCAAAATGGCGGCGCAAGCGCGTTCTTGTGCAAGCGCAAAAATGTTTTTAATACAATTAATACAATTTAATTGAAGGCACGGAAATGAATTCCGATTTAAGTTACGAAACTGCCAAAATTTCATCTTTATTTTAAAATATAAATCTAAATTCAACCCAAACAAAAATTTTCAATCTAAAATGGAGAAATCATCAAAAAGTATAAAATACAAAACCCTCAAAAAGATATATACATAACTTCAACAAAAAATAAAAAATGCAAAAAAATTTAAAATACAAAAACCTACAAAAAAAAAATATAAAATACAAAAACCTACAAAAAAAATATAAAATACAAAAATCTACAAAAAAATAATTATATAAAAAAAAACACAAAATCATCAAATATATATTAAAACTGTACCAAGCGGCGATGGACTCATAACGGGAACAAAATACAGTACTGCCAAATAACTGTCCACCAACAAAGCAGAGTAGCGGTGAAAATACGCGTCAGCAACGGGTATCAGGTACAGCACGCAGCAAATATAACCAATAGCAAGAACAGGTAGCGGTAACATCAAATTTACATGGCGAGTAGCAGAAACAACAAGTGCAGCATTAGGTATGGGTCGTAGTTTGATTAATATGTACAGTTTGGTTTTGGATACACATACACAATAAATATACAAAAAAATTATTAAAAAAAAAAAAAAAAAAAAAAAAATTAAAATTGTAAACACAAAAACAAAAATCCTTTTTTTTGAACTGAATTGAAAATACATATATATATATATATAAAAAAAAAAAAAAAAAAAAAAAAAAAAAAAAACACATACATGGCAGAGTTGAGCAACAATAAAATTTTTTTTTTCCGTATCTTGAATAAATGCAAATGGATTAACACTCATTAATCTCAAATAGATGCACTTTTCCATTAATTTCATTCTTTCAATTAACGTAGTTTCTTTATAGTTCATTATTAAATCACAATCAAATCACATACGATATTTTCTTTGCACTACAGTGTATATATAATTACAAATAAACAAATTTAATTAATACAATTGATCAATTTTTTTTTTAGTTTGCCCAACTCTGACCAAGCGGTTATCCGTAATACAAACATTTATAAAGTTACTTTTGTGTTAGATCGTGCGTCAGTAACATTAAAACATATTTCGATTTTTGTAGTGTACGGTGCGGCCGGCACATTAAAACAAATTAGATTTTTGTAGTGTACGGTGCGGCCGGCACATTAAAACAAATTAGATTTTTGCAGTGTACGGTGCGGCCGGCACATTAAAATATAGAATCTTGCCTCAACCTCAACCCAAACTCAGTTTCGTTGCACAGTGAAATTCCGATGTCTTTTTTTAACATTACAACTTCAATTGGCCAAATCGATTTCATAAATAACAAGTATTCTACCACTTAACATATATCAGCTTCAATTCCATTTTATATACATATACTCCATCCAAGTCTTCACTTAAATATTATAGTCATCCAAAATTTATCTATTATTTCACTCAGTTCTAATTAAAGTCCTCATACTTCGTCATAGCTTAAACCACAGACTTTGTCTTTGCTTCCAAAGTTCATGTCAGATTCCGAAGATTTAGAGACAATAAGCGTAAACTCAGACAGTTCAAACTCTTCCACGGCTAGTACAGTCAAAAGTCAAGTTGGTAAATTATCTTTGTCCGGAGATTTTCACGGTTTTGAAGACTCATCTGAACCCCAAACTTCGTCTTTGTCTAATATAAACTTAAATATGGCTACAGCAGAGCAAAAAAGATCAGCTATTAGCCTTTGGGCCTCGATTATGCGTGAAAATTATAGCGGAGACCCGTTATCGCTTCCGTCATTCATCGATAAGATAGACCTAATCGAAGACCTTGCAGATGTTTCATTACAACCAACCCTAATAGCTTTTCTTAAATCCAAGTTAGAAGGCAAAGCGCGAGAGTCTCTACCCACAGAAATTAGCACTGTTAGCCAGATAAAAGAAGCATTGTCTAGTAAAATAAAACCCGACAACTCGAAAGTCGTCGCTGGTAAAATCGCAGCATTAAAAATATCTAATAACAACTACGCAGAGTTCGCAAAGCAAGTAGAAGAACTTTCGGATTCGCTGGAGCGCTCGCTTATAATCGAAGGTATGACACAAGCAAAAGCCCACGAAATGGCCGTGGAACAAACAATAAAAGTTTGTAGAATTAACAGCAGGTCAGACATGGTGAAATCCATTTTGGCTTCGTCAACCTTCACAGATTCGAAAGACGTAGTTGCGAAAATGGTAATAGAAAAGGACAATGAGGTAAAAGAAAGGCAGGTTCTGGCGTTTCGGTCCAGACCAATAAGATCAGGCAATTATAGAGGAAATTTTCGAGGTAACAGTTTTAGATACAACAACAACTACAGGTACAATGACACAAATAGGCAAAGTAACTATTCAAATTACAGAGGAAATAACTACCAGAACAGAGGAAATAGCAATAACAATAGGCGAGGCAACAATTTTAATAACAGACAAAGCAATTACAACAGACCAAATACAGATAACAGAAACAACAATACATCGCGTTCCGTTAACAGAAATACTGCCAACGTACGTAATTTAAACGCCGAAGCCCCTCAGACGCGAACACTGAGGGACCAAGACTAGGAAATTCTATGACACAATCAATTTACTGTCTTAACCTAAACTACTCCGACTTTATTGAGGTAAATTGCACCGACGCAGACAAAACATGCACATTTTTAGTAGATTCACAAGCGGACATTTCGGTTATTAAAATTTCCAGTGTAACAAGTCGAGCAGTAATAAATTACAGTAATATTATCAACATCACAGGCGTAACATCAGACGCGATTGCAACATTAGGCACAATAGATACGAACTTGACAGTACCGAACATTTTAATTCCGCACACTCTTCATGTCGTTGATGACAATTTCAACATTCCCTCAGACGGTATACTCGGAAAGGACTTCTTAAAAGCAAATAAATGCATAATCAACTACGCAGACGACACATTACAAATTAATCACGGGACGAAAAGGGTAAATATTTCAATTTTACATAGTACAAGCGGCAATAGTTTAGCGATTCCACCCAGGTGCGAAGTATTCCGTATTTTCGACTTACGTAATTCCAAAAATCCAGTTTTTGTGGATTCCCATGAAATTTCCGATGGCGTTTTTACAGCCAAGTGCATAGTCGATACGAAAAATCCAATTTTGAAAATAATTAATACCACAGATGAAGTAAAGTACGTAAAAGATCTCAACATAAAAACGGAAGACATTAACAACTTTAACATTTACAAAATTAACAAAGCTTTAGATAATCAAGAACGTCTAGAAGAACTCAAGGCAACTTTAGTAAAGCAAATGCCAAATTATGCAAAAAAAGAACTTCTTGATTTATGACATTGAATAACTTTTACGAACAGAAACTGAGACTTTCAGATAAAGCTCCGGTTTATATTAAAAACTATAGATTGCCGTATGCCCAACGAACAGAAATTAATAAACAAGTCGAAAATTTGCTAGAAAATGACTTAATTGAACATAGTTACTCAAATTACAATAGCCCACTAATTCTAGTACAGAAAAAAGACCCGAGCGGACAGAAAAAATACCGCATGTGTGTTGACTTCAGGGCTGTTAATAAAAAATTAATAGCTGACAAATTTCCGCTGGCACGAGTAGACGACGTTTTAGATAACCTCGGTCGAGCAAAATTCTTTTCAACACTAGATTTATATTCAGGTTTCCATCAAATCCCTCTACATAAAGATTCTAGGGACATCACATCGTTCAGCACTGACCGTGGTGCTTTCCGTTGGAAGGTTTTACCATTCGGTCTCAATGTCGCGCCTAATTCATTCTCGAGAATGATGTCTATTGCTTTTTCGGGCATTGCCCCAAGCCAAGCCTTTTTATACGTAGACGATGTAATAGTCATTGGGTGTAGCGAGGCTCACCACCTCAAAAATTTAGAGACAGTCTTTCAAACATGTAAAAAATTCAATTTAAGGTTAAATCCCACAAAATGCAATTTCATGCGATCTGAAGTAACTTTTCTAGGGCATAAGTGCTCCTCCAAAGGGCTGCTGCCGGACGATTCGAAAATTATTGCAATTAAAAAATATCCAAAGCCGTGTGATAAAGACGCGGTACGAAGATTCGTTGCTTTCGCTAATTACTACAGAAGATTCATACAGGACTTCGCATCAATAGCAGCACCTTTGAACAGACTAAGCAGAAAGAAAGTAGAATTTAAGTGGGATAACGCGTGCGATATTGCTTTTGAAAGACTCCGTAAATCTCTAATGTCTCCTAAAATTCTCCAATATCCGGATTTCACAAAAGAATTCACCATTACAGTCGATGCATCGAAAATTGGTTGCGGTGCTATTTTAAGCCAAAACCACGATGGCAATGATTTACCAGTTTGCTTTGCATCAAAATCGTTTAATAATGCAGAACAAAAAAAAGCAATAATTGAATTAGAGCTGCTAGCAATATATTTTGCCATCAAACAATTTCGACCATATGTGTATGGCACACACTTTAAGGTAAAATCAGATCATCGTCCATTAGTTTATTTGTTCAACATGAAAGACCCCTCTTCAAAACTTTCACGTATACGACTCGAACTATCTGAATACAATTTTACTATAGAATATATAAAAGGAAAATCTAATGTCGGCGCGGATGCTCTATCTCGAATTTCAATTAACGAACTCAAAAACGCAACAACACAAATCTTAGCAGTACAAACAAGATCAATGACGAAACAAAACAAACAAACGCAACTAAAACTTGAAGACAGGGACGAAGAAGAAGTTAAATTACAAGTATATGACAAATTTTCATATAATTTTTCAACAAAAATCCCGAGAATAAAAAGTCAAATCAGTCATGACAAAAACGGTAAAATAATAAATCTAAACATATATGCGCATTTAAAACATAAAAAACTCGAGTTAATTAATGTTGCGTCTACTAACGAAATAATTCATTTAGATGAATTACTTTTGAAGCTAGAAAAAGAAGCTGGTAAACGTAATATTAAGCAAGTAGAACTACAAAAAGATGATCAGTTTTTCAAATACTTTTCAATAGCAAATTTAAAGATCAGCGGGAATAAAATTTTAAAAAATTTAGAAGTTATATTGACAGACCCTGTAGAGACAGTGACAGACAACGACAAAAAACTCAAATTAATGACAATTTACCATAACGATCCGATATCAGGCGGACATTTCGGAACAAAAAAATTATACGCCAAATTACGAACGAAATACTATTTTAAAGGCATGACGCGCGATATTGCGAAATTTATAAAAATTTGCGAAAAATGTTTGGTAAACAAAGTAAAACCAAAAAATAAAGAAAAGATGGTTTTTACGCCAACGCC
Source organism: Sphenella marginata (assembly GCA_951509765.1). NCBI lineage: Eukaryota > Metazoa > Arthropoda > Insecta > Diptera > Tephritidae > Sphenella > Sphenella marginata. Next base: position 58,335,174 of record OX608078.1, on the reverse strand, counting down.
CTGCAAGCCATTCGATATCGTCGTTATAGACACAGTAGGACCAATACCTCAGTCGATTAGTGGTAACAAGTTCGCAATTACCATTATATGCGACTTGACAAAATACTTAGTAGCAATACCAATACCAGATAAAAGTGCTAAAACTATAGCTTCTGCAATTTTTGAATGTTTCATCCTAATATACGGCATTATGAAATCGATAAAAACAGATCTTGGCACAGAATTCAAAAATGAAATATTTTCCGAACTAACTAAACTTTTGAATATAAAACATAATTTTTCTACCGCATACCACCATGAAACAGTTGGCACTGTTGAACGAAACCACCGAGTTTTTAATGAGTATTTACGCTCTTATTTGAACGAAAATTTTGATGATTGGGACGTGTATTTACGATATTTCACTTTTCTGCATAATACATCAACAAATACTGCATTCGATAATAAACTAACACCGTATGAATTAATATTCGGTAAAAATGTAAATATCCCCATCGAATTGCAAAAAGATGAAATTGATCCAATTTATAATGTAGAGAATTATGCTAAAGAGGTGAAATATCGCATGCAAAAAACACATCTACTCGCAAAAGAATTAATTAATAAACACAAAAGTATAAATAAAACGTTGTATGATAAAACAGCACGTCCAATAACTATTAGCATTAACGATAAAGTACTTATACAAAAAGAGCCCAGAGATAAGCACTCATATATATATCAAGGCCCGTATTCAGTAACAAATATTGATGGAGTAAACGTTACTGTTTACGATGAAAAAACCAAAAAAGAAAAAACAATACATAAAAATAGAGTAAATAAGGTGAACTAAATACATTATTAATTAACTATGTTATTAGAAAAAATTTTTTCCATTAAAGATAATAAATCATAGATCAAAATTTTAATCATGAATAACATGAATAACACTATTCCTATTATATCATTGAATTTAAAGTCCTATCATGAAATACATGCTAAAAGCTAGAACATAAATCAATTGCTATAATTTACATGTAAGTAGCTATAAAACTTATATCCCTATTTTCTAAAATGTAACACAAAACTGAGTACAAACCTAAATAATGTATAAATATTCCTAGTGTAAAATGTATAAATAGTATATAGCTATTATAAATATAAATAATATACAAATATTCCTAGTGTAAAACGTATAAATATTATATGACTATTGTAAGAATAAATAACATATAAATACTTGTTGTACAAAATGATGGCTTGTCTAAATAATTGATTTGAATGAACAAATGAGAAAAAAAAAAGGAAGGTACACCCTAATAAAGTACCATTGGTTCATTCAAAACAATTAAATGGACAAGAAGAGTGCGACAAACTGATCACCTTGTCGAACTCTTCTTTTCCAAAAGGGGGATGATGTACTGCATTATCCGCATCATGAAACATAGCCAAATGCGACTCTGCTCAAATGGCACTACTGGTCGTGTTCCTTGTATTGGATTATAGCCAACTTCAAGTAACGAAGACAAGGAACACGAACGGCGGCGATCGCGGCGGAAAATAGACAGAGTTGATCACGACAAGTCGCATTCGGGGACAATAAATCATTTTGCAGAAAAGTCTTTGAGAATTGTCCATTAGTATATAATATACTAGTACTAATACTTTTTAAATAAAAAGCCCTGCGTATATTATAAAAGTGTGTATTTTAATTACTTGGTACAATCACGAGAAAATGAGTGCCGACAGTAAGGAAAGGTGGAGCACGTTGAATTTACATAACCCCTAGAATTTTGGGGTGGTTGACAGTAGGTAGTGGAACACCGTCTACGTGGACATTCAACTCCTGCCCCATCTGCGCATTCCACGTGGTGAATAACGTCGCCGTAGATTTAGTCGGGGACAGGGTCAGGTTCCGCTCTGTGAAGAAGCGGGAAAGATCGCGCAGGTAGTCGTTTAGTCTGGTACAGAGTCCGTCCGTGGAAGGTCCTTTGCCCGTGGCCATCACGGTGCAGTCGTCAGCGTACGAAACGATGGAGACCCCCTCTGGTGGGGGAGGGAGGCTCGAGATGTAGAAGTTAAACAGAAGGGGTGAAAGGACACCACCCTGCGGAACCCCTTGTCTAATTCTTCTAGGTCTACATCTCTCGTTTCGAAACTGCACTGACGCCAGCCGACCGTTTAAATAGTTGGCGGTCCATGGTTTTAGGCCGGCAGGAAGCGGTGTCTCCTCCAGGTCTTTAAGAAGTGTGGCGTGGTTGACTGTGTCGAAGGCTTTCGACAGGTCAAGTGCCACGAGAACCGTCCTGTGGTTTGGTTGGTGTTGGTTCAAACCGAAGTTAATCTGCGTCGTGATGGCATTCAGTGCTGATGTTGTGCTATGGTTTTTACGGAAGCCATGTTGATGATTTGCCAGCTGCAGGTTTGCAGTATAGTATGGGAGCAGAATAGCCTCTAACAACTTCACTACCGGCGAAAGGAGAGATATCGGACGATAAGAATCTCCTTGATTCCCCGGCTTCCCAGGTTTTAGGAGGGGGACCACAGTCGCATGTTTCCAGATGTCTGGTGTTGGGTGTTGTATACTAAACGTATGAAATACATTTGTAATAACCAATTAATCAATCATTGTATCAACAAAGGTATAATCAGGCTCATTGCCGCATTAATTGTAATCTTTCAATTACCATAAAATAATAGTTAAATGGCAATTCTGTTAGTAATTACTCTTATACTAATTATTGAAGTCAAACTTTATTTTATACCAACAACATTGTACTCCCACTCATATTTATTTTACTTGTCTCTTTGCACGAAGAAGTATTTACATATACTTGCATAATTTATATTGAAATGCATATAATATTACATACATACGTTACTCCAACATTACCTTTGTCAAATCTTTTATAATCTCTGCTAGTCAGTTGAAATCGAACAGCAATTAAAGAAACATTGAAAACGAATTTCCGTGAGTTTTATTTCTGCTTGTTCGCACATAAAAATTGGCGACCGTGACAGGACATACATACATATGTCTACAAGTATTTAATATACATTTTGGGAAAAACTGGAGCACAATTGCGTGACTCCATCAACACATTGGCCAACGGATATTGCACATTACATCTGTACTCAACATTGGAGAACTTGCAAGCAGCATTTGCGACAACTCATGAAGTCCAGCGTAGTTAGGCGTAAGAAATAAGTAATATACATCTTATAATTATCCGTTATACATTTTATATTGAAGTATTACTGCTAGCAAACAAAAAGGTACAGTTTAGGTATGTGTTAGTACCCGCCCGACATACATTCCCTCTTGATTCTTACAAAAACAACCAAGCACTAAGTTCAGTCGTAAATTAAAAAAAAAAAAAAAAAAAGAAAGAAGTTACGTATCAATCCTGAAAGGCAATTGAAGGTCGAGCACAACTAAAATTTTTGCGTATCATTCTTTCGAACCACTTTCGCTTACAAGTCTGTAGCTGCAGGTCACTCATTAGTCGTTGTTGTTTGCGGTTCTTTGTATTTCGACTTAAAATTGCGGTACGATGGCTGGGGATGAAGAGGAACAATTGACAGATCAATTGCCGGCGCTCAAACAGCAGAGAACAACAATGAAACGTAATATTAGTAATATGAAAGCAAAGGTAGACAAGTTAGGTGAATCAACGGACTCAACAATTTTAGAATGTCACCTTCAAATTCTTGAATCCTATTTCAAGCAAATATGCCATATTCAGGGACAAATTGAAAAACTTAAGCCAGATGATACTGGAAGGAGTGATATCGAAGAAAGTTATATCGGTCCAAAGGCAAAAATTATGCAATTGTTAAATAACCGGCGACGCGCTAGTTCAGCAGAAACAAGTTTTTTAAATGCATCTGGTACACTCAGTACCTTACATCATACCCGTCTGCCTGCACAAAAGTTGCCCAAATTCGACGGTAAATACGCAGACTACAAACGCTTTTCGCTCACTTTTTCCAACCTAGTCGACAATTCCAACAATTGATAAATTTAATTACTTATTAGGCTGTCTGTCGGGCCAAGCACTGTCAGTTGTTGAACAGTTTCAAATAACTGAGGATAACTATACAAAGGCCCTTAAACGTCTGAAGGATCGGTTCGACAATAATACCTTGATTTTTCTCGACTACATTTCAACACTGTTTAATATTTCACCAATGCAAAAAGCCGATTCTAGCTCTTTGCGTCTCATCATTGATAAGGTTGCGGCTGTACGCGCATCACTACTGTCGCTGGGTTCTGAAACTGAAATTCTGAACTCCATAATCATTCACATAGTTATTTCAAAGATAGACAATGGATCCAGAGCCGCATACGAAGAAAAACAAGATTATGACTCGCTTCCAACCTGGGACGCGTGTTATAAAATTTTAAATCGTAGATGTCAATTTCTGGAGAGTCATGTGAAACCTACAGAGTCCCCGGATAATGGTCGTGACTCCAAATCCAAGTTACACTCGAAGAAGGCATCACACACCTTTGTTAATTCTCATTCAACATGTGCGTATTGTAATAACTCAGACCACACACTGGGAGCTTGCACATCGTTCTTAGCTCTGCCAGTATCTAGTCGATTCGATTTTGTTAAGCGTTCGGGTCTTTGCGTAAATTGCTTGCGGAAAGGCCACTCGGTAGTAAAATGCCCTTCCAAATTCACACGTGCCGCTCCATACTGTCAACTTACCAGCATGGCTTTATTCGTCGCAGATCAACCACTACCAATCTACTTGAATTTACTTCGTTAGTTCGTGACGGTTTTGTGGCCAAAAAACAAACTGATGTGATTTATACCGATTTCAGTAAAGCTTTTGACTCAGTAAATCATGAGCTACTGATTCATAAACTTGATTTGCTGGGGTTTCCGAAGAATTTGGTCTTATGGATCACAAGCTACCTCGCTAATAGGACTCAGAATGCTCTGTTCAAAAATTGTATCTCAAAGGCAATCAAAGTCACTTCTGGTGTACCACAGGGTAGTCATTTGGGTCCATTGCTCTTCACCCTCTTTATTAATGACTTACCCCAAATTCTGTTATACTCAAGAGCTATAATGTATGCTGATGACGTCAAACTTTGTTATACGTTTTTGCCTTCGGACGTATCTAGTATTAACCCTCTTCAGGTGGATTTGAACTCACTTCAAATTTGGTGTGCAGCAAATTCACTTAATCTTAACTCCCCTAAATGTAAACTTATGACTTTTCACCGCGTAAAGCCAGTTTTGTTATCTTATGTACTTCATGATACTCCTATGGAGCGCGTATCTGTTTTTAGTGATTTAGGCGTCTTATTTGACCCGAAACTGAGCTTCACTTCACACATTTCCTCTACTATAAATAAGTCAATGGGTACACTCGGTTTCGTTAAACGCTGGGCTAAAGAGTTTAATGATCCTTACCTAACCAAGACCCTTTACACAACCTTGGTCCGTCCAATACTCGAGTATTGCTCGTGTGTTTGGAGTCCAGTACTTAGTAGCCATATAATGCGAATTGAGTCAGTGCAGAAACAATTTTTGATTTTTGCTCTACGGTCTCTTAACTGGGATTCAAATCGGCATCTTCCATCTTATAGTAGCAGGCTTCTTCTTATTGATTTGCCAACTCTTGAAAATCGGAGAATATTACTTGGCGTAATGTTCCTGCATAAGCTGGTTCTCGGTGAGATAGACTCTTCTTACCTTTTGAGCCGTTTAAAATTTGTGGTTCCTGCTAGGGCGTCCAGACACTACGTGCCTTTTCATTTACCCCTCTGTCGGTCAAACTTCATTAAAAACGACCCTTTGTGTATTTGGTGTTCACACTACAATGACTTGTACAAATGTATTAGTATCGAATGTTCAATTGCTGCCCTAAATACTGCGATACTTTCATGTCTTGCCTGATATTTTATATTTTTTTTCTCTTTCAATGTTTAATGATTGTATATGTATATATAAAGTTTTTATTTTGTTTTCTAGCTAGTACCTACATATTTTTAAGGTGTATTCTTTATACTCTTTGTTAGTCGACCGTATTTTTTGTGCCGACTTTAAACGAAAATAAATAAAATAAATAAATAAAAAAAAATTCAAATGCCGAGTTTGTAAGGCTATGCATCACACGCATTTACACATATTTTCACCGAGTTCCACGACGAAGCCCAGCACTACTGGGCAGACTACCGACTCATCTCTACCAGTCACAATGATAGTTAGATCGCAAAAAAGAGCTATTATCCCAACTGCAATTATTCTTATGAGAGATAGTTTTGGAACTTTCCAACCGGTTCGGGCACTTTTAGATTCATGTTCCGAGATCAACTTTATTACCGAAGAGACCGCTAAGCGCTTGCAGCTTAAGCGGCAGCCATATCATCAAGACGTTTCCGGAATCGGCGACATTCAAACACAATTGCAGCATGCAGTGTTTGCTAAATTTCGTTCTCGTTTTTCGAACTTTGAATACTCCACACAATTCGCGGTTACAAAGAAAATATCGTCAATGCAACCAGGCGAATACATTTTATCGAAAAATTGGGCCATTCCCGAAGATATCAAACTTGCTGACCCGCTTTTTTATAAGCCTCAAAAAATCGATGTACTTATCAGCACTGAAGTGTTCTTCGACCTTTTGCTTGGAGACAAGATATCTTTAGGCAACGACTTACCTTTCTTAGTCAACACTACTCTAGGATGGGTTGTAGGTGGGCGATGTTCACAGTCAATAAATCAGAAATTAACGTGCAACGTAGTGAGAGAAGTAGTACCTGTCGAGTCATTACTACGTAAATTTTGGGAAGTGGAAGAAGTCGCTGCATTTCCACAACAACTTTCACAAGAATAAAAGGCATGTGAAGAACATTTTCAATCCACAGTTTCTGTACATTCCAACGGTCATTTGCAAGTACGATTACCATTCAAGGAATCGCCATCGGCCCTAGGAAATTCCATTGAAAGTGCACGCAAAAGATTTTTTGCGCTTGAACGCCGCCTCCACATCAATCCCAAGCTTCATCAATCATATTGCGAGTTCATGCGAGAGTATCAGACTTTAGGTCACATGTCTGCTGTCTCCGCTACTCAGCTCAATCATCCACATTATGTTATACCCCACCATTGCGTACTCCGCCCTGAGAGTACGACCACCAAGTTGAGAGTGGTATTTGACGCTTCAATGCGTACCTCTTCGAATAAATCATTAAACGAAATTTTGATGGTTGGACCAACTATTCAAAAGGAACTTATTTTAACCATGTTAGCATTTCGTCTACATCGATACGCACTCACAGCTGATATTGTAAAAATGTATCGACAGTTTTTGGTTGAAGAAACTGATCGAAATTTCCAACTCATTTTATGGAGAGAAACAGTAGATGCACCTTTGCAAGTGTTTCAACTAAATACCGTCACTTACGGAATGTCATCCGCACCATTTTTAGCCATACGTTGCTTATTCCACATTGGTGATTTGCATGAAAATCTCTTTTCTATTGGAGCAAAAGTGTTGCGAGAGGATCTCTACGTTGACGATCTGTTAACTGGGGCCAACAGCGCCGAGGAGTTAGCAGAGATTAAGGACGAAGTTACAGCATTACTGGCGCGCGCCGGACTTCAGCTCGCCAAATGGAATTCAAATTACCCAGAACTCATTGAGAAATCAGCAGAAGAAATTCAGATCAAGGTTAGTGATGATAGTGTTACCAAGGCATTAGGTACGGTTTGGAAGCCTATGAAGGACGAAATATGCTTCAAATTCGAAATCAATAATTGCCCCATTGCAACGAAGCGAACAATCTTGTCAATTGTCGCAAAGATTTACGATGTTTTGGGTTTGTTAAGCCCTGTTACAATTCGATGCAAGATTTTACTTCAGGAGTTATGGATTCATCAAATTGATTGGGATGAACCACTCACACAGGATTTAAACTCCATGTGGATGCAAATAAAAACTGATCTACCCTACGTTAATCGCATTCAGGTTCCCCGTTATGTATTTACGTCTCCTCATGACCTTGCAGAAATCCATGGGTTTGCAGATGTATCGTCTCGTGCCTATGGATGCGCTATTTACATTCGTCAATCATTCGGCGGAATATTTAAAAGCACTCTTCTCATCGCCAAATCGAAGGTGGCACCAATCAAGGCAATATCCATACCCCGAAATAATTGCCCCATTGCAACGAAGCGAACAATCTTGTCAATTGTCGCAAAGATTTACGATGTTTTGGGTTTGTTAAGCCCTGTTACAATTCGATGCAAGATTTTAATTCAGGAGTTATGGATTCATCAAATTGATTGGGATGAACCACTCACACAGGATTTAAACTCCATGTGGATGCAAATAAAAACTGATCTACCCTACGTTAATCGCATACAGGTTCCCCGTTATGTATTTACGTCTCCTCATGACCTTGCAGAAATCCATGGGTTTGCAGATGCATCGTCTCGTGCCTATGGATGCGCTATTTACATTCGTCAATCATTCGGCGGAATATTTAAAAGCACTCTTCTCATCGCCAAATCGAAGGTGGCACCAATCAAGGCAATATCCATACCCCGATTGGAGTTGTGTGCCGCTGTACTGCTCTGTAAAACGTGGACAAAAATAAAAAATACAGTTTTGAAATACGTAAAAAATATTTACTTTTGGACAGATTCCAAAGTCGTGCTACAGTGGCTGAAAATGCATTCTTCCACTCTAACTTGCTTCGTGGCCAATCGCATTTCTGAGTTGCAAAGTGATACAGTAGGGATTGAATGGAGGCATGTACCAACAAAGGATAATCCCGCAGACACTGTGTCTCGCGGTCACAGCGCATTAGAACTTCCCAAAACTATATGGTTCACAGGTCCAAGTTTCCTGCAGCAGCAATCGGACAGGTGGCCCTCAATAGAAAACGAAAATGAAACACAAACAGATCTCGAGCGCAGAAGAAAGGTCGTATTCAAGTGCAGTACAAATAACAGCACAATAGATATTATTCATAACATTATCGAAAAGTATTCTTCGTTCTACAAAATTCTGAGAATTGTTTCCTTCATATATCGCACCTTCAACAAAATTTCCGCTAATCGTCAAATCAATAGAAAAACCGTAGTACACATTCCAGCTTCCGAACTAGATGATATATTTTGGATAATAGTAGCTGATATTCAACGAGTTCACTACAGCGCCGAAATAAATTGTTTAAGAACGGGAGGTACCCTCAAACCGGATCTCCAGCGTCTTTCACCATTTCTACAAACCATAACTATAAATAACAGTGACAGAGTTATTTTAAGAGTCGGTGGACGACTGGCAAATGCTGAAATTCCTTATAATTCGAAATACCCAGCACTCATGCCAAAATCACATAGATTTACTAATATCTACATTGAATATTTGCACCGTAAACATCTTCACGCCGGACCCCAAGTATTACTTTCATTACTTCGTCAACGGATATGGGTCATCAATGGCCGTGAGCTCGTTCGCAAGGTTGTGCGGAGGTGTACGCATTGTTTTCATTACAAACCCAAACTTATTGGCCAAATAATGGGCAGTCTTCCTGCAGATCGTGTGAAGGCTCAACGGCCATTTTTGGTGTCGGGAGTAGATTTTTGTGGCCCATTTCTAACATCATTTCGCTTGCGAGGAAAGCCACCCTATAAAACATATGCAGCAATATTTGTGTGCTTTTCGTCAAAGGCCATACACATCGAATTAGTTTCAGACTTGTCAACGAACTCATTTTTGCTTTGCCTTAAACGCTTCGTTGGTCGACGAGGCATACCATCAAAATTATATTGTGACAATGCAACAAATTTCGTTGGAGCTAGCTCAAGACTGAAGGAATTCACACAAAAACACTTCAATGATACGGCGTTGAATGAGGTAATCAGTTACAGCAACGAGATCGGTATTAACTTTCGGTTTATACCTCCACGGACACCCCACTTTGGAGGACTCTGGGAAGCTGCTGTAAAGTCGGCCAAAACACTGCTTCTTAAAAACTTTGTTCAAGCTAATCTTACCTACGAGGAACTTCAAACTCTTTTCATAGAAGTCGAAGCTATTTTGAATTCTCGACCGATCGCACCATTATCAAATGATCCAAACGATACTGAGGCAATTACGCCTGCCCACTTTCTGATTGGCACATCACTTAAGGCCGGCGAGTGACTTGAGGATCTTGTTGCGGCTTTGTACCTTTGAAGCTATTGCGGTGGCAAGATTAGCGAAGGTGAGGCTATTGTCGAATGTAACCCCTAGAATTTTGGGATGGTTGACAGTAGGTAGTGGATCACCACCTACGTGGACATTCAACTCCTGCTCCATCTGCGCAGTCCATGTGGTGAACAACGTCGCCGTAGATTTAGTCGGGGAAAGAGTCAGGTTCCGCTCTGTGAAGAAGCAGGAAAGGTCGCGCAGGTAGTCATTCAGTCTCGTACAAAGTTCGTTGAAGGTTTGGCCTTCTTTATAGCTTCCTTGACCTCTGCAGCGGAGACGACAATGGGCGCGGCTGTGTGTTTGTGTTTGTGCGCGCGTCGGATGGCTTTTCTCTTAGCCCTATCCGCAGGAGAATGCAGTATAAATTGCCGGCAGAATGCGCTCGCGCACTCCGACTTGACGTTATCGCCGAAAGCAATGGCGACCTTGTCATTGTATTTGGTCGGGTTGGATAGGGCCTTGACTGTCGACCATAGTTTACCGACACCGCCGGAGAGGTTGCATGACTCTAGGTGTTCTTTCCACTTTTTCAATTTATGATCATTGACAGTCCGACGGATTTCTGCGTTGAGATCCTTTATTCTTGGATCTGCGGGGTTCAAGAGTCTCACTTGGTCACGTTCTCTTGCCATTGCCGCTGCTTCCGCAGGGAAATTCGGCCGAATTTCCGGGATTCTGCCAGCAGGGATGAATGCGTTGAAATCACCTGACTTTGCGAAACTCTTTCTCACCTTTGCATACGTCCGTCGGTGTGGGTAGGTCAGCGAAGGAGCGCTCTGTAAAGTCCGTGAAGCGGTCCCAGTCGGCTTTACTGAAGTTGATGTACGTTCGTTTTTCTGTCGTTATGAAGACGGACGGTCGTTCGATGTCTAGTAGGATGGGTAGGTGGTCAGATGCCAGTGTAAGCATAGGTTGCCAGTTAACGTGGTTGATAAGGCCCGTACTTGAAATGGAGATGTCTGGCGAACTGTGGCAGTTACCTGCCACCCTAGTGGGGGCATCTCCGTTCAATGTACAGAATGCCGAATTATCTATTTGCTCTGCGAGTGCGTGACCTCTGCTATCTGCTGGCAAGTTGGAGTGCCAGAGATCGTGATGTGCGTTGAAATCACCTAGGATGAGGCAGTTATCGCCCCTTAGCAACGCACTAATATCAGGGCGATAATCACGGGGACAGCACGTAACAGGGGGAATGTATATAGACGTGTTTTTCGCTCGCTCCGTAAACTTGTTATTTTCTTTTTTTATTTCATCTTCAGTTTTCTTTTTTTTCCAATAATGTATCAATCTTGTGGAAAGTGCAATGTGCAGTTTAAAAGATTTGACTCTGATTTAGTGCCATGCAATGGTTTCTGCAAAAAAATATTTCACCGTGCTTGCTGCATTAACATTTCAGATTATGATATTGGGTTGATAAGAGGCAATTGGCCTCTATTGTATCTATGTCTAGAGTGTGTTTATATGCATGAAAAGCTGGCCGATACCCTGAACAGTGTTTTTGAAAGTCAAAAAATATGTTTTGACTCGGTCATAAGTGCAGTAAATTCAAAATTTGATTATTTGTCTGATCAATTTAATGACTTGAAAAAGCAAATTTCTTCATTATTTTTGCCCAACAACAACTCTAATGCTATTAACCAACCTGCGCAAATTAACTCGCTTATAAATGCTACGAGTAGCGGGCAAACTAACAACAGCTGTAGTCTCTAGCACTCCCGCTCACGCTTCTACCGTTACACCTATTGAGTCTGTAATTCCCATACCATCACATGCAAATCAGTTGAATGCTAAAAATCAGCGAAAGGTACGAGGAGGTTATGTTTCTGACCCACGTGCATGCTGGAAGTAGGGGGGGACGAGAGTGGCGACTGAGGTGAGGCGGGAGCAGCAAGGCTGCAGGTCGTGAAGACCGGGCCACTGATGTGGCCATTTGATGATGGTAGGTGCGGAGTGTGTGCGCCGGAGCGACGAGAACCGCGGGACGCGCTTGTGCGCGAACAACATGGTGCCTCAAAAGTACTGAAAAAAGTACCGGTTCTGGGGATGGCAGGGTTAAGCCCTGAGCATCCAGATCTATGCAACGTTTTACATATATTTTCTTCCAGCAGACGCAGCAGATCCAGTCTCTTGGTCCGGGGTTGGATTCGATACCAGCCCGTAACAAGAGACATTGGAGCAACCCTGCTGCAAGGGATTGCTCCGAGGATGACAATTTAGGAGTGGGACTGGACAAATTGGACAGGGTTACACTGAAATAACAGCCCTTGGCCGGGTAAAACGCGGGTCATTCCGGTACGTAGAACCGGCTGTTGTGGGAATGTTACAGTTCAGCTAATCTGTTACAGTTCAGCTGTAGAATTATGAAGTGTGCCGGGAGGGAAGGTGAAGCCATGCTGGGCGTGAGGGACCGATGTGGTTGCCTAGATGGTAGTAGGCTTAGTCCCAGGCTATTGGGTTCAGCGTGGAGGGCGGCTGAGTTCTGCAGCAAAGTGCTATTAATGTATCTGTCCATAGGTTCCTATTTTCGAGCCCAGAGCACATATGGATGTGGCATAGACCAAGGCAGTTATTGCACTTAACCGATGCCGCAGGCGTATATAGTCTTTGCCGACAAACAGTGCACGTGGTGAAAGGTACAAGGAGGTTATGTGCCTGACCCACGTGCATGGCGGAATTAGGGGGGACGTGGGGTGAAGTGAAAGTCAGGCCCGAAGAGAGAGGGGGGGAGTCGGTGATATTTTCCCCCGGGCCCGAAGTTTTCGAAGGGGACGGACCGTATTTTTCAAGAAATTAAGTGAATAGTTAAATTAGAATTCTTATGAAAGTCGATTAATTTTAACATTTATTTGAAAGTTGTAATAACCGATAAAGCACGTTCATGAGTGCGTGTACAAAAAAAGTACATTTGCAAAAACTGCAAAGAAATTTTCGGGCACTATAACAACATTTGTTTAGTATTTATTATCAGAAATCGTGGAAAAATATTTTTAAAGTTAAAAAAGTGATGCAGTATTCGAAACTATTATGTAGAATATGGGCCCCACCCTTTTTACCCTGGGCCCGTATTTACTCTCGGCGGCCCTGGTGAAAGTGGGTACTGACGCTCGGCGGTGTTCACAACTTGCCTATTCGGAAGGGGATAGAGCGTTGGGTGGCCCTGCGAGATGGAAGCGGAGGTGAGCGTGAGCGACAGTCGGGAGTAAGTGAGGCGGGAGCACCAGAGCTGCTGATCGTGGAGATGGAACCGGAGCAACAAGAACCGCGGGACGCACTTGGGCGTAAACAGCATGGTGCCTCATAAGTACTAAAGAACGTACTAGTTTGGGAATCGAGATCTGTGAAGCCATCTCTTGCATTTACTGCATTGAACAGAATGCGAACATTTAACATAAATTTTCTTCCAGCTGCAAGGGATTGCTCCGGAGAGGACAATTTAGGAGTGGGATTGGACAAATTAGATGGGGTTGCACTGAAATAACAGACCTTGGCCGTGTAAAACCCGGGTCATTCCTATACGTAGAACCGGCTGTTGTGGGAATGGAGGATGAGTCCTCGATAGTAAATCCTGAGAACAAATAATGAAATAGTTTTTAGATAGTTTTATTTACTAGAAATAATCGCAATCGCCTCGCTTGGCCAGTGCCTTATATAGTCCAACAGGGTGCACTATAACAACATTTGTTTAGTATTTATTATCAGAAATCGTGGAAAAATATTTTTAAAGTTAAAAAATTGATGCAGTATTCGAAACTATTATGTAGAATATGGGCCCCACCCTTTTTACCCTGGGCCCGTATTTACTCTCGGCGGCCCTGGTGAAAGTAGGTACTGACGCTCGGCGGTGTTCACAACTTGCCTATTCGGAAGGGGATAGAGCGTTGGGTGGCCCTGCGAGATGGAAGCGGAGGTGAGCGTGAGCGACAGTCGAGAGTAAGTGAGGCGGGAGCACCAGAGCTGCTGATCGTGGAGATGGAACCGGAGCAACAAGAACCGCGGGACGCACTTGGGCGTAAACAGCATGGTGCCTCATAAGTACTAAAGAACGTACTAGTTTGGGAATCGAGATCTGTGAAGCCATCTCTTGCATTTACTGCATTGAACAGAATGCGAACATTTAACATAAATTTTCTTCCAGCTGCAAGGGATTGCTCCGGAGAGGACAATTTAGGAGTGGGATTGGACAAATTGGATGGGGTTGCACTGAAATAACAGCCCTTGGCCGTGTAAAACCCGGGTCATTCCTATACGTAGAACCGGCTTTTGTGGGAATGGAGGATGAGTCCTCGATAGTAAATCCTGAGAACAAATAATGAAATAGTTTTTAGATAGTTTTATTTACTAGAAATAATCGCAATCGCCTCGCTTGGCCAGTGCCTTATATAGTCCAACAGGGTGCTGCGCTATTTTTTTTTTCATCATTTATTATGTGGTCCGTACAACCACTATCTAACAACCATTTAATTTCATTACCTTCTACTTTTTTTGCCTTTGCCACCACGTGACGTGAACTCGTTGTCACCCATGGGCTGTTCCTGTCTTCGGTTTGCTTGCCACTTCTATTCGTGCTTGCTGTATTTTTGCCATGATAATTTCCGCGGCCCTTGCCGTAACCTCCTCTTCCGACCGCTTGCCGCCCTCGTGTTGATCGCCACATGTTTTTTCCACCATTTGTGCTCTCTCTTTGGAAATGCCCAACTTCACCACAATTATAACATGTGCGGTCATTTTGCCGCATATTTGCAGCAAATGCATTTGACTTTCGCCCACCATTTTCTTCATTTGAAGTTTTTAATTCCGCCATCTCAATTTTATTTTTCACATAGTCAGCCGTCTGATCCTCTTCTTTTAGCGTATCGATTAAATCGCCAATGTAACTATACGATTCCGGCAACGTATTCAATATATAGTTCAGTTTTTCTTTTTCCGACACACTTGCCCCTGCAGTTTTCAAGTAATTAACGCAACGCTAAAAATCCCCAAAAAATGTTGCTGAGTCGGAGTAATCCCTCAGTTTTAGCCGCTCCAGCTTGTTTCTGCAAACGATTTGCAGCGCTGTAGACTATTTCATATATAACGAGTCGAATTTTTGCATTATTTCCAATGCAGATTTTTTATCGCATACAAAGTCTACTTGCTTATTAGATATCGCACTATATATGTAATTTATCGCGCATAGATCTTGATCTTCCCATTCTTGCTGCTTGTCGGAATCTGTCTTCTGCCGTTCGATCACTGCATTACATTTTTTTATTCTTTTCTTCCACATCGTATAATTTTGACCATCAAATATGGGTATATTGATGTCACACTTTGACGCCATTTTGTATTTGAAAATTTTCGCCTGACTTCTTTCGCAGGGAGCAACGCACAAGGCAAGATAGTTTTCTTTAATCACAAGTTAATTTTAGTATCAAGTCAATCGAACCTTGACTACGCTACCATAATAAGGTTTTATTCAAAGTATTAGAAAAGGTTTTATTTAGTATATAAAAATATGTGTTGACAAAAACGTGGTTCTTCTACAATGGTTTTCTTCCCTACTAGACCGGCCTAACCACACTCACTAATACATGCAAGCGAAAATTTGTAAATTACTAACACACACAAAGCCTTCGTCAAACTTTGCTTTTTCTTTGTGTTTCTTCTTCTTGAAAGTGTGAGCAAAATGCAACTGCGTCTTTAAAATAAAAAATATTACAAAAGGAGTTTAGCAGTGAAATTACAACTAAAACGCCTTGATAAGGAAAGTATATAGTGCTTATAATTGTAATTTAACAAGTGAAGTACTGTTTTGAATATTTATGCACCAAATTTGTATACTTTCAGAGGGACGAGCAAATCAAGGAACCTTTGGGCAAATGGAATAAAATTATACTTTTGCAAATGTTTAGTGATAGAAATATGTATTTTCAGAATTTACTGATTATTGTGAACGTGAAAATTGTGCAAGTTTGACTTATTTTAAATTGTCTTTTCATAGTTAAGCTATATACAAAGTTTGCGTCATTCATAACCATTAGCGCTGGCTTGTGTTTGCATGATACCTGACTGTTAGCGCTAACCAAACTTTTCGTTATTGATAACATGAGTGAAGAGTGCGGATTTATGTGGTTTTACATGTGCCAGAATGAGATGCAGTATAAGTACGTGTGCAAAAAAACAGCAAACACACGGTTAGATACGCAAGTTAGGCCGAGAGGTTATCTGACTCGTCAAATAACCTGCAGCTGTCTAGTAGGGTTCTTAGTGATAATACCTAGTGCTGTGTAACGAAGGCATAGCCTATAACACTGTGTAACGAAGGCATAGCCTATAGTGCTGTGTAACGATGGCATATCCTAAAGCGTAGCACATATGCTAATTAACATATTAACTAAATCTATAACTTAACACATTCACTATGTAATTCAGGTTCAATTCGCCATTGATGACCATTGCTTTTGTTGTACCAACATTAAGTTTTAGCTTGTTTATTTGCAGGTATTTGTTTATATTTTTCAAGTTATCATTCACTGGTTCTCAACGCCATTAATACCATATTGCCTAATTTTTTGTAATAAGATGCCCGTATAGATTGTTTCAAATGCTCGCGTGAAATCCAAGAACACAGCCACTATACAATTGCCATTGTTCATTTCTGACTTCCAGTGTGAAATTACTAAATTTATTGCCGATTCACAGCTAATAATAATAATAATGATGTTGAGGAAATGAACTGCGACCTTGGAGATCTATTGTGCCCTCATAACCTCATAGCACTTTGGCGCCGAGCGTGCTCAAAATTCAGTTTTTAAATAATGGCGTTTTCCGAAAACTAAAAACACAGTATTGTTCTCTATAAAATTCCACACTTCTGGCCCAATTTTCAGCTTTATATCGTTTTTCAGTTGGGAGTTATACGAGTCCAAAAATAAAAAATTTTCCCCAAAAAGGGGTTTTTCGAAGTGAGAAGTGTAATGTGTATTTCAAATGGTTGGTGTCAAAGAAGGAAATCAAATTTTAATATTCCTGCTTTTTTATTACATTAAGTGAAGCCTATGTAATTGATTAGTGTTTATTTTTTTTAACAAGATCTTTTAAAAAATTACTTTTAAGCATAAAACTAAAGGTACCTAATTTTTTAAATTTTTTTTCAAAATGGATTTTTTTTAATTTTCGCAAAAATCTAGCAAATCTAAAAATGCAGCAGTAAAATATGGTTCTTGTTATAAAGCTAAAAGCTAAAAATGCAATTTTATTTGAATTAACATGCTACTATAAAAAATTGAAACTAAATATAAATAATAAATTAAACAAAAACAAAATTTGTATATTTAATTTTAGAACTCTCCAAGTACTCAGATACTAATAATAATATAAAGCATAAGAACTAAAATTGTGGAATCCTAGTTCGGAAGTAAAAGCAAAGTGTGCATTAAAAAAAAAGTGAATTTAAAAATTGCATTCAAATTTTAGTTAAAAATAAAAACATATACATCTGAATTTGATTCTCTTCTATCTTAAATTTAGTTGATCCATTATTTACTGGTTACTTAAATTGCAAATTTTGGTTAAGGTTACTTTTCAAGCCAAATTTCTTTAATTTGGACTTGTGTTGTTGTGTTATAATATATCCACTTAAAGCATAAGATGTGTTACTCCAACTTGTTTTTTTTTGTTAAGTTAGACTTGGAAACGAGTGGGGAAATACGTATTCTGTTAAAAATGCTAACGGTGAAACTCCTAATTCCCATATCAAACAAATATACAGAAGAGCTTACTTCTGACAACACAAAACTTTTAATATCTCGAAACAAGAAAATTGGAGGAAGCCACTTGTGCATACATATATACTTGCACGAGAGATCGCTTTAGTATTATTTTGGTATTAGGTTAGGTTGAAGTGGCTGCCAAAGAGGCACACTTAGGCCAGTAACATTAGGCGCGTTGTGATACCACATAGAGACACCTTTATACCTCCTCCTCTTCGAACCACTTGGAAGACTTGATGAAGGCCATCACGTCCTTGATGTCATACTTCGCAATTTGGCGAATGTTGTCCAGGAAGGGAGCACCCAGGCAGCGACGTCTAACGCCGCTAAGTGCAGGGCAGTTGCAGATGAGGTGTTCTACAGTTTCTTGCATTTCGTCGTCTTTGCAGCTCCTGCAGCAACGGCGGTAAGGCACACCCAGTCTCTCTGCGTGCCTCCCAATAAGACAATGGCCAGTTAGCACTCCTATTATCTTGGAAATGTCAGCCCTTCTTAGGGTGTAGATCTGTCGGGATCTCTTTGGATCCCTTTTTGGACAGGTTTGTTTGGATATCAAACAACCTGGGGTTTGAAGCCATCTTTCGTTGGCTTGTCGATAGGTGAATTCGTTTAGCATTAGCCTGCACGTTGCAAAGGGTATACCCAAGCGTTCTTTATCAGGAAGAACTTGCTTGGTAGTACCCTGCCTAGCAATCTCGTCTGCCCTACAGTTACCCTCAATGTCCCTGTGGCCCGGTACCCACGTGAGGTTGACACAGTTCTGCTTGGCCATCTCCTGAAGAGATCGGCGACAGTTTAGCGTTAGTTACCGTAAAGTCGCACTCCGTAACTGTAGTAGTCACGCAGCGATCCGTACTTCCGGGAATAAAATTGAAATTATTTAGTATGGTGGAATGTCCTTTGGTCCGAGTGATCCAGATAGACGATTCCCGTAGACGCAGGGCTGATATCGCCGCTGCTCGGTAACCCTCTATGTCTAGAGGAATGAGGTCTAGAATGACCTGTAGAGCTTCGCTCGGAGTAGTTCTCAGAGCTCCGCCTATGCTGATCATGCTAGACCTGTGAACCTTCCCTAATAGGTTCAGGTTTGAGGCCTTGCACAAGGCAGGCCACCACACGACGACCCCGTATAGCAATATGGGTTTTATGATAGTCGTGTAAATCCATTTGCATATCTTGGGGCTAAGACCCCATTTCCTGCCTGTGGCCCTCTTGCACGTGTATAATGCAATATACGCTTTCTTTTGGCGCTGAATGACGTTTTCTTTCCAATTCAGCCTTTTGTCCAGAACTACACCTAGAAATTTGGCCTTATCGGCCAGATTAAGGCGCACGCCGTTTAGTTCTGGTAGTATTAACGGTGGTATTTTGTATCGCTTAGTGAATAAGACAAGTTCCCCCTTCTCGGAGTTGACGCTAAGCCCGCAGCGAGAGGACCATACTGAGATCTCTCGCAACGCCGCCTGCATCAGATCGCACAGGGTTTGTGGGAATTTGCCTCTGTATGCCACGGCCAGGTCGTCGGCATATGCCACCACCTTGCCGCTGCCCCAACATGTGTCTTTTAGCAGCGAGTTAACTGTTAGGTTCCACACGAGAGGCGAGAGAACTCCGCCTTGAGGAGTGCCTCTTGCGGCGTATCGTGTTATATCAACAGACCCCAGAGATGAGAGAATTTTCCTCCCTTTGAGTAGTTGGTCGATCAGTCCCACCAGGGACCTGTTTACCCCCAGATCTGTCAGTGCGGTGTTAACAGCAACTGGGCTAATGTTATTGAAGGCTCCTTCGATATCGAGGAAGGCAACCAGACAGTAGTCCTTCTCGTCCATGGATGCCTCTATGGTAGAGACTAGGGTGTGGAGCGCAGTCTCCGTAGATTTAACTTTGAGGTAAGCGTATTGACAGCTTGATATATGGTTGCTGTCAATTGTGGTAGTGAGGTAGTTATTTATTATCCTCTCTAGGGTTTTGAGAGCAAAAGACGTTAGACTTATCGGTCTGTAGTCTTGCGGCTCATAGTGAGAGGCCTTACCTGCCTTCGGAATAAAGATGACCGTTGCGCTTCTCCATAAGCACGGAATATGGTTGAGAGACAAACAGGCCGTGAAAATGTGATACAGCCAGTTAGCTGATGTCTCCAAAGTATTGATTAGCTGTGCGGGAATAATCCCGTCCGGTCCAGCGGACCGTTTGCGACTTTGATAGCACGCACCTAAGTCTTGCTGTGTCGTCGACACTTTCGACTCCAGTGCAGAAGTTTCTCCACGAAGTTCTCTTCGCTTGTCTCAGGGCTTTTTTATAGGCCCTCAGTTTGTTTTTATATTCAAGCCATTGAGTCTCACAATCGAGGTTTTTGGCTATATTAAACTGTTTCCTGCAGGATTTCCGTAATGAGTCCAGATCCCGGGACCACCAGTAAGGTTTATGCTTACTTCGCGGTTTTGGTACTGGGCAGGCCTTTTCTAAGGCGTTTGAGAGTGCCGTTGTGAAGGTCGTAACCATGTCCTCTAGCTCCGCTACAGAAGAGGGGCATTGAGAGGGTAGTTCTAGCAGACCTCTATCAAACAGCTCGTTATGCAGTTCCCAGTTTGTGCTACGTGGGTTCCGTCTCATAATGGCCGTTTCGACGGCAAGGTTTAAAACCACCTCAATATAGCGGTGGTCAGAGAAAGAGTGGTCATCAAGAACCCGCCAGCTCCTAGTTAACTCGTAAGCGCTTTCGCTACAAATAGTAAGGTCAATGACCTCTCTTCGATTTTTAGTAATAAATGTTGGTTCATTACCTACGTTGCAAACTACGAGGTTAGTCGTTAAAAGAAAATCAAAAAGAGACTCACCTCGAGCGTTTATGTCGGAACTTCCCCACTGGACGTGGTGGGCATTTGCGTCCGTTCCAATAAGCAAGTGGTCCCTGCTGCAGTCGGCCACCAGTATTTTCACCTTGTCTTGCGGTGGAGGATCTTCCAGCTATTAGCTCAGACCTAACCATAATGCAGGTTCTAACTTTACCTTCTCCATCAGCTCTGATGAGCTTGAATTCCTTAGTCCCCAGTCCGCAAATCAGTGCTTTGTTGACCCACGGCTCTTGGATGAGGACCACATCAACGTCGCCTTTAGAAAGGCGACCAATTAAAGCAGCCGAAGCTGCCTTCGATTTATGTAGGTTTATCTGAAGCACCCTCAACATGAGTGTGCCCAGACTCCCCTACCAACACCGTGACGTCGAGGTTGTTGTTGTTGTTGTTTAACAACAAAATCACTCCCCGAAGGTTTTGGGGAGTGTTGTCGAAATAACAGTCCTTGGCCGGATTTGAATCCGTTACGCTCCGGTACTCCCTTGCGGTATTGCCCGACTGTCGTGGGAGCGATTTGGTATGACCAGTGCAACCTTCTAGGTCATGTCATCCCTCCTTCCGAAAGGAAAGAGAAGATGGGTAATGAGAGGTGGGAGGCATCATATCCGTAGATCAACCATCGAGTGGCACATCATAACCTTTGTGCATATTAGTCGCCTCTTACGACCGGTATGCCTACCGCGGGCATATTCTAAGCCCCAACCCGCCAAGGGGGTCTTCCCCGTCGCTGTCCAGCAGGGCATCCTCCATCGATAAACTGTGGAGGGCGCCTGCGCAATTCGACGTGGCGGACACCATACTGCTAGCGTCAGAGAGCTCCGCTTCCTCTTCGGGTGTTTCGATGTCCATGTCCACCGGAGCACCCGAAAAGGATGCGCGCTGCGCGTCGCCACGGTAAACGTGGATTACGACTTCTCCAATGTCGTAATGCACACGTCCATTTGCTCTCTTCAAAGGCTCGAGCGCCTCCTTATTTAGTGCCAGAACTACCTCCATTCTGTGCCCTTCAGCGTCGCCGACTTGGATGATCTTCCAGTCCTGGGCGGGGAGAGTTGGGTTCATGATTCGAAGCATAGCCAAGATTCTCTCCGGCTCTGCAGGGATTGCTGGAACCCAGGCCCTCGCCCTTGGCCGAGCTGGAATGTCCTTCCAGTCGACGACCTCTATCTTCGCCCCAGGGTAGACCGGGCCTAGCCTTGCCGCTGCTGCCTTGTACAGCGCAACAGTTCTTGCGTCTTCGCAAGCGAGGATCTTTATTTGACCCTGGTAACAGCCCGCATCAGCACCACGCGCGGAGCTTCCATCAACACGTCGAGAACGGCGACGCCGATGGCGTTCCGGACATACGGCCACTGATCTTTCGGGATGGCCCCACGGTCGTTTCCCCGGTCCAGGATCCCTATAAGGATCCGGTCCTTTGCCACCTCGGCAAAGCTCGGTTTGCCCACCCCAGGGTGATTCTGGTGCCTTTTGGAGGGAGGTTTTATGTCTTCATCCGACCTCTGGCGTTTGAAGGGGGTTGCGCTTTCCCCAGTTGCCACCGCAGTGCTTTGGAACTCCGGTAGCAGAGCTCGCGCCCTCGTCACCGCGTTCCTGGCATTTTGGGACAACGTATCCAGCGGAACCCCCACGTATTTTTTTAGTACCTTAGAGGCCTTCCTTTTCTCCCGATGCGTGTGGCGATTGGGAGGGATATTTAAGGGGAGCTGACCCGTAGTTGCCCTCGCGGTCATTCCCCCTGTTGGTGGCTTGGTTGCGGCCTCCTTCTCCTTTGGCTCTTTGTGGCTAGGTCGTGAGACCCCTGCCAGAGCTGTGGGGAGAACGGCTGCCGTGCCGCTTCCTGAAGGGCGTTCAGCATCAGTGGATGCGGCGCCGTTCGCCGTTGCCAGCGTAACTGCGTTCGCTACCGCACTGGTGCTGACCCCCTCCAGGTCGCTTTTGCTTGTCGTTTGCGAGGTTGCCCTCGAAGTGTCCAGAGGGAGCCGACCCGTAGTCAGAGCTGGGTAAAATCAATTACATTACAATTACAATTCCATTCCTCAGTAATTGAAAAATGTAATCAATTACTTTGCTCCAGAGAAAAGGAATTGATTACATTTCAATTCCTCAAAAAAAATTACCGAAAGTAATGGTCTTTTTTGAGGCTCAATTACAAGGAATTGATTACAGGGAATTTAAAAAAATTACTTTGAGGAATTGTAATTTCAAAAGTAATGGGCTTTGAAAGGAATTGAAAATGTAGTTGAAAAATTTCCAATTACATCACAAGGAATGGAAATTGTAATTTAGAAATTCCAATTACAATTCCTCAAAGTAATCGCCAAATAATTGAAATGATAAAAGGAAATTTGTGTATAAAACGTATTACGATTGAAGTGAGTGAACTTTTCGGGGCCATAATTTCATAATTTCATCAGGCATTGCTTTTAGCTATATATGGTATACATATATGGTCATCCTCCGCCTGATAATAGCAGTCAAACCAACTAGTTGTAAGCAATCTGGAAACTGGTATAAATTCTAAGGAATCTGGTCAGCCATGGGAACGCCGTGCGTGATGTCCTAGCTCTGGACATTCGAATATTCTCCAAAATATTGGAAATATGTCAATAGTCGCTTATCCATGCGTATACAGGTAAATTATTTTGATAATGTACAATATTTCGGGTAGTGCTTGATAAATATGTTATTTTTGGATGCAATTTGTGCAAAAGTTTGTAACGACGATTTCTATTTTGTACATTCCAATAGTAAAACAAGTTGTGCTGACGAAGTTGTCACTTTTTTGTTTGAGTTTTTGTTCATTTGGCTTTGAGGCAATTTCCAGGCTCCTACGGAACTAAGCAAGCATGCACAAATATGGGCCCGGGAGATAGCCCCCTTCCCCACCACCCTTTCCTTCCCGACGGCCGGCTGTAGATTGGTGCCAGGAGGCTTTCCAGAATGCATTCGGACAAATTTTCCGAAAGCCATGAGGTGTGTGAACCAGAAGCAAAATCACACATACACAGCATTACTGTCTGCGAGTGGAACTATGGGACATCACATGTATGCTTTCTCAAAACCTAACCTAAACTTGTCCACACATAGCCACTCTTTTAATCGCAAACTAAATTTATACGTGCCTGAACCTTACTTACCTTACCTTTTCAATTACTTTTTTCAATTCCTTTGAGGAATGGGTAATTTGTAATCTTTTTTTTCCATTCCTTGTAATGTAATTGAAAATTTTCCAATTACATTTTCAATTCCTT
The DNA here is from genome assembly GCA_951509765.1 of Sphenella marginata. Classification (NCBI taxonomy): domain Eukaryota; kingdom Metazoa; phylum Arthropoda; class Insecta; order Diptera; family Tephritidae; genus Sphenella; species Sphenella marginata. The sequence goes on along the minus strand of OX608078.1, from coordinate 58,311,111 downwards.
TCAAAGCCCATTACTTTTGAAATTACAATTCCTCAAAGTAATTTTTTTAAATTCCTTGTAATCAATTCCTTGTAATTGAGCCTCAAAAAAAGACCATTACTTTCGGTAATTTTTTTTGAGGAATTGAAATGTAATCAATTCCTTTTCTGTGGAGCAAAGTAATTGATTCCTTTTCCCAATTACATGTAATGGGGAATTGAGGGTAATTTAATTCCTAAAGTAATCATTACTACCCAGCTCTGCCCGTAGTGCCATCGCGGTCGCTCCCCCGGTGAAGTTAAAATTGTAGCCGGCTACCTTCTCCTTTGGCCCATTGTGGTCGGGTCGTGAGACCCCTGCCACAGCTGTGGGGAGAGCGGTTGCCGTAGCTGTCCGTGATGGACGTTCGGCATCAGCAGGTGCAGCGTCGTTCGCCGTTGCCAGCGTAACTACACTTGCCACCTTGCTGGTGCCGACCCCCATCAGGTCGCTTGAGTGTTGTGGGTGTGGGGTTGCCCCCTTACCCGAAGAGCCGCTTGGGCGTGAAAGTGCTTTCGGCGCTTGCGCCGTGGCTGTCCTAAAATAGAAAACATGGGCCCTAACGGGTTAATGCATGGCGCTTAATGTGTTAAGATTCTAAAGATTAACTGCTTTAGTGCAGATAAAGCGATTCTGATTAAAAAAATTTGATTTCAGAACTTTCAGCGTCGCCATATATATAAGCGACCCCAGTGTGCGATGTCGTCTCGTGGGAGCTGGCAAATAGGAAGCTGTTCTCTCAACTTCTCCGCTCTCATAGACGAGATGATCAATTCCATTGCAATTACAATTCCATTCCTCAGGAATTGGGAAAAGTAATCAATTCCTTTGTCCCACACAAAAAGAATTCATTACATTTCAATTCCTCAAAAAAAAATATCAAATGTAATTTCCTCATTTTGAGGCTCAAGTACAAACAAATTTTTTTTGGAATTGAAAAAAAAAAATACTTTGCGCAAATGTAATTTCTTCCCAAATACTTTCGAAAGGAATTGAAAATGTAATTGAAATTTTTCCAATTACATTAGAAGGAATGCCAAAAGTACTTTTGAATTTCCAATTACATTCCTCAAAGGAATTGTAAAAGTAATTGAAAAGTGAAATGTTAATTCTTGCATAAAAACATGTTTCAATCGACTTTTCGGGCAATATTTTTAACTTTTTCAAAAAGGGATCGCTTCTAAGCAATAATGGAATTGATTACTTTTCCCATTACATGTAATTGGGAATTGAGAGTAATTTAATTCCTAAAGTGATATTACTACCCAGCTCTGACCTCTACCAAATCCGTCCTTTGCTATGTTTAACAAGGTTCGCTGGGCTATTTGTTCTACCACAACGTGCAGTGGGCTCAGGTCTAGTAGCACCTCCAGTGCCAACGTAGGGCAGGTGCGCATTGCTCCCGTGATGCATACGCATGCGAGACGTTGGATTTTTGCTAACGCTTTTTGAACCGCGCTCAGACCTGATCTGGAAGCCCACGCTACTCCCCCGTACGCTATTATTGGCCTGACGATCACCATGTACATCCATCTCAGCAGCGCTGGGGTGCATCCCCATGATATGCCTGCGAGTCTTCTGCACACCATTATCGCCTTCTTTGCTTTCATAGTCGTGTTTGCCACATATTTCCTCCATAGAAGTTTGGAGTCGAACGTGACTCCAAAATATTTCACCTCGGAGGCTAGCACACCATTATCGCCTTCTTTGCTTTCATAGTCGTGTTTGCCACATATTTCCTCCATAGAAGTTTGGAGTCGAACGTGACTCCCAAATATTTCACCTCGGAGGCTAGCACTAATTGCTCTCCCCCTAGGGTGATTGTCCGCATTCCCGGGAGTGATCTTCTCCTTGTGAATGGGATGATGGCAGTTTTGCCGGGCTTGTTGCTCAGACCGGCCCCGACACACCATCTCCTTGTTAGGTTTAACCCTCTTTGTATGATATCACAGAGCGTGTCCTCGAACTTCCCTCTGGCGATGATCACTATGTCGTCCGCATACCCTTGGCAGCGAATGCCATTATCCGTCAGAAGCTGTAGAAGTTCGTCTACTACTATGCTCCACAGAAGGGGTGACAGTACTCCTCCCTGTGGGCAACCTTTCGTTGTTCTCACTCGAACCGTGTCTGCTCCGATCTCGGTCTCCGCTATCCTAGTTCGAAGCAGTGCATCTATCCATCTTATGGCAGTCTGTGAGACTCCTCTGTTTTCCAGTGCTCGACTCACACTCGCATGCGAGGTGTTGTCGAAGGCCCCTTCAATGTCCAGAAAGGCACATATTACTGGCTCTCCTTGCTCGAACGCACTCCCTATTTCCCTGGTCAGCTGGCACAGGGCCGTGTCTGTTGACCGTCCTGCCCTATATGTATGTTGGCCCACGTGTAGAGGTCTTTGCTTCAGAGTGTTCGATCTTTCGGTCTTGATCTATATCTATTATCTTCTCCATCGTCTTTAGCACGAAGGAGGTTAAGCTGATTGGTCTAAAGGACTTCGCCACCGAGTAATCCTTTTTACCTGCTTTCGGTATAAATACAACCTTTGCCCGCCGCCATATTTTTGGTATGTAGGCCAGGGCCATGCTGTCCCTCATTATACCTGTCAGATGTGGGATGAGTTGCTCCCCGTGTTGTAGGAAGGCCGGGTATATGCCACCTACCCCCGGCGACTTAAACTGCTCGAACGATGCTGTTGCCCATTTGACTGCATTCTTACCGAAGAGAGCCTTCGCAAGGTTACAGTCGTGGGCCGATGGTCTCGTCTGACTGACCTCGTCGTCAGCAAGGTCCGTCGATGCATCCGGAAAATGACCAGCTAGCAATGCCACAGCTCTTTCTTCCTCGGTTCCAGTGAAGTTCCCGTCTGGGAGTTTCAGCGCCATCCCAGTCTCCCTTTGCTCCATAGCCAGAGCTTTGTGAAGGCTGGCCGCTTCCGGGGTGGAGCTTATCTCGTCACAGAAGGTCCTGAAGCTCGATTTTTTTGACCTCGTTTATTGTAGTCAGTAAGGAGAGTTTTGTACTCTTCCCATTGACCTCCTCTCGTACCCGTGTTACAAAGGTGGGTGTATTGTGGGGACATTATATACGCTAAGTTCGCTACTTACTAAAAACTCTAAAAGGTACTCACCCCTATGGTTGGTGTCTGAGCTTCCCCACAGCTCATTGTGAGCGTTTGCATCGCATCCAATGATTAGTGGTAATTTTGTCATCTTACAGTGGTCTGCCAAGTTCTTGACGCTCTCCGGCGGGTAATTTGGGTCGTCACTCTCTAGGTATGCCGCAGCGAATACCATGCTCGTCATGCGGCCCTCAACCTCCAGTGTCGCTTGTACCCCGGAGCAATCCCTTGCATCAGTGTTGCTCCAATGTCTCTTCTTACGGGCTGGTATCGAATCCAACCCCGGACCAAGAGACTGGATCTGCTGCGTCTGCTGCGTTCACATTCCGTTCAATGCAGTTAATGCAAGAGATGGCTGCACAGATCTGGATGCTCAGGGCTTAACCCTGAAATCCCCAGAACCCGTATTTTTTCAGTACTTTTGAGGCACCATGTTGTTCGCGCGCAAGTGCGTCCCGCGGTTCTCGTCGCTCCGGCGCACACACACCGCACCTACCCTCATCAAATGGCCACAACAGTGGCCCGGTTTCCACGACCAGCAGCCTTGCTGCTCCCGCCTCACCTCAGTTCCCACTCTCGTCCCCCCCTACTTCCAGCATGCACGTGGATCAGGAACATAACCTCCACGTACCTTTCACCATGTGCACTGTTTGTCGGCAAAGATTATATACGCCTGCGGCATCGGTTAAGTGCATTAACTGCCTTGGCCTGTGCCACATTCATATGTGCTCTGGGCACAAGGATCGCGGAGATAACAGACTTTATGAAGTCGAACAACATTAAACTGGCCGCCATTCAGGAGAGCAAACTGAACGTTAACTCGGACTTACGTACTCGCGATGGGTACAATGTGCATAGGATAGACCATCCCAGCGGTCATGGGGGCGGCCTTGCATTCATCACACACCATACTGTACAGTATAACCTATTTGTCCCGGACATTGACCCCAGGGACTCAACCCTTGAATGCCAGCGCATACCAGTCCGGACAGGCGACGTCGACCTGCGAGTGATAAATATATACATCCCCCCTGTTACGTGCTGTCCCCGTGATTATCGCCCTGATATTAGTGCGTTGCTAAGGGGCAATAACTGCCTCATCCTAGGTGATTTCAACGCACATCACGATCTCTGGCACTCCAACTTGCCAGCAGATAGCAGGGGGCACGCACTCGCAGAGCAAATAGACAACTCGGCATTCTCTACACTGAATGGAGATGCCACCACTAGGGTTGCAGGTAACTCCCACAGCTCGCAAGACATCTCCATTTCAAGTTCGGGCCTTAACAACACGTAAACTGGCAACCAATGCTTACATTGGCATCAGACCACCTACCCATCCTACTAAACATCGAACGACCGTCCGACTTCATAACGACAGAAAAACGAACGTGCATTAACTTTAGCTTGAAGTTAGACTGGGCTCTCTCGACCTTTAAGCCCTACAAGTCGCCGGGCCCGGACGGAATTATTCCGGCTCAACTGCAGTATACTGCCGAAATTGTAAAGCCCTGGATTAAAGGGATGTTTGTTGGCTGTCTCAGGCTAAATTATATTCCAGCATCGTGGAGAGAGGTCAACGTGGTCTTTATCCCCAAAACAGGGAAGTCTTCACACTCGAAACCAAACGATTATAGGCCTATAAGCTTATCTTCCTTTCTGCTTAAGGCGTTAGAAAGACTCCTAGAGGACTATATCAGGAGGAGGATTGAACCGTCGTCTCTTTCGCATGCTCAGCATGCCTATACTAAAGGCAGGTCGACCGACACTGCCTTGCATTCACTGGTATCCGGTATTGAAAGGTCACTCGACCTCAAAGAATACACTCTAGTGGCTTTTCTAGATATAGCGGGTGCCTTCAACAACGTACTCCCGGGGGCCATTCTCTCGGCGCTGACGGAATTGGGGGTTGATGCGTGCCTGGTGCATTTTATCCACAATCTGCTTACACGCAGGCAGATTGTAACGGAGCTTGGTGGAAGCGTGATCCGCAGACCCGTCAGCAGAGGCACCCCGCAGGGAGGCGTTCTCTCTCCGCTACTCTGGGTGGTTACCGTCAACCAGTTGCTACGTCTCATGGAATCAGAAGGTCACCAGGTGATCGCGTATGCAGATGAAATCTGCGTCACTATGCGGGGAAAATTTCCGCAAACTCTCTGCAACCTAATGGAAGGAGCACTATGTAAAGTATCACACTGGGCCACGGCCACAGGTTTGGAAGTCAATCCGGATAAAACCGAGCTAGTCCTCTTCACGAGAAGGTACAAAGTACCAGATCTAACCCCGCCAAGAATTGGGGGTACCCACTTAGCGTTCAGCGATAAAGTCAAGTATCTGGGAATCATTCTCGACAGGAAGCTGTTATGGAGTGATAATATCATGGAGCGAGCCAGAAAGGCATCAGCGGCGCTGTTCGCCTGTAAGAGGGCTATTGGTACCTCCTGGGGGTTCTCCCCTAAGGTGGTGTATTGGATATACACAGCCATTGTGCGCCCGATTCTTCTTTATGGTGTATTGGTCTGGTGGCCGGCACTAGCTAAAAGCACCTACCTTAACATGCTTCAAAAGGTGCAACGAAGCTCGGAGCTCTGCATCACCGGGGCTCTCGGCTCCACTCCGACTGAAGCACTAAACACAATGTTGCACCTGCCACCTCTTGACCTGGTGGCAAAGGAATTTGCGGTCATCACCGCTCTACGCATAAAGGAAACAGGTCTCTGGTCAGGTAGATCTAGTGGACACGCAACAATCCTGGGCTCAAACGCCCCGGTCCCAATACCAGTACGGACTGACTACTGTACGCCAAAGAACGTTTTCGATAAAAACTATGTAGTATTTATACCATCGAGACAGGCGTGGAATACCAGACAACATACAGTCCCGGGTGCCACCAACATATTCACGGATGGTTGTAAGCTGGACGGGAAGGTGGGAGCTGGCTTCTTTTCACCGGATCTGGGTTTAGAGGTCTCTTTCCGCCTTCCTGATTACTGTAGTGTGTACCAAGCGGAAATGCTGGCAATACACAGGGCTGTGAATCATCTCGGGTCTATGCCCAAGGATGGCAAACGGGTTTTTATTTTCTCAGACAGCCAGGCCGCTCTTAAGGCCTTGGACTCATTCGTCGACAACACAAAGTCGGTCACTGAATGCCGCAGATCTCTTAATGAGATGGCTCAGCACTTCAGTATCAGCCTTATATGGGTACCTGGGCACAGGGATATTGAAGGCAACTGCAGAGCAGATGAGTTGGCCAGAAGAGGCACCTCCAATCACATTCTTCCGGAAAATGATTCGGTAGGCATGCCTATGGCCACCTTCAAGCTTCGTGCAAACACATGCACTATTAGGAAGGCAAATGGAGCCTGGTCAGTCATCCCATCGTGTGAGACGTCCAGGCTTACGTGGCCCTGTTATGACAAGGGGCGTACAAGGGCGCTTCTGACTCTACATAAATCAGTCCTATCATCCCTAGTTAGGGTCCTGACAGGGCATTGCTTAATAGGCACGCACGGTGCAAGAATGGGGGTAGCGACATTCGACTACTGTCGCAGCTGTAGACATACCGAAGAGGAGGAGAGTGTCCAACACCTCCTCTGCCAGTGTCCAGCACTTGGCAGGCGTAGGTTGGCCATCCTGGGGAAACCCTTCCTACTTGACCTTGCTGAAGTCTCTAGTTTTGAAGTTAAAGCTTTAGCAAAATTCATTGCTTCCACTAGGTGGTTTGACCCGCTTTAGGCAGGGAAGGGGTCTTTTTCGGGACCGTATGGGGTATTACAATGGGCCCATTGGCGGCCTAAGTAGTGAGCAGTTACCTTAGGGTCTCAGCTCAGCCCTCGCAGCCTAACCTAACCTAACTTTAGCAAAGCGGACTGGGACCGCTTCACGGACTTTACAGATCACTCCTTCGCTGACCTACCCACACCGACGGACGTACGCAAAGGTGAGAAAGAGTTTCGCAAAGTCATCGATTCAGCCTCCGGCCGCTTCATCCCTGCTGGCAGAATCCCGGAAATTCGGCCGAATTTCCCTGCGGAAGCAGTGGCAATGGCAAGAGAACGTGACCAAGCTCACTTGCTCTTGAACCCCGCAGAACATCCTCCGTTGAACAAAGAGATTCGCCGAGCCACCAGGGAAGCGCATAAACACAAAACCAGCGATGCGCCCATTGCCATCTCCACAACAGAAGTTCATGAGGCAATTCGGAGATGTAAGAACACCAAATATATTGGCCCCGATGGCATTTTCATGCTGATGCTGAAACACCTCGGCTACGAAGGCATAAGATACCTCACACACATTTTCAACCTTTCCCTGTCCACCTTTGTCATTCCTGAAAAATGGAGACAGGCAAAGGTGGTCCCACTACTAAAGCCTGGCAAGCCAGCTGCCGTAGGGGAGTCATATCGTCCGATATCTCTCCTCTCGCCAGTAGTGAAGGTGTTGGAGTCTATCTTGTTACCGCATTTCACCGCAAACCTGCGGCTCGCCGAACATCAGCATGGATTTCGCAAAAATCACAGCACCACCACCGCGCTGAACGCCATAACCACTCAGATAGGGGACGGATTAAACCAAAAGCGTCCAAACCACAGGACAGTGCTAGTTGCGCTTGACCTGGCCAAAGCTTTTGACACGGTCAACCATGCGCAACTAATGAAAGACCTTGAAGACTCGTCTCTTCCCCCCTGTCTTAAACGTTGGACTGCCAACTACCTGAGTGGTCGTCAATCGTCGGTTGAGGCCCCTCCGTTGAAGAACTCTGCTCTCGCATAAACTCATACCTCCCAGCCGTTTCCGAATTCTTCGCCGGGGGAAACCTGGCATTGTCACCGAATAAGTCCTCGGCCACCCTATTCACGACGTGGACAACGCAAGTGAACATGGAATTAGACGTCTACGTTGATAGTGTCAAGCTACCAACTGTCTCACACCCCAAAATCTTAGGGGTGACGTTTGATAACATGTTCAAATACGGCGCTCATGTAACCGCAATTGCCAATAAAGTCCAAAGCCGTAACAAAATCCTCAAGTCCCTAGCTGGCAGCACTTGGGGTAAAGACAAAGAAACGTTACTAGCTACATATAAAGCAATTGGCCAGCCGGTACTGAGCTACGCGACGCCAATATGGTCGCCGGGGCTAGCTGACACACACTGGACGAGACTACAGGTCTGCCAAAACACCGCCCTTCGTACCGCCACTGGGTGTCTTCCTATGTCTCCTGAGCAACACCTTCATAATCAAGCGAAAATGTTCGCCGTTAAAGAGGATAGCGAGATGTTGACCAGGCAATTCCTGTTCAACTGTTGCAAACGGCAGCATCCGAACGGACGCCTGGTCAACGAGAATCCGCCCCCCAGGAGCATAAGGAGCCATCTACGCAAACACTTCGATGAGATCCGGCACCTGATTTCCACGCCGTTTGATCCTAAGGTGCACCGGAGGCCCTCACCCTCATCCACACCACACCGATTCGGTAAATTCCTTTGTTGGCTCGCTCCCGGCGAACGCCGTTCTTCAGGCAACAACACCACCCGTTGCCAAAGAGGAGAGCGAGCTGCCTAGGGAGACTAGGGTGATGCTGGCTCAACTCCGGTCTGGATATTGTAATAGGTTAAACTCGTACCTATCCAGACTGAACCCCGACTTGCCTAATGTTTGTCCGGCATGCGGCTTGTCCCCCCATAATACAAATCATCTTTTTGTCTGCTCAACCCAGCCTACTCTTCTAACACCCATATCCCTGGGGGAGAACCCCCAGGAGGCACCAATTGCCCTCTTGCAGGAGAAAAGCGCCGCAGCTTCCTTCCTTGATCTATCCATTATGTTGTCATTCCAGAGCAGTTTTCTATCTAGAATAACCCCCAAGTACTTAACCTTATCGCTCAGAACTAGAGACGTACCCCCGATTCTCGGTGGTATTATGTTTGGTATCTTGTACCTCCTCGAAAAGAGAACTAACTCGGTTTTTTCAGGGTTCACTTCCAGGCCAGAGCTCGTAGTCCAGGATGATATTGTGGATAGTGCCCCTTCCATTAAATTACAGAGGGTTTGTGGGAATGTTTCCCTAACAATGACACAGATATCATCAGCACACGAGATCAATTGATGACCTTCTGATTCCATTAGACGTAAAAGTTGGTTTAAAGTAACCAGCCACAACCGCCTAGCTCCGTTTTAATCCGATTATCCGTAAGCAGATTGTAGATAAGTTCCACCAGGCACGCGTCCACCCGTAGGCCCGTTAGGGCCGAGGTGATTGCAGGTGGAACGACGTTGTTAAAGGCCCCCGCTATGTCGAGAAAAGTCACCAGTGTGTACTCCTTGAGGTCAAGCGACCTCTCAATGACTGACACCAGTGAGTGCAAGGCAGTGTCGGTTAACCTGCCTTTGGTATAAGCATGCTAGGCATGCGATAGAGACGATGGGTCAATCACATTCCCACAACAGCCGGTTCTACGTACCGGAATGACCCGGGTTTTACCCGGCCAAGGGCTGTTATTTCAGTGTAACCCTGTCCAATTTGTCCAATCCCACTCCTAAATTGTCATCCTCGGACCAATCCCTTGCAGCAGGGTTGCTCCAATGTCTCTTGCTACGGGCTGGTATCGAAACCAACCCCGGACCGAGAGACTGGATCTGCTGCGTCTGCTGGAAGAAAATATATGTTAAACGTTCACATTCCGTTCAATGCAGTAAATGCAAGAGATGGTTGCATAGATCTGGATGCTCAGGGCTTAACCCTGCCATCCTCAGAACCCGTACTGTTTTCAGTACTTTTGAGGCACCATGTTGTTCGCGCACACGCGCGTCCCGCGGTTCTCGTCACTCCGGCGCACACACACCGCACCTACCATCATCAAATGGCCACGACAGTGGCCCGGTCTTCACGACCTGCAGCCTTGCTGCTCCCGCCTCACCTCAGTCCCCACTCTCGTCCCCCCCTACTTCCAGCATGCACGTGGGTCAGGAACATAACCTCCTCGTACCTTTCACCACGTGCACTGTTTGTCGGCAAAGACTATATACGCCTGCGGCATCGGTTAAGTGCAATAACTGCCTTGGCCTGTGCCACATCCATATGTGCTCTGGGCGCGCAAACAAAAACCTTTGGACGGATGCATTTATTGCCCCTTGCTGCAGTACTCAGCCGCCCTCCACGCCACACAACATCGGCCAAGACGCGCTGAACCCTAGACTGCGTCACAGCTTGGGACTATGCCCACCTCCACCTAGGCAACCGCATCCGTCCCTTACCCCCAGCATGCCTCCACCCTCCCTCCCGACACACTTCAAAATCCTACAGCTGAACTGCAACGGGTTAGCTGGTAAGATCGCGGAGATAACAGACTTTATGAAGTCGAACAACATTAAACTGGCCGCCATTCAGAAGACCAAACTGAATGCTAACTCGGACTTACGTACTCGTGATGGGTACAACGTACATAGGAAAGACCGTCCCAGCGGTCATGGGGGCGGCCTCGCATTCATTACACACCATACTGTACAATATAATCTGTTTGCCCCTGAGGTTGACCCCAGGGGCTCTACCCTTGAATGCCAGGGCATAGCAGTCCGGACAGGCGACGTCGACCTGCGAGTGTTAAATATATACATTCCCCCTGTTACGTGCTGTCCCCGTGATTATCGCCCTGATATTAGTGCGTTGCTAAGGGGCGATAACTGCCTCATCTTAGGTGATTGATCTCTAGCACTCCAACTTGCCAGCAGATAGCAGAGGGCACGCACTCGCAGAGCAAATAGATAATTCGGCATTCTGTACATTGAATGGAGATGCCCCCACTAGGGTGGCAGGTAACTGCCACAGTTCGCCAGACATCTCCATTTCAAGTGCGGGCCTTATCAACCACGTTAACTGGCAACCTATGCTTACACTGGCATCTGACCACCTACCCATCCTACTAGACATCGAACGACCGTCCGACTTCATAACGACAGAAAAACGAACGTACATTAACTTTAGTAAAGCGGACTGGGACCGCTTCACGGACTTTACAGAGCACTCCTTCGCTGACCTACCCACACCGACGGACGTATGCAAAGGTGAGAAAGAGTTTCGCAAAGTCATCGATTCAGCCTCTGGCCGCTTCATCCCTGCTGGCAGAATCCCGGAAATTCGGCCGAATTTCCCTGCGGAAGCAGCGGCAATGGCAAGAGAACGTGACCAAGTGAGACTCTTGAACCCCGCAGATCCAAGAATAAAGGATCTCAACGCAGAAATCCGTCGGACTGTCAATGATCATAAATTGAAGAAGTGGAAAGAACACCTAGAGTCATGTAACCTCTCCGGCGGGGTCGGCAAATTATGGTCGACAGTCAAGGCCCTATCCAACCCGACCAAATACAATGACAAGGTCGCCATTGCTTTCGGCGATAACGTCAAGTCGGACCCCAGGAAGTGCGCGAGCGCATTCTGCCGGCAATTTATACTGCATTCTCCTGCGGATAGGGCTAAGAGAAAAGCCATCCGACGCGCGCACAAACACAAACACACAGCCGCGCCCATTGTCGTCTCCGCTGCAGAGGTCAAGGAAGCTATAAAGAAGGCCAAACCTTCAACGAACTTTGTACGAGACTGAATGACTACCTGCGCGACCTTTCCTGCTTCTTCACAGAGCGGAACCTGACTCTTTCCCCGACTAAATCTACGGCGACGTTGTTCACCACGTGGACTGCGCAGATGGGGCAGGAGTTGAATGTCCACGTAGATGGTGTTCCACTACCTACTGTCAACCATCCCAAAATTCTAGGGGTTACATTCGACAATAGCCTCACCTTCGCTAATCTTGCCACCGCAATAGCTTCAAAGGTACAAAGCCGCAACAAGATCCTCAAGTCACTCGCCGGCAGTACTTGGGTCAAAGACAAAGAAACGTTGCTGGTCACCTATAAGGCTATTGGCCGACCGGTTATTGATTATGCTGCGCCCATATGGTCGCCTAACCTTCACGACACCAACTGGAGGAAATTGCAGGTCTGCCAAAACACCGCCATCAGAACTGCGACGGGTTGTTTGCTTATGTCTCCTGAGTCTCATCTCCACCAGGAGGCTCAAATGCTCAACGTTCGCGAGCATGCGGAACTTTTAAGTAGGCAGTTCCTTCTGAACTGCCACCGTCCCAGTCATCCAAATCGACAGCTATTGGATGAAACTCCGCCCCCTAGAGACATAAGGAAGCATCTCCGGAAGCATTATGATGAGATCCGGCATCACATCTCGTTGCCGTTTGATCTGCGGGACCATAGGCGGGCCCTAAAGGACCTCCACACTGAGTCGGTGGACAGATCCCTCAGATCCCGGCCTGTGAACCCCGTTATTGGTGCCCAACCACCCGTTCTTGCTGAGGAAGAACGTGTCCTTCCGAGGGAGACTAGAGTCATGCTGGCTCAACTTCGGTCTGGATATTGCAATAGGCTGAACTCCTATTTGTCCAGACTGAACACTACCATACCAAAAACATGCCCTGCATGCGGTATGGCCCCCCACGACACGCAACATCTCTTTTCGTGTTCTTCGGAACATACTCTTCTAACTCCCTTATCACTTTGGTCCAACCCTGTTGAAACAGCGCGTTTCCTTGGACTTCCGTTAGAAGAGCCCGATGACAACTAGGAGTGTTCTGGCCCTTTGGGCAGGGCGAAGCACTGCTAGCAACAACAACAACAACAACATGGGTCAATCAGCCTCCGGATGTAGTCCTCCAGGAGCCTTTCAAATGTTTTAAGCAGGAAAGAGGACAGGCTTATTGGCCTGTAGTCCTTTGGTTTTGTATGACAGGGTTTCCCTGCTTTAGGGATAAACACCACGCTGACTTCCTTCCACGATTCCGGTACATATTTGAGCCTCAGACTTAGAAACATCGTCTTTAACCAGGGTTTAATAATTGAGGCAGTATTTTGAAGCTGAGCCGGGAATATTCCGTCTGGGCCCGGTGATTTATAGGGTTTGAAGGTAGATAAGGCCCAGTCTAGCTTTCAATCATCTACGATTTCTTTTAATAGTTGATCAGAAGGTAGCCTTCCGCCAGCGAAATTTTGAGACGCACCTTCGCATGTCGGAAAATGTGTATCCATGAGCAAGTTTATGGTTTCTGTGCATGTCTCCGTCCAAGACCCATCAGGCTTTTGGACATAGCTTAACTGTGTTGGGGATTTCGATAACACCTTCCTTAAACGGGAGGCGGCAGATGTGGTTTCAATCTGGCTGCAGAAGTCTTCCCAAGATGGTCGCTTTTCCTTACGGATAGCTTTCTTATAAGTGCTAAGTTTCGCCTTATAGTCCGCCCATGATTCCTCATGACCAAGGGTGGGCATCAGCTTAGCACCTGCTAAGTGACCATATACGTATACGAAAAGCGAGCGCCAGCGACTTCTTCGTCAAAATCAACGACAACCACATTTAGTTTGATTTCAACACTCGTACGGTGAGGGTGTGTCGCACGGCGAAGCACTCAGTTTTAGTACAGAGGATGATCGAACAGTACGTACATATGAGTGTTAAGTTTTTTAGATTGGGTTGGAAGTTGAGTTGAAGACTTAGTATTACATATACATACATATAGTATTAGATATGTGACAAATTTCAATTACAAGATACGATCTCTCAATATTTCCAATCCTTTAAAGATGTCAAAAATGTTATGAGCAAAGATTTCAAGATTTAAATAAAACTAAACCCTTAATAAATTTTGTTAAAAATGAAGTTACCAGATGAGCTCGATATGTTTCAGATTGACTTCACACTCCATTTCCCATTCGACCTTAACCATTTTCGTAAACATGTACGTATTTTACGATCGCCCACTGTCTGACGTTGTTGTTGTTAGTCTGATAGCAACTGCGCGTGGTACGTGTTACGTTGTTAATAATTCAATTTGCTTTCGTTGTCGATGCGTGATCGTGCTTACTAACACACTCGCATTTCTGCAAACGTGTCTATGTGGTCGTGCCCACCCCTGCTCATGACCGTCATATTTTGCTTTGTTAAAAGCCGCCCTACTGCACTTCCTAAGCTCCTCGAAATTAGACGCCGCCCTCCTGTTTGGGCAGGCCCTATCTAACGCAGTCCTGCAGGCTGACTGAAATTCTTTACGAGCTCGTCAAGCGCAGAACTGTTAGTCGTGGTTTGTACCCTGTCTGGCAGATTTTGAACAATAATCTTTCTATAGTAGCCCCAGTTTGTTCTTCTAACATTTTTAACAACCTTAGGTCTAGTGGGTGTTTGCGATACATTGAAGCTAATGTACCTATGGTCCGACAAGGAGTGTTCGCTTAGAACCTTCCAAGATTCGATTTGATCACTGAAGGAGTCCGTGACTAGGGTGATGTCAAGGACCTCCTTCCTGTTTCTAGTGATAAAGGTGGGATCGCTTCCCCTGTTACATATACCTAGATTTGTATCTAGAAGGTAATCATAAAGAGACTCACCACGGTCATTTGTATCCGTGCTGCCCCACTGCGCATGATGGGCATTTGCGTCACCTCCGAGTACCAGCATTTCTGCCTCACGAGTTCCCGGAAGTTATTTGGTGGTAATGAGCCCTGGTGATCATGGGCGAGATAGAAGGACGCAAACGTGCACCTCCTACCCGGCCCCTCGACGCTGATCGCTGTCAGATCTCCATCACTACATTACGGAAGAAGAAAAACATTAAGAGTAGACTTAGCTAGAATACATGTTCGTGGCTTACCCTTGTTATGAGCGCATATAAGCTTGTAACCAGGCGTCCGCAACCCACAGATCCTTTCACCAGTGATCCATGGCTCCTGGACTAGAACGAGATCTACCACACCTGAGGACAGGCGCAGTAGAAGTGCAGCTGAAGGTGCTTTAGAATGATGAAGGTTTATTTGGAGGACCCTCATCATAATTTTTTGGCGCTCTCCTCCGTGAGCGTTACATCCGACTCACCATCGCTCAGAAGCTGACTCTCGGAGTACAACCTCCTGAGAGCCAGGCTACCGTCGGAGCTCGATGAGTCGTAAGCCGAAGCGTTACCAGGTGTCACCACGAGGTGGCTCCACCCCCACATGTGGGTGGGTGGCGCTGGTGAGTGCAAGGCGCAATCACCCCCATCAAAGACACCCATTCAGCATTATAGTTTTTGATGTTCTTGGGGGACATATTAATATAAATCGCATTGGCTTGTTTTGTTGTATTTGCAGTCTTTTAATTTGCATATCACTCGCTATCAACAGAATTGTAGGGCAGTATATGAAGTGCGGTTCAATAATTGAACGATATACAAGTATTTTATGATGTTGACTAATATGTTTGCATGTTCTGTACATGAATCCTATTTTCTGCGCAATATTTTTGTTCAAGATAATTAAAATGTTCTCCAAAATCTAAGTTTTCATCAATTCATACTCCTAAGTACTTCATTTCAGTTACTCTTTGAATTAAGTTGTTTTTTATCTTAAGGGTTATATTGTTTAAATCGTTATTACGTATGATGTTCTGGTTTTTGCAAAATACCATGAACTTAGTCTTATCTACATTTAACTTAAATTTTTAAAGGCGCAACCAGTTGTATAGAGCGTCAAGATCTTTTCATGTAATTTATTTTTAGTCAATGGTTACAATAAACCTTACAGACTAGATTACAATTTTGAACTTAAACCTAAAAAAAAATTTATATATATAAATTAAAAACTTAAGATAATGAGATATGACTTTTGATAGATATATTGGATTCCAGATTATGGACGCATATTCAAGTTTAGACCGCACAAAGGCATTATATAGCAATTTCCTAGTGTAGAGATCCTTGAAATCTTTAGCACAAGGCTTCACAAAAGCCAAATTAGAATAAGCCTTTGGAATAATATGATTGATATGGTTAACAAAAGTATAACCTGAATCAAAAAGCACACCAAGGTCAAGGAATTCAGTAACTGTATTAAGCTCAACATTTAAAACAGAATACTTGGAAGGAAACTGAACTATAGACTTGGACAGCGTCATATGGAAACATTTATTGATATTCAAAGCTAACTTGTTTTCTAAACTCCACTCAACAAAGTTATTTAAGTCGCACTGCAGCGCCAAAACATCCGATGGACAGGAGATTGCACTAACAAGCTTCCGATCGTCAGCATTAGAAGATAATTTGAATGATTAAAACAGTCACCAATATCATTTATAAATAAAACAAAAAATATAGGACCAAGAATACTACCCTGCGGCACACCGGAGGTGGATACAAACGTATATGATCTAGCATTTTGCACTTCTACAAAAGAAGGCATATTAGATATATACGACTTTAGCCACATTAGGAAGGTTGAATGGAAACCAAAATTTGCCAGTTTTTCCAGTAAGATATTGTGTGAAACGGCATCGAAAGCTTTTGCAAAATCAGTATAGATTGTATCGACCTGATAACCCTTTTTGAAAGCTGAGACACAGTACTCAGAAAAAATTCCCAAGTTAGTGACTGTTGAGCGTCCAGAAACAAAACCATGTTGGTGTGGACTCAAAATTCTTTTAATAGAGAAGCGCAACTTTTCTTTAACTACTTTTTCAATCAATTTAGAGCATGTGGTTAACTTGGAAATAGGTCTATAATTTTTTATTTCCAGATTTGAAAATAGGTGTTATAGAGGCCACTTTCCATCTATCAATGAAATTGCCGCTAGAAAGAGAGAGATTGATGATATATGTTAAAGGCTCAGAAAGAGACCAGCGGCATTTCTTAAGAAAGAGAGAGGACAGCCCATCTAAATCTCTTTTGTAAGATGTTTTCAAGGCAGCAATGCCATTGATAATGTCAGTTGCAGTGACTACAATCGCACTAAAGTCCAAGGAATTAGATACATTGCATAATGAAAAATTATTGCCATTATCATCGCATACGAAATTCGATTTGAAAAAATCAGCGAAAAGATTTACTGACTCCACCAAACATGTAGAGGACTTATCATTAAAGTTTAACGACGTGGGAATATTTGATAATTTTAGTAGCTTTAAATAAATTAAAATATTTATTTCGTTTATTTTTAAATGCCTTAGGTTCTCTTGTGTACCAAGGCAACTTATGTATGCGTGGCGGAATTACCGAAACATTATTGTGCAATATTTCGAGAATTCTCTCTAAAAACACTTCGAAACACTGCGAAACATTTTTAGAATTAAAAAGCAAATCCCAATCTATCTCGGATATAATTAAGTTCAATAGGTCAAAATTGGCATTACTATAGTCAAAGGATCGACTAACATCTTTGGAGCAAGATACATAGTCTACAAATTTAAGTGATAATTGCAAAGGAACATGATGCATGTCTGATTTACTGATGGGAAAAAAGCACTCATCTAATTGGAATAACAAATTTTCATCAATAAAAGTTAGATCAAGGATATTTCCTAGCCTATTGAAAAAATTATTAATTTGTGTGAGGTTAATGTTAAACAAACTATCCAAGAAATTGATTTCATGTGAAGCATCTACATTCGTAGGTGTTAAAGTGCCATTAGCAATGCCATTGATAATGTCAGTTTCAGTGACTACAATCGCACCAAAGTCCAAGGAATTAGATACATTGCATAATGAAAAATTATTGCCATTATCATCGCATACGAAATTCGATTGGAAAAAATCAGCGAAAAGATTTACTGACTCCACATGTAGAGGACTTCTCATTCATTCCCACGACAGCCGGTTCTACGTACCGGAATGACTCGGGGTTTCCCCGACCAAGGGCTGTTATTTCACTACCCCCCCTGCCTAAACCGTCAGTTATCCCCCCCCCCCCCCCAATAATGTCATCCTCCGTGCAGCTCCTTGCAGCGGGACTGCTCAAGACTCTCCTGCTCCGGGCTGGTATTGAATCCAACCCCGGACCTAGAGAATGGATCTGCTGTATATGCTGGGAGAAAATTTATGTGAAACGTTCACATTCTGTACAATGCTCTAATTGTAGCAGATGGTTGCATCTAACTAGTTGCTCCGGACTAAATCCCTCTACTCATAGACCCGCTAGTTTTTATAGAACTTTTGTGGCCCCTTGCTGTTCACGTCCTATGACGTCCAGTGGCCGTCGTCGATCAAGTATCGCTCCGCCACATATGTCTGACTCTGTCACATCAGTCTCCACGACTAGCACTAACAATGCACATCAGCAATTAGACCTTCCGAGCAGCCGCTCACGCCTCCAGGCGTCAACATCTCACACAGCAGCTCACAGCTACTCCCTACGTAGCACTTCCCAAGTGGATTTGAGCAATGCTGAGCGTCCGCTCTCTCCCACCCCCTCGGTCAGCCCCTCTTCTTCCAGCATTAGCACGAGCATAAGCCACAACCATCCTGGTCCCTTATACTACGTGCACTGTTTTCGGTTAAGATTATATACGCCGTTGGCATCAGTCAAGTGCAATAACTGCCTTCGCCTGTGTCACCTGCTCATATGCTCTGGACTCGCGAACAGGAACCTATGGACTGATACGTACGTTGCGCCATGCTGAGCTACGCAACCTTCAACGTCGTCCGACTCGCCTCTACCTTCTGGTAACGCGATTCCTTCGACTTCAAGATTGCGCCGTAGTGCGCGACCCAGCCTATTACCACCTAGGCATACGCACCAGTCCTTGACCCCCAGCATCAACTCTGCTCCCCCTACACATTTCGGTATCCTGCAATTTAATTGCAACGGCCTAACCGGCAAAATTGTAGAAGTGACAAATTTAATGAAGCGACTGAACATCAAGATCGCGGCGATTCAGGAGACAAAGTTAGGTGGAAGGGCGTCTCTTCAGACCTGCAACGGGTACAATGTACACCGTTGTGACCGTGCGAGAGGGCTTGGGGGTAGTCTGGCATTCATCACGCATCAATCTGTGCAGTATCGTCTATTTGAGCCTGACATCGACCATAGGGACACCACCTTAGAACGTCAAGGTATGGTTGTCCGGTCAGGCGATGTCGACCTTGAAACAGTGATGCCACATTTTTTTCCTCCAAAATCCCTACAAATGGGGTAAAACTCTCTAGATTACCCTACGCGTTAAAAAAAAAAGTACCTACAAAAATCCCTACATTTTTTTTCTTGCGGAAATACATAAATAATCAAAAATAGGTATTTTTTCAGATACTTTTATTAGCTTTACATAACTTTAACGAGGTTTTTATACATATATGTATGTGTATAGATATCTACATCTAAATTTTAATTTAATGTTACACAAACATGTTATATAAATAAATAAATAAATCGTAAGAGCACATGCTCATTTATAAAAAAAAGTTAAAAGTATTTAATGGTGGTCATAAACAGTTTTGGCAACCATATATTTATAAATTGATTCTGGACACTTAAATGAAACGCAGTCAAGGGATTCGTCTTTTAAATATGAGCGAATTATACATATAGAAGTTAAATTTTCGTGGCTAAGTTTATTTCGTTTTTTAGTACGTACGTCTGTTATGACAGAAAATATTCTTTCTGAATCTGCGTTGGCATGTGGAAGAGATAAACAAAACTTTGATATTTTTGACAAAAGGGGATATACCAATTCATCTTTAAAATTTTGAGTTTTACTTATTAAACCCCAAAACTGCTCAATGTCTAGTTTAATGAGATCATTTATTTCATTTTGAGGAAAATTATATTCAAATGTTCTCCACTCATTAAGAACAGCATTCTCATCTAAATTTAACTTTTCGCAGATGAGAGTAAACTTCTGGTCTGCTTTAGACCCGTTTGTTCCAAAAACAAAATCGGGACGCAAAAATCCCATCTCCGTAAAGATAGTGTTATTCTTCAAAGGCAATCTGCGCTGCATCTCTTCCAAAGATACAACGTAAAACTGTATACAGTTTAATCGAATTTTTTCAGCAGTCGATTTTGAAAAGGTTTTAAGTATATTATTGCAATCGTTTCCAAAATACACTTCCTCAGTTGGAAGCAATATATTTGGATCTCTAACATTACAATTCACTTTAAGCTCAGTCTTTTTGATAAAGTTCTGACCCAACTGCATATACAGCTTAACTGATTCGGTGTGCAATATCTGTACAAGTGGCTTTTTGGATTGAAATAATGCGTTAAAAGTATTAACATATCCCAATGCATATTTTAAAAACAAGAGATATGCCTTATTGCGTTCACTTGAAAGTTCAGATAAAATAACCTCAGCTGATTTGACCCTTTCTCTCTTAGACGCTTGTGTGAAGAACTCTTTAAGTGCAT
Source organism: Sphenella marginata (assembly GCA_951509765.1). Taxonomy (NCBI): domain Eukaryota; kingdom Metazoa; phylum Arthropoda; class Insecta; order Diptera; family Tephritidae; genus Sphenella; species Sphenella marginata. The sequence continues at coordinate 58,290,768 of OX608078.1, read as the reverse complement.
CCCAATTACTTAAAATACTTTCTACGGACTTCTGATGCGAAAGCCATCTTGTATTACAAGTTCTTACAATCTTACGCTTTCCTTCATTAAAAAGTTCCTGAATAACTTCCAACTGAGCACATCTTTTGGAACTACCCATAACGTATGAACCGATTTGGCGTAACAAGTCTTCAGGTGGTCTGGGTAGTTTTAAGCAGGCTTTGCTCGCAACAATTGCCGCTGAGTGACAGACACACTTGACTATTACCGCTTGAGGTAGGTCATGGATCAATCTGGAGGCGAACGAGTTGTGTTTTCCAACCATAACACTGGCACCATCGCTACACATTCCTGAAATGGAAAATATCATCAAAAAAGTGCTCATGTAGAAAATATAAATTTTCGTACCTAAAATATTTGTAAAGGGAATGTTATTTGCGATAATACAATTTTTGAATGATGTGTATAAAGCTTCGGCTGTGCAATCAATTGTAACGGGTAGTAAATCCAATAATTTCACCACAACTTTTCCTTCATCCGCATCGAAGAATCGCACTAGCACACACATTGATTTATTAAGACCGATGTCAGTGCTCTCGTCTATCATAACAGAAAACTTATTGGTTTGTAATTTTTTAATTAGTTGGTCCTTCTCGTGACTAGCAATAACATTTTTTATAATGCTCACACATTTTGTTCGCCCAAGGGATGCCTTTTTTATTATATTAGAGTCTGTTATGGTTTCTTTCAATAATGGTAGTAAATGGTCTACAATTTGTATTGCCACGTTGTGTTCGGCAAAGAACATAGTCAAACGAATTTCAAAATTTGTCACATTTTTCCCGTCATCTTTCATTTTCATCTTTTCTATAAATAAATCAATTTTGTTTGACTGCTGCACTGCAGCTGTACAAGACTTATGCTTTTTAGTTTTAGAATGCCTCAAAAGTTCTGATTTTCCACAATTTAAAATTTGTTCACATGCAATGCACTGACACTTAAACTCATCCTTTGCGCAGGGTTTCAGCCACCCTTTAAATTCGCTGATATCTAGCCATTTTACGTTAAACTTCTGTTTTCTATACTTAGTGGATGCCACTTCTGCTTCAGTTTCCGACGATGAGCTCATTCCTGAATGAAAATATCACAAATTAATTCTTGATTTTTGTTCGAATTTTGTTCGTCAAGACAGGGCGCATGCTGGCAAAAAATTTGTTGGTCAACACAGGGCGCATGCTGGCAAAAAATTTGTTGGTCAACACAGGGCGCATGTTGGCAAAAATTTTGTTAGTCAACACAGGGCAAATTTTGCGCCTTGAATGTTGTACATGTAAAAAAAAACCCTATATTTCCATGTAAAAAAAGCCTAAATGAAAAAGCGGACCTTTTACCCTACGGACACATTTTTTAACCAAAAAGACCTACAAGTAGGGATAAAACCCTACGTGTGGCAACACTGCCTTGAAATCATAAACATTTACGTACCTCCTGTCACCTGTTGTCCCAGGGATTACCACCCTGACATTCGTGCGTTACTCAGGGGCGAGAACCGCGTCATCCTTGGTGACTTCAACGCACACCACTACCTGTGGCACTCCAGCCTGCAGGCCGATGACGCTTGCTTCAGACCACCTACCTATAGTGCTCTCTATCGATCGCCCCACCGACTTTGTCACCGCTGAGAAACGCACATACACTAACTTCAATAAAGCCGACTGGGAGGGCTTTCTCAACACCACAGAGAGCGCCTTCGCTGCTGTTCCTACCCCGTCTGACGTACGAGAAGGGGAAAAGGCGTTTCGTATGGCCCTAATTTCAGCCTCCCATCAACACATTCCGTCAGGTAGAATAAAGGAAGTGCGTCCATTCTTCCCCGCAGAGGCAGCGGCCCTGGCAAATGAACGTGACCATATTAAACGCTTTGACCCTACGGATCCTCAAATAAGGGATCTTAATCCCGAAATCAGACGCTTAGTAGATCAACACAAACGCGCTAAGTGGGAGGAGCACCTAAGGTCTTGCAACCTCTCGGCTGGAATTGGCAAATTATGGTCGACGGTGAAATCTTTGTCCAACCCGACTAAACCTAACGACAAAATATCCATCGCATTCGGTGATAAGGTTCAGTCGAAGAAATGCGCGAGCGCCTTCTGCCGACAATTTGTAATGCATCCTCCGTTGAACAAAGAGATTCGCCGAGCCACCAGGGAAGCGCACAAACACAAAAACAGCGATGCGCCCATTGCCATCTCCACAACAGAAGTTCATGAGGCTTTTCGGAGATCTAAGAACACCAAATATATTGGCCCCGATGGCATTTCCATGCTGATGCTGAAACACCTCGGTGACGAAGGCATAAGATACCTTACACAAATTTTCAACCTTTCACTTTCCACCTTTGTTATTCCTGAAAGATGGAGACAAGCAAAGGTGGTCCTACTAGTAAAGCCTGGCAAGCCAGCTTCCGTAGGGGAGTCATATCGCCCGATATCTCTCCTCTCGCCAGTAGTGAAGGTGTTGGAATCTATCTTGTTGCCGTACTTCACCGCAAACCTGCGGCTCGCCGAACATCAGCATGTATTTCGCAAAAATCACAGCACCACCACCGCGCTGAACGCCATAACCACTCAGATAGGGGACGGATTAAACCAAACGCGTCCAAACCACAGGACAGTGCTAGTTGCGCTTGACCTGGCCAAAGCTTTTGACACGGTCAACCATGCGCAACTAATGAAAGACCTTGAAGACTCGTCCCTTCCTCCCTATCTTAAACGTTGGACTGCCAACTACCTGAGTGGTCGTCAATCGTCGGTTGAGTTTAGAGGCGCAAGATCAAAACCCAGAATAGTTAAACAAGGGGTGCCACAGGGTGGTGTCCTATCCCCGTTTCTGTTTAACTATTATGTATCGAAACTTCCCCCCCCACCAGAGGGTGTCTCGATAGTCTCTTACGCCGACGATTGTACGATTCTAGCAACAGGCCCCTCCGTTGAAGAACTCTGTTCTCGAATTAACTCATACCTCTTAGCCGTGTCCGAGTTCTTCGCCGGGAGAAACCTGGCATTGTCACCGAATAAGTCCTCGGCCTCCCTATTCACGACGTGGACAACGCAAGTGAACATGGAATTATTCGTCTACGTTGATAGTGTCAAGCTACCAACTGTCTCACACCCCAAAATCTTAGGGGTGACGTTTGATAACATGTTCAAATACGGCGCTCATGTAACCGCAATTGCTAATAAAGTCCAAAGCCGTAACAAAATCCTCAAGTCCCTAGCTGGCAGCACTTGGGGTAAAGACAAAGAAACGTTACTACCTACATATAAAGCAATTGGCCAGCCGGTACTGAGCTACGCGACGCCAATATGGTCGCCGGGGCTAGCTGACACACACTGGACGAGGCCAAAACACCGGCCTTCGTACCGCCACTGGGTGTCTTCTTATGTCTCCTGAGCATCACTTACATAACGAAGCGAAAATGCTCGCCGTTAAAGAGCATAGCGAGATGTTGACCAGGCAATTCCTGTTCAACTGTTGCAAACGGCAGCATCCGAACGGACGCCTGATCAACGAGGATCCGCCCCCCAGGAGCATAAGGAGCCATCTACGCAAACACTACGATGAGATCCGGCACCTGATTTATACGCCGTTTGATCCTAAGGTGCACCGGCAGGCCCTCACCCTTATCCACACGAATTCGGTGAATTCCTATGTTGCTCTCTCCCGGTGAACGCCGTTCTTCAGGCAACAACACCACCCGTTGCCGAAGAGGAGCGCGAGCTGCCTAGGGAGACTAGGGTGATGCTGGCTCAACTCCGGTCTGGATATTGTAATAGGTTAAACTCACCCTGAAAAGCTTTGAAATAAAGAATTTTTCGTTCAATTAACTTTGTTCCAATTCATGACCAACACCGCCACCTGGTGGTGAGAATTTTTCGTTTGCAGCACTCTCTGTCAACCATAAATAAACAAAATAGCAAGGGCCACAACCAAAATTACGATATGACGCTACATCACCCAAAAATAGACATACATAGCAAGAAACAACGAAAATGCCCCCTAGTGTGTAGCAGAGTAAAAGGCGTAGGAAGGCAAGGTATTGGGTAAGCCCATATCTAAGTGAAAGGAATGAAAAGGGCAGGTTTGCTAGTGACTTCGAGAATTTGAGGAGGGATCATGCGCGGTTTATTGAAAATTTTCGTATGCCACCAGAAATTTTCGACGAACTTTTTGAATTGTTGCAGTCGCACCTCATTCGAAAGAAGAATTCTAGACCAAAAGATGGTATCCCCGCCAAAGCAAAATTGGCAATTTTGCTGGAGTAAGCTTGTGGAAATGTTTAAAAATAAAATTTAATTGCATTTTTGTTTTTAGATATATGGCTGTAGGAACTGTACAACGTCATGTCGCCTCTTGCTATCGCATTAGCAAGCAGCATTTTGGGAAAATCGTTTCCGACGCATGTAAGGCGATTTGCAGTGCTCTTAAGCAGGAATAAGGGTGTGTAACACTGTGCTGTGCGGTACTACTGTGCTGACACTTATAGATGTGCGGCTCGCACAAGCACACCTTCGTAGCACGGTAACACGTTCGATACATCGCGAATGTTATTTCGGCAATAAAGTGTGCGTGTTACCATCTGGTCACATTATTATTATTATTATTATTTGCTTTGTGGGGATGATTATAAGTTTGTACTCACCGCTTAAATTTGTGCAAACGCTCAAAGGTTTTTTGGAGTTTGGGTGAATGGCCAAGATTGTTTGCTTCCAAAGCCAGGTTGCTTGTTTCCTCCGGGGTTGGAATGGCGTAGCCCAGGGTTATTTTTTGAAGAGCGGCCGAAGGCCGCCTACGCGACAAGGTGTTCTGCACATAAAAAACGTGGATCGGGCCTAGAATTGGGGATCTGACCCGGGTCAATTTTCGGTTTTTCACTAATTACTTTTCACAGAAACAAAATATTGCTTTTCCCCCTTCGGATTATTGTTCCGGAGGTCAAGACGCGTCTTTTGTTACCTCTCTCGAGATTTTTGGACGTGTATTAGCACTTGACGTTGGATGGAAAGTATTACCGATTCTGGTAAATTCTATACGACTGTGAGCAATATGTGGGTGAATGAATATATATGCAAGGAGAAAACGGCGCCAAGTGTGCGCTCAATTATCAACTTTCGATAGTTCGCAAAAGCACAATCGTGCCGGCACAGTGTGCTAGCACATTTTAGTGTGCTGGTGCAACTGTGTCAGCACTCAGAAAAAAGTGTTATGACCCATGCTTAAGCAGGAACTTCCGGAGTGGACAGAGGCCACATTGTTGGAAGTCGCTGACGGCAAACATGTTACTATAAAAGCACCTCCGAATTCTGGAAGCCTATTCTATAACTACAAAGTAAGTTTCTGTATTTAGGTCGTCCTAAGGAATTTGAGTGAATATCTTTATAAATTCTCGACTTTTAGGGTTTCCATTCAATTGTATTGATGGCCACATGCGATGCCAATTATAGGTTTACCTATATCGATATTGGCGCTTATGGAAGTGAAGGTGACTCCAACGTGATAAAGAGTTCTAGTTTTGGTACAAGCCTCTTCAATGACCAGTGTACCTTTCCTCCGGACACGTTCATTGATGGGAAAAAAATCCCATACTTTATAGTTGGGGATGATGATTTTCCACTATGCAAGCGGATCATTAAGCCATATAGTGGCAAAACCCTTTTACCTGAAGAAAAGGTTTTCAACTACAGATTGAGCAGGGCAAGACGCTGTATTGAGAACGCATTTGGAATTTTAAGTTCAAGGTGGCTTTGCCTAAAGAAAGTTTTATTTTGTCTGCCTGATCGTGCGCAATTGGTGGTTCCAGCATGTTGCCTGCTGCATAACTTACTTTTAAGAAAGTCTCGGGAAACATATAACCCAGCGTTTTTCTCTGGGGTTGAGAACAGCGATGGGAGATGGGAATCAGGACAATGGCAAATGAGCGGTGAAGAAAGCTCGTTAGGTGAACTAGGTGCGTGCCGAGGGAGACGATCTGACTATGGCAAAAATATATTCGAAATATATTAAAGGGTTATGTTAATTCTGAAGCAGGGTCTGTTCGCTGGCAAAGTAGTGCTGCGTTCCTTTAATATACTATACGCATGCAGTGGCCGACAAAACTATGCATACCCCCTTTTTTTGTATGTTTTCACCAACTTCGGCTTCAGAAAATTAATTTTAACTATTTTCCTGTAAGAGAACTTATCAAGATCTAATACAAAAACTATCAATTATATTTTAAATATGTATGGGAAATAATAGCATGTTCATAAATTTGTATGAAAGAAAACACGAAAGCTCTTCACAAAAAAAATGGCCAAAAATCAGGAAAATTTCTTACAGACTTGAGACCAACACTTTCTAAAATTAAATGCGCTAGAAATCTGCATTTTCAAAAAAATTCTAAAAATTCTGAGAAAAAGGTTGAAAATTTTGATGAAATTTGTCCAATTTTTGCGAATTTCCCATACATATTTAAAATATAATTTATAGTTTTTGTATTAGATCTTTATAAGTTCTCTTACAGGAAAATAGTTAAAATGAATTTTCTGAAGCCGAAGTTAGTGAAAACATACAAAAAAAGGGGGTATGCATAGTTTTGTCGGCCACTGTATATCTTGCTTTTATTTGAATTCAATAAATTGCAAAAGAAGTATTTTTTCAACAACACGGTATTTTATTCAGTCCATAATTTTCACCTTAGAATATAGAAAAAAAAAAAACATATTTCAATTTTGACAATTTCATCTTAAAAATATATGCAGCTGTGTTCAATAAAAGGTTAATTAAATTACATATCGTTGTACGATTAATCACTTGACCAGTGAAGGGTGAGATCTAAAGTATAAGGATTGATGGCATTAGAAATAATTAGTAGGTAATTGTTTCCCTTAGGAGGCTACTGCTAAAACATTCCCAAAAGTATCGGGAAAGGTATCAAAAGACACGTTTTGACCTCAGTATCAATAATCGGAAAGCGAAATTTCGATTTTTGTTATTGAAATCGGAAACCCGTAATCGGATTATTGATCCTGAGGTCAAAACTCGACTTGTTACCTCGCACGATGGTTTCAGACGTGTTTTAGAAGTTGCCTCCTAAACGAAGAAATTATTACTCATACTTTATAATTTTACCTTTTGTACATCGCTAGTCTGTGGTCTGACTGGCTTTGTACTCTTCGATTTTCTTTAGGAGGATGCTGTTCATGACGAGGCACATGTCATCTCCGACACATGGGGGCAGCTTATTTAACAGCCAGTCTTAATTCGACAATGCCTGGCTGTAGGGCGATTCCTTCCGGCCCTCCAACTCCTGTTGCTTTTTCAAAATGAAGTCTAAGCGCCCCCACCTCTCATCTGCACGTGCAGATGAACTAGATGGGTTATCCCTCTTTGGATTCTGTAAGTGGATAATGATATTATAACAGTTGTAAGAATCGTACAAAATTTTATTAACACGCACAGTTTACTTTTGCACACATGTATTAAGGTATACTCACATAGTCGTATCGGGAATCGCTCTCGCTAAATTGCGTGCTGTTTAACTCATCAACGTGCTCTAATGGAGAGGGGCTTGAATCTTCTCCGAAGTTTGTCATTATTGTAAATGTCCTGCAAAAGAAGTAATATTAAGAACAGTTAAAATGCTTTTAATGGTGCTATTCTCAGATTGCTTGTCATCTACAAAAGAGGTGGTGACAACTGCCATGACTACTGAAAATTATAGGAACAAGTGGAATTTTGCTATAACAATTGGCAGTAGTCACGAAGACAAGCTGCTCCAGAATAGGGCTGTAATTCGAATAGATTTGCAGTCAAGCAGTACCGCAAGGGAGTACCGGAGCGTACCGGATTCGCTACTACAACATTTTGTTACTACAACAACAGCAACAACAGCTATCTTGCATGGATGCCGTTGCCCTGCATTTGTGACTACACACAAATAAACCACCAATTTCTTGCGATTATATATCAACACATTATTTAATAACAAAACTTACCTTCTTTTTTTTTGGAAACATTTGCCAAGAATGCCATTTCTCCCGCAAACTCCCAATCAACTTCCTCCGAAAATAAAGGCTCATTCAACGCAGTGCCACCCCTACTGCCACTCTTTTTTTGCTTGGATGTTCTGGCATGGTATCGGTAGCTTTCACGAAGGCTGGTCCATGCATCTTTGCATTCATTCACTTAAATAAAACAGATACATACAATTAAAGATAATACATTATTTATAACCGCAAAAACATGTCGAAAAATGTCGGCGAGGCATCAGAAGACGAATTTTCACCTCAATATCAATAATCCGAATACAGATTTCCGATTTTTTCACTTGATTCAAGATATTTATGGGCAGAACACCTTCCTGTGTAGACGGACCGTTTTGTTGCCAATAACTTTTCATCGAAACAAAAATCGAAATTGTGCTTTCCTATTATTGATACTGAGGTCAGAACGTGTATCCTGATATCTCTCCGGACATTTCTGGACGTATTTTAATAGTTGGCTTCTAAAGGATAGAAATAACTACAGAATTTTCAATTAAATACATACACATAAGAAAATCTTTTTTTATATCGAGTTTTTGCTTTTCTTGCGACCTGCATACCCTGCTTATACAAGGTGGCGCAAAAGTAATCTTCCTATCAGAAAATGTTATAAATTTTGCGATTGGCCCCTAAAATCAATTCTGTTTTGACATTTGTGTAGTAAACACATGCAAAATACACCTTAATAAACAATGTTACGCTACACTGCTCCAGAACGCGGAATATTGCTGACTTGAAGAGGAAGATGATTTTTCATCAAAAATAATCATGAGTGATGAGGCCCCTTTCCATCTTAGTGGGTACGTAAATAAGCAAAATTCTCGCTTCTGGGGCACTGAAAATCAGCGTGTAACCCACGAAGAGCCATTACACCCGCTCAAAGTCACTGTATGGTGTGCTGTTTTCGCTGGAGGAGTCATCGGACCTTCGGTCGCGGACCAAACGGTTACTGTGAATGGTGAGCGCTACAGAGCAATGATCAACGAGTTCTTTTTGCCGCAAATTGATGAATTGGGATTGGAAAACATGTGGTTCCAACAAGACGGTGCAACAGCACACACTGCACGTGCCACAACCGATATGCTGAAGGATGCATTTCCCGGGCGCCTAATCTCCCGTTTTGGCGATTTGCATTGGCCAGCAAGATCGACTTCTTTGACCGCTCCAGATTTATTTTTGTGGGGCTTTTTGAAGTCGCGGGTCTATGTCAACAAGCCTCAGACTCTTGCAGCTCTTAAAGACAATATCCGTCAAGAATGTGAGGACCTATCGCGGCCAAAGTGATGGAAAATGCCATAAAAAGGGCTCAAATGACAATCAACTGTGGCGGCGGCCATTTACATGACATCATATTCTCGACTTGATGTAAAAAAAATTAAAAGACCAAATAAAAATAATCCACAAGAAGAATCAAAGTTTTTCATTTTTTTTTTAATTACAGCCAAAAAACATCGGTAGATTACTTTTGCGCCACCCTGTATTTGTATATTTGTGTATCCACTACTATCTCACGAACGACTTCACCGATTTGAATGAAATTTGGTACATAGGTACTATTTTCTACTTTCGTGTTGCCACTTGGGGTGGTTCACAGGGTTGCCACCTATATAATTTTTTTTTTTTTGCATATTAATCAAATAAAAGGTATTTTAGGCCGTATACCAACCGAAATATTTTCGAATAGGCTTGCCACCGGAACGCATTTTATTCATTCCTTCAGATATCGACCACTATCTCGGGAAAGGTTAATCCGATAGTATGCTTCCCTCTTATATTTTCTACTTGGATGTTGCCCCTAAAGGAAGCGTAGAGGGTTGCCACCTTTCCATTTTTTTTTTTTAAATTAAGGAATATATGGCATTGTGGGTATCAAATGAAAGGTATTTTAGGGCGTATACCAACCAAAATATTTTCGAGTAGGATTGCCACCTGAACTCATTTTATTTATTCCTTCAGATATCGACCACTATCCCGGGAACGGATAAGCCGATTTCGATGAAATTTGGTAGATGGATAGTATGCTTCCTTCTTAGATTTTCTACTTGACTATTGCCACTTTTTCTCTCACTATTTCTGATTTTTTTAATATTAAGCAATATATGGCAATATGGGTATCAAATGAAAGGTATTTTGGGCCGTATACCAACCAGAATATTTTATACACAACAGGTGTCGCCAAAGTATGTTAAGGGACTTTTTGTGGTAAGTGTTCGATATTTTGGAAATTTATGCTCTTGGTAAGTAAGATTATGCGGCAAATTCGAAAAATACCGAGCAAGTCTCGGTCACCCAGGTACTTTATATATATATATAGATAAATAAAAATTTTCCACCATTTTCTAGTCAGTCACTCAACACATGTTGCTCGAAATTCGATACGACCGATAGGAGATCTTTTAAATATAGCGAAGAAGGTAAGGGAATAAATAAATATTTGAAATAAACCACCTTTCTAATAATAATAATCCTTTCGATAAATACGGATGTGATTTCATGAATTCAGCAAGAATTTGAAACTGTTTTTTTTTTTTGTATTTATTACGGTCTTTTCAAGACCTAATTCAAATAAAGTTAACAATAAATTTCATTCTACATTTAGGGTTTTACAATAGTAAAATAGTTTTTCTTTAAATTTATAAATATTATCACATTCTTTTATAGAGTTTGGTAGTTCATTGTACATTTTGTATCCTATTTATATATTCTAGTGTTTTCTTTTCGAACTCAGTTCTTACTCTAGGCAGTCTTATATAGGTGCAACTTCTAGTTGCATAATTGTGAGTCTCATTATTGTAATGCATTCTACTACTTAAATAATTCGGTAAATTTCCTAACTTTACATTATGTATAAATTTCATTGTAAAAAAACGAATGCATTGTTTTATACTGAGCCAATTTAACATGCTAAGCATCGTAATCCTTGGTGTTCTTGGGCAACACTTTAAAATTAATCGCATCGCCTTATTTTGTTGTAATTGCAGTTTCTTAATTTGTGTATCATTTGCCAACAGCAGTACTGTGGGGCAGTATATGAAATGCGGTTCAATAATCGATCGATATACTAATAATTTGTAATGTTGACTAATGTGTCTACAACAGGGGTGGGCACGACCACATAGACACGTTTGCAGAAATGCGAGTGTGTTAGTAAGCACGATCACGCATCGACCGCGGAAGCAAATTGAATTATTAATTCAGTTTGATTTTAGCGCGTGCAAAGGCAACACGTACCACCCGCAGTTGCTATCAGACTAACAACAACAACGTCAGACAGTGGACGATCGTACAATACGTACATGTTTAAGGTCGAATGGTTTTTTGTTTTAAACGCTACAAGTAAGCCGCAATGCTTGATTTGCGGAAAAGTATTGAATTACGTCAGCAAGCAAAGCTTAAGCAGGCATTTCGCTTCACAAGAACGAGAAGTAAATACCCTGAGTGCTGATGAAAAATTAAAATGACAACTTCATTTTTAACAAAATTTATTAAGGGTATAGTTTTATTTAAATCATGAAATCTTTGCTCATAACATTTTTGACATCTTTAAAGGATTGGAAATATTGACAGATCTTGTTTTGTATCTGAAGTCAGTAACACATCTAAAGCTGCGGTATAGTCAAAAATAAATGGCTTGTTTCTTGGAGTAAACATTTAATTCCAATGTAAACGTCACACAAGAATGCAATACTTAATACAAAATTTGAACCCGTAAATGATTTATAAAATCCTGAGTTTCAGTGACAAAGAATTAAATTCTTCCCTTAATTCTAAGAGAAAATACACGAAACTTTCTGGGCTTGGCCCACCTTGAAACTTTAGCTCTTGATGCAGAATGCAGCTTTGAAATGTTGGCACGTTTATGTAGTTACTAAAATACTGAGTCTTCAACTCAACTTCCAACCCAACCTAAAAAGCTTAACATTCATATGTACGTACTGTTCGATCATCCTCTGTACTAAAACTGAGTGCTTCGCCGTGCGACACACCCTTACCGTACGAGTGTTGAAATCAAACTAAATGTGGTTGTCGTTGATTTTGACGAAGAAGTCGTTGTGCGCTCGCTTTTCGTATACGAATATGGTCTCTTAGCAGGTGCTAAGCTGATGCCCACCCTTGGTCTACAAGTTCTATACATAAAACCAATTTTTTTTGCAATTTTGTTTTCCAAGTAATTTATATGTTCATTGAAATTTAGGTTATCATCGATCAACGCTCCCAAATATTTGATTTTATCTACCTTTTGGAGTTCATCGTTTTTTATCATAAGTCTGTTGTTATTTAAATGCTTATTACGGTTGCGGCAAATTGTCATGAACTTGGTTTTATTTACATTTAATTTTAACTTTCTGATGCATAACCAACTATATAGAGAGTCTAAGTCTTCTTGTACTTTCAACATGGCGCAATTCGCATTCGTTTCACTAACAGTAACTAATGCATCATCTGCAAGCAAACGTATTATACAATGTCTTAAACATTTTTTAATACCATTGATGTAAATCGTAAATAAAATTGGTGCCAGTACTGAGCCTTGTAGTAATCCAATATTTACATCCACAACCGATGAAACTTGGCTCCCAATAATTGTTCTCTGTTTCCTGTCGCTCAAATAACTTCGGAACCAGTCCAGTGCTGGCCCTCTTATACCAATTTTGAACATAACTTCCAACAGTACGCTTCTATCAATCGTTTCAAAGGCCCTTTTCAAGTCTAAGAAGACAGAAAACACCACTTTCTTTTCTGCAATATCCTCTTTCCATTCTGCAATCGCCATGTTTAGTGCTGTTTCGCACGAATGACTCTTCCTAAACCCAGATTGTTCCGGTATTATTATATAATGTTTCTCTAGGTAAGCCAGTAGTTGGTTTTTCACCACTGTTTCCAAGATTTTTTCATCGGCAGGTAACGTATTGATTGGCCGGAGCTCCTCTGGCTTCATTTTATCTGCCACTTTTTCCACAGGTATTATTGTGGATATTTTCCAGCAACCAGGTACGATACTATTTTCTAGGGACTCGTTAATTATATCCTTATATAAATGAGCAATGTAGTCCATAGCATCTTTGAACACACCTTCCGTTAAAAGCTTTTTGCCACCATATTTATTTTTAAATGATCTGGTGATTTTGATAATATCTTCTAAGTCTATTTTAGTGAACTTGAAGGCTTCGGGTGGGCTATCTACGTAAACTTCATTCATGATCTGTATGTCTTCGATGCTATCATTAATTTGGGTTATACTTTCTACGAAAAAATTGTTAAGACGATTAGCTATATCGTGTTCCCCCTCTATACATTCACCATTAACAACTATTTTAGTGATATACTTTTTGTTTTCCGTTAACTCCGCAACATCTTTCAGACATTTCCACATTTGCTTCATGTCACCTTCATACCTTACCACTCTGTCTTGCATATAGTTCTTCTTTTTATATTTGATTTTTCTTTTATATTCTTTCTTCGTATCGTTATAACTAGCCCAGTCACCAGTGTTTCTTGCGATATTATACAACTCGAACTTTCTTTTATTAAGTACCGTAAGCTCGCGATCGTACCATTTATTTCTCAGTTGCTGTCTGACTCTTTTCTCATGCGTCAAGGTCTGCATGGCTCCGTGCAGCATGTCGTTCACAAAATGAACTTTACTCTCTACTCCAGCATTAGTCGCCGAATTTAAATCATAGGATCGCAATAAGTTTAAAAGGTTTTCAGAACTATATCCCTCCCAACAAACGACATCCTGGTACTCTCTCATTTTGCAATACTTTGTTGTAGGTACTTTGAACTGAATTGTTTCATGGTCTGAAATTCTATAATCGGTTAGGCTCAATTACATCCTTATTACTGAATACTAAATCGATTCTTGTTGATGAATGCTCCGTTATTCTCGTATCAAAATTAACCCTCTGTACCATGGCCATCTGTGCAAAAGAACTTACTAGCTGCTTCGTGTATGTTGACGATACATTCATATTGATATTAAAATCTCCCACTATTATATTATTCTCTGAATCTTTGAGGTGATCAGTTATGATATCTTTTAAGTATGTAATAAATTCTGCGTCACTGCTATTTGGTGAATGATATAGCACTCCAATTCGCCATTTTAATGCACATTTTTTAATTTTTATAATTATACACCATATATTCGTGTTGACGTTTTTATTGCAGATGATGTTAAACTGTACATTTTCGTGTATATATACTAGGACACCTCCAGTATGCCTACTGTGGGAGTCACACCTAATCAACTTGTAAGTTGGAATGTTTAGTTCGGTCTCCATGATTACGTCCGTTGTACATGTTTCCGCGCATAATACAATGTGGGGTTTGTTTATTTCAATTACTCTTTCCAGCTCGACTTTGTTTGCTGTTATACTGTTAATATTGAGGTATATGCAGTTTAAATTATTTTCGTTCGCATTTTTTCTTGTGTAATTTTTGATCGCTTCTCCGATATTTGTTACTTCCGCCATTGGTTGCTAGTAACCCATTTTCCTTTTCCTTGCAGCTAACTTTTGTTGATACACAGGACATGTTCGATCCAGGGAGTCATGATTTTCATCCCGTCCCAAATTCAGCTCTTTATTCGCTCTGATACAGTTAACACATTTTTTTATTTCTTCTTTATTGCATGCTGTGTATTTATGCTCACCCAAACATTTTGTACACACTTACTTCTCTTTGCAGTCACTCGCTTTGTGATTGAAGCCTTTGCACTTAAAACAAACCAGGACTTGTACTGCGTCGAACACTCTGCAACGTTCCCAGCCAACATTGAGCCTTTCTTCAGCTAATATATTCGTGAAAGCTTCAACGTCCACTTCTAGTACTGCGTTGTAATACACATTCGAACCCTTTTTCTTCTCATGCTGTTTTAAAATTTTAAAGTCCGTTTCAGTAAGACACGCATTTTGTCGTTTAATTCTCTGCGCCAGTTCATTACTGTCATTTTTAAAGTTTATACCCGATACAACAACTGTCGGTTTCACTTTCTTAGGGATCTTTACCTCGTAGGTATTTCCCAGATTAGTCTCGATGGCATTTTTAATTTTATCTCGCTCTTGATCATTTTCACTTTCAACTATCATTACCCCGCTTTGCCTGGTTACTATATTCGTTATTTGTAGCTCTTTAGGGTCTACTTTTGAATTAAGGTCATTTTTTGTCATGTCCGCACCTTGTTTTTTGCTCGGTTTCACTATTAGTGGATGATTGTTTTTTATCTCTGGCAGCGCTCCTTTTTTTTGTTTACTACTTTTTGTTATATTCGCATACGATATTTTTGCTTCAACATTATTGACATTCTGCTTAAGTTCATTGCACATTTTTTTGTTTTCGTTGCTTATTGCTTCGATCATTTTCTTATTGTCATCTTTGTTAGTTTTTAATTCGACACATACCTGTTTACTGTTTCGCTCAAAGCCTTCTGCTATTTCCCGTATTTTTTTAACCTCTTTAACACTTTTTTCGCACGATTCTTGCGCTTTTTGCATAGATTTTATTCTTTCACCGAAGGCTGTTTCCACCGCTTGAAGAAGCTGCTTTATTTCTTGTTCATTCTTTCTAAGTGCATTATCAAATTCACTTCTATACTCTTGTAGTTGTTGTCCATTTTGCTTCACTACCATTTGCATGTCTTTTAATATGTCATCTACATTATGTATATACTGTACACAGTCAATACACATAAATCTTAGCATTTCACATTCTTCCAGTTTATCAATGCTGTACTGGTCGAACCCAGAACATTTTCGGGTCAGGTGGTAATATTTACCACACACCCCTTCACATCGTATATTGGCCGCTTCTCCACGTATCGTGCTTTTACACTTGTCGCACTTCTTTTCCATTTTGGTTTAAATAACTTGCATACATATACGTGCATGCAAATGTGCATATGTATGTAGCCAGCAATGCAGGTGCAAATGTATGCGTATGTCTATTTATATTAAAAATTGATTAATTTAAGCTTTATTTTGTTTAGTGACACAAATCAATTCAAAAATTAGTTTCCTGAGTCTCTATCTCTTACATTAGCTTATGTTATATATTATTTCCACAAGGTTTTACAACCCTTCAATATAAAATTCAAGGAGCACAATTAAACACGACCGTTCGTTTTCGCGCAACAGCTGCTAACGTCTGTTTCATTTATGATTTTTCCCTTAAAACATACAATTATTCTTAGTATGTACACAAATAGTCATAGACCATTATTGTGATGTCTCCTTGTTCAAGGTTATTGAACGAATGCTTTATTTCATATTCTTAGTATACATATTCATTTGACACTCACATCTAAATAGCTGATAGGTGGCAGAGCCTGACTGCCTAGTTATATAAAGTACAGGTATCGACCCAGTACACCACACTACCCCCTACCTAGCTCTGGAGCACGTCCATCTCTTAATACTATAGCTTATAACTAACTTCATATTTTGCTTCTTGGTTTTTCTTTTTCATTTCTTTTTTGTTTCATTTTTTTTTCTATTGTGTTGAGTTATAATACTTCTAAGTTTTCCGGTAACTTCATATGTATAGAAATCTATTATTCTTTATAATTAACTTTATCCCTTTTTCTTAACTCACTACGGCTCAGTTTTATATTTTCACCTCCTCTCTCACTTCCGTTAGCACCAGCATCAGCCACGTCCGTTGATTCAGATTCTTTATCCGCTTTGGTTTCCGTCGCCTCTGTCGTGCTCGCTAATGCCGTTACGTTGGCATGCCGACATATAGGCATCAAAATACAGCGATAGTTTCTAGGCCCTTGTGGTTTTTCTATTGTAGCCTCTTGCCAACCTTTTTTATTGGGATCGGTATAATCGCGAAACATAACCTTTTCATCTATCTCGAAAGGCTTATTCCTAGTCCCTTTGTGATTTCGCTGAGCCTTTAGGTGCTCTTCGACTAGTCTTTGTTTTACTAAAGAAGGCCTGAGCAAGCTAAATATAGTTTTGAGCTCTCTACCTAAAAGTAATTTCGCGGGAGTTTCACCGGTTGCGCAATGCTTAGTGCTTCTATTTATAGTCAAATAGGAAACGGTTAATTAAAACATCAATGGTCCCTCCCTGCTCTTTTCCTAACATAGCTCCTACTGACTTCTTTAAGGTTTTTACAAAATTCTCCGCCTGGGCGT
The DNA here is from genome assembly GCA_951509765.1 of Sphenella marginata. NCBI lineage: Eukaryota > Metazoa > Arthropoda > Insecta > Diptera > Tephritidae > Sphenella > Sphenella marginata. Next base: position 58,273,563 of record OX608078.1, on the reverse strand, counting down.
TCGTTTCCGTGTGCCCAGGTGCTGTTAAAACGTGTTTTATATTATTCTTTTCTAAGAAAATGTTAAATTCATTGGATGTAAACTGACTACCATTGTCACTTACTAACACTTCCGCTAGGCCATACCTGCAAAAAAGCTCTCTTAACCGTGCAATTCTAAAGTTAGTACTCATATCTTTTGTTTTTAAAGTTCAGGTTAAGTTGATTATCGTCATTGATGATCCCTACGTAACCACATTCTACGTTACGTTTTGGTTTCTCTATCTGACCGGTTACGGACAAGTGATATGCGAAGGTGGTAGACCCCTTAACGTGCCTAATTTCATAGTCAAGCCCTGATAAAATAAACGGCCATCTTTGCAATCGAGCTGCCGCCATAACCGGCAATTTTTTGTTCTCCCCAAAAATAGTGACCAGTGGTTTATGGTCCGTCGTAATACGAAATGATTACCCAGAAAATACTGTCTGAGCTTCACCACGCTATATACCATGGCTAACGCCTCCTTTTGTATAGTGCTATAATTTCTCTCAGTCGGTGTTAAGGCACGAGAAATAAACGCGATTGGCCTGTGCTCTCCCCCGGGAAACAATTGGAATAACAGTCCAGCTACCGCTTCATTAGATGCATCCGTTGATAAAATCATTGGAAGTTTGGCATCTTCACGTGCTAAAATTACGTCAGAGGTAACCTCCCTTTTTAATAACTCATATGACTCTTGACATGACCTTGCCCACTGAAAAATTGCGCCTTTTTTCAACAACCCATAAAGTGGAGTCATTTTGTGGGCAAAATGTGGTATAAACTTAGCGTAATAATTCAACATGCCGATAAACGCACGCACCTCCATTACGCTTTTACGGCGAGGTGCCTCCAGAACCGCTGCAATTCGGTCCTTGCTTTTCCTTAACCCTTTTTTGTCAATGATAAAACCTGAGTAAGTTACCTCTTCTTTGAAAAACTCAGACTACTTTAAATTTAATCTTAACCCGGCCGACTTTAGCCTGTTTAAGACGGCCTCTAGCGTATGTATATGAGCTTTGATACTAGGACCACCGATGATTATATCATCTAAGTAGTTTATTACATTGGGAATGCCACGCAATATAGTTCCGATAGTCCTTTGGAATATCGCCGCAGCGGGTCTAACCTCAAACGGTAACCTCGTCATCTTAAAAACTCCCATGTGCGCACTCCAAGCGCACAGTAACTGTGAATCTTGTTCTAGCACCAGTTGATTATAGGCGTTATACAGATCCAAGTTACTGAAAAGATCTCCTTTGAAGGTAGCAAATATTTCCTCGATTCGAGGCAGGGCATACTTATTATCAGCAGCTAAAAACGTGTTAATGGTAGACTTATAGTCGCCACATAACGGCGTCCCCCACGCACTAACACCTAGATCGACTAGCTTATTTATTTGGTGCTCTATATTTTCTTTCCACGCCAATGCAACCCGTCTTGGCTTACAAAAAATAGGTGTTGGATTCCCTACCAAACTCAACTTTATGGTATGTTCCCGATATTCCCCCAATTCGTCTTTAAAAACCTCCGAAAAACGCGATTTCATTTGATCCATCGCATTGTTTACCATGCCTACCGTATTCAGCCCTATGCCAAATTTACTCATAAAATCGCGCCCCACAATACTAGGACCAGACATATTATATACTACTAGCTCACCAACAACATTTATATTTTCGTCATTATACGCTGTCAATTTATCCGCACAAGGGCCTAAAATTTCCTTCGGAAAAGTAGTCAAAAGTTTTCGGCATGAGCGAACCTGCGGCGCCGGTATCCATTATAAAATTCAGAAAAATTTCATTTACCTTAATTTTTGTCACAAAAGGATCAACGGAAGTGTGCGATGCTGATCCCGCCGAAACACTATAAATAGATAAATTAGATACAATATTAGACAAATCATTATTTTCTTGAATATAATTAACGGATTCTCCTTTATCTGCTGCTTTACCACTCTTTTGGTTGCAAACGTTAGCTAAATATCCTTTTCTTTTACACTTGTTGCAAATTTTGTTTTTGTATTTGCACTCTTCGCTAACATGATTTTTCCAGCCGCAGTGCACACACTTTTTGTTAGTTATCTTGCTTTATAGTTGTATTTGGAGCGGCTACCGTTTTTATTTTGTTTGTTGTCTTGTTTGTCACGTTTTGCCACCCAATTTACTTCACTTATCTGTTGCTTTGCCTTGTATCTTTCTTCTACCATCATCGGGGTCACACAAGTCGCATAGTAATCCATACGCTTCAAGCCCCACGGCTTTTAATAAAATAGACGTCTTAATCTTTTCATCCGTACATGATGTTTCTATAAAATGCGAGTCCAGAACTTCTTTCCAGTTACGCCAATCATCCATATTGGGTCTGAACTCCCGCACGCCTGTAGTTAAGCTTGTTGTGATTAAGCTTTCGTTCATGGTTTCGTTTACCATTTTTATATATAATCACGCTCTCAGCTCAAAATTAATACGTATAATTATAACGCTGCTTCCAAAAAAAATTTGATGTTTTATTAAAACTTGCAGAGTTCGTATTTTAGGAGCTCGTCGCTACTGTGATGTCTCCTTGTTTAAGGTTATTGTACGAATGCTTTATTTCATATTCTTAGTATACATATTCATTTGACACTCCCATCTAAATAGCTGATAGGTGGCAGAGCCTTACTGCCTAGTTATATAAAGTACAGGTATCGACCCAGTACACCACAATTATTAAAATAAAACATTTTGGTAAAAACTTACCTTTTTTGGCGGGTCGACAGGTTATTGTTGTAACAAAGAAAATTCGAATTTTTAGAGCATTTGGCTTTTGTCTACACTATATAACAGAGTGCCAGGAGTCGAGAATGAATTGAATGCGGCAGATGCAAAAATGCCAATTTCAGTTTGCAATAGCAGAGTTACAGAGTACAACCCCATTTTATTTATTAGGGAGTTCTGTATTACAAGTGACGAAAGGGGTTAGGCTTGAGGAGGTGTTCTTAACCAAGAGTATGAAGGAAAACAATTACCAATTGCGTACACCTCAAGATCATTTACAAAAGGCGAAATAATTAAAGCCCCGATTGGAAACGAATTGGCGCCATATATTTTAGACCATATGTTTATGGAAGAAAATTCACAATAATAGCAGACCACCTTCAACAGATGCAAAAATGCCAATTTCAGTTTGCAAAAGCAGAGTTACAGAGTACAACCCCATTTTATTTATTAGGGAGTTCTGTATTACAAGTGACGAAAGGGGTTAGGCTTGAGGAGGTGTTCTTAACCAAGAGTATGAAGGAAAACAATTACCAATTGCGTACACCTCAAGATCATTTACAAAAGGCGAAATAATTAAAGCCCCGATTGGAAACGAATTGGCGCCATATATTTTAGACCATATGTTTATGGAAGAAAATTCACAATAATAGCAGACCACCTTCAACATATTTGTTTTCAATGAAAACCCCACGTCTGAATTAATTAGAATTAAATTAGATTTGGAAGAGTATGACTTTGGAGTGGAGTACATATGCCCTGAAACATGTAAATTTTTTGAAAATAAATATAAACATATATCAAATTAAAAAAAGAAAACAAAAAATATGAAAATAAAACAAATAAAATCACTAGAATAAAGAAACGGCGATCATGTAAGTTTACAGAAAAGCGGTGCCGCTCATGACGGCAAGCATAGGCGCCGCTATATAACGAACGTTACATTGCGGCACCGCATTTCGGCTTAAGTATTGAGAATATGAAAATCCTTATAGGTACACAAAAATAGATTTAATTATCTGTATGTATATATGTACTGTCTAAGCTTTATAGAGGGTGAGAAGGTTTTTAAGTTATTTTTAATATTTTATTTTATTATTTTGTAATTTATTTGTTCTTAAGAGAACGGGCTGTGCAAGACACCTGTGACATCTTATATTTATTAATTGGTGGCGAGCACTATTTGTTTGGATTGACGTCCTCATTTTCGTTGTGAAAACCACGATTTGTGATTACAAAACATAAACAATATCTTCGGAATATTTCATAAGCTGATTGCGGATTACAATAGCACGCAATGCAAATGAAATAAACGAAAGAAATAATCATACTTCTACTACAAATTTTTTTTACATTACAAACATATACTTCACAAAAAAAGATAAAATATTAGAATAAAATTACTCCATAAACAAAAACCAACATTTATCAAAAATGTTTAGAAGAAAAACTAAGTAAAACAAAGTAAAAAAATGTATCATCTGAATGAATAACCAAATAAACGAAAAATTTAAAAGAAATAAATGACACAATGCTACCGAGATTTTTAACTTTTAAAGCGACCTAGTAGAGGTTGTTCAACTGGTCGAGTAGTATACGAAACCACGTTCAAAAAATTCCTAATATCCCCAAAAATTTTTTATGAAGGTTTGATTCGTTATATCTTATATATATATTTATATATATATATGGCGCGATGTACAACAGTTATATCATCAAGGAAAACTTAGCAATCAAATTTCGGAATAAAGTTTACAGTAAATGCGAAGTAGAAAGACTGGTTTCAAGCCTGGAATCAATATAAAATTGCCCATAACAAAGCTACGTTCCTGATAAAGCAAGCAAAGAAAAGATATTGCAGTGTTAAATTGAGTCCATCAATTCCCTCAAAATATCTGTGGCGGAACCTAGGAAACTTGAACGTCCACGGTAGTGTTAAAGCTGAATGTGGCCTAGACCCAAATCTAATGAATGAGTTCTTCACTATTACAAGAACTTAGACTATTCTTCTCATAGTCTGAGCACTCTTCCGGAATATCCTGGCCCTGTAGAGAAATTTCAATTCGTTGGTGTAAGTGAATTAGATGTACTGAAAGCAATATTGGGCATTAAATCTGATGAAGTTAGTAATGATGGAATCTCTTTAAAATTTGTCAAGCTTGTTCTTCCATTAATTTTGAGCACTATTACGCATATAATCAACCACTGCTTTACTACCTCTTAATTTCCAGTGAAGTGAAAGTTTGTGAGTCATTGATGGCCGCACAAATCTCGACACATATATTCAATGCCACAACCTGTTATCTTCACTACAGTCCGGCTTTAGGCCAAATCATAGCTGTGCTACCGCTATGATGACATCAAAATACAATATGATAAGGGTAAATTGACTCTTCTATGACTTTTAGACTTTTTAAAGCTTTTGATATGGTTGATCATAATATATTATGTTCAAAACTCAAATATCTGTTTGGGTTTTCGGACAATTCACTATTTTTAATGAAAAGCTACCTTGATGACAGGGCACAAAAAGTAAAATCAATTAATTCCTTTTCCACCTTTAAGAATGTTTCAGCAGGTGTTCCTCAGGAGTCCTTCCTAGGACCTCTTTTGTTCAGCTTGTTCGTCGATGACGTGTTCTCATTATGTAAATTTGTTAAATCACATTCTAATGCTTATGACATTCAAGTGTACTTGTCTAGTCGATTCGGTTTTGTTGAAGATTTATGCTTCAAATTAAATAATGATTTATCTGCTATTTCACAATGGACAAGTGATAACCGTTTGGGTCTAAATGCGTCTAAGTCATTTGTGTTGCCAGTTTATAACAGTGACGTGCAAGTTGAAAGTATTCCTGAGCTGTTTATTAGTAATAGTGCTCTAATGTTAACTAACAAAATTAAAAGTTTATTCTTTGTTATTAACTCTAAGCTGTCATGTACTGATCACATTAACACTACAGTCAGTAAAGTTTATTTTGTACTATGTAGACTGAGAATGTCTGCTTCATTCACGCCATTGGAAACTAGACGCAAGTTAGGTTGTGAGGACCCCAAAACCACCGGTTTTGGAGCCCCATACGCGAACACACTCGTCCCGACTTCACAAGTTTTATACTTTGAATTTTGAATTTATAAAAAAAATATATATTGAATTTTTGAGTTTATAAAAAATATATTTTTATGAACACCCTAATATACATATTTGCATTAGGAGTGGGATTTTTTTCGAATAATATTCGAATAAACACTATTCGAATAAACGAATAAAAATATTCGTTGCAAAAAATTCGAATAGTATTTATTCGAATTTTTTATTCGTTTATTCGAATATTATTATTCGTTTATTCGAATATTATTATTCGTTATAGTACTATTCGAATATTTTTGTTAATAGATTTTTAAAACGATATTCGTTGTTTTCTTTGCTTGTACCTATGAGCGCGCATTTATGTTTCGTATGTTTTGCATGTATATGTGTATGTTTGCGTGTACAAATGTGTGCCCAAGCGGTTACAATATTTCTTTGATTATTCGAATAGTGGTAACGAATAGTTGTATTTATTCGGTTAATGGTGGTTGAATAGTTTTTGGCTTATTATCTTAATAATTAAATAGCTATTTGTACAGTGTTGTGGGAATAATAAAATACAATTATTGGTAATAATTGAAGCTGTAAATAGGCATTTACTATAAAGTTACTATACATAAATATGTATTTGTCCATTTATATGTTTATTGCAGTTACATTTGCTTGGTAAGTTTTGTGCTAGGGCTTCAAGCAAGAGATGCCAGGGCCGAAATTCATTATGTATACTGTTTATTATGATAACAAAAGAACGGGTTTGTGATGATTTTTCATGTTCACATGTGTAAATAGTTTAACTTGCGTAAAGTAACATACACAAAATAATACTACCTGCTTCCTAATTTTTGTTAAATACCCATATAAATGTACTTACATACATAAGTATGTAAGTATGTATGTAGGTATGGTCATGGAAATTTGCGAACTCTTTGTATTGAATGGGCTGGTTAAGGATGATCATTAGTAGGTAGATTTTTTATTAAATACTATTCGAATTTTTTGTACCCGCCGAATAAAAGTTTTGTTTATTCGAATAATTTTTATTCGAATAGTCCCATGCCTAATTTGCATACATATTTATACATACTAGTATATCCCGTGGTCGAAATTCGACCACCTTAAATTAGTTTAACTTATTAAATCCTCTGTTCGCATTTTTCTCCAGTACCTAATGCCTAGAGGCATAAATATTGGAGACATTTTTATTGCTGAAAATAATTATTTATAGTTGAGTTATTGAGAGTCGCTTTCATAAAAGCTGGTTTACTCTAAAGACGGGTAATTTCACAACTAACCAAAAAAAAACCGTCCATTAAAGACCAGTAATCATTAATAGGAGATGGCAAAAACGGTACTTAGTAATGTTTGAAAGTCCACCATCAGACCCACCACTCCTTTCATATTCCGTCAATATTTCAATAAACAAAATTAAATTTCATGGACATATACCAACAACATAGTTGGACTTATAATATACATATATAATGGTCACATAGAATGATGCCATATCGAACAAAATTGGCCATATGGATTGAAACGAATGAAAGTTCATTTTGAGATTCCGTTAACTTCTTAATATTAGCCGGTTTCCAAATTGTGTTTTTTTTTTTGGTGATACAGACTGTTTTCTCAATTTTTCCTTTAGTTGTGGATTTTTTGAAGTCCGTTTAGCGGGAGAATGTTACAACTTACACATACATATGATGGTTTTCTGGTTTCTTTCGTCAAATTCAACTCGGAAATATTGAAAACACATATCTTAACTGGCCCAATTAGACTAAATATGTAAGGATTCCGGTTATATGTCGACTCTTTTACAAATTAAAATTTTTAGGAAGGAAATAGTTGATGTCTTTAGGAAAATTAACGCGATTTCAAACTATTACATGAATATAAAATTGAAGAAGCTACAAACTGTGTTTTTACTTTTTGTATATTAAATATGATATATTTCTTAAAAAATATATATTGATAAATTGAAATAAGTTTTTAGCTTTTTTTTTAAGAAAATTTGGTTTTTTCACTCCAAGATAGATGTCATAAACAGAAAAATATTGAAATATTGGGTTATATGTCGACTCTTTTGTAAATAAAAATTTTTAGGAACAAAATAGTTGATGTCTTTAGGAAAATTAACGCGATTTCAAACTATTTCGTAAGTATAAAATTGAAGAAGCTACAAACTGTGTTTTTACTTTTTGTATATTAAATATGATATATTTCTTAAAAAATATATATTGATAAATTGAAATAAGTTTTTAGCTTTTTTTTAAAAAAATTTGGTTTTTTCACTCCAAAATAGAAGTCATAAACAGAAAAATATTGAAATAAAAATTTGCAATAAAAATAAAAAATAAAAATTTTTAGGAACAAAATAGTTGATGTCTTTGGGAAAATTAACGCGATTTCTAATTATTTCGTAAGTATAAAATTGAAGAAGCTACAAACTGTGTTTTTCCTTTTTGTATATTAAATATGATATATTTCTTAAAAAATATATATTGATAAATTGAAATAAGTTTTTAGCTTTTTTTTTTTTAAATTTGGTTTTTTCACTCCAAGATAGATGTCATAAACAGAAAAATATTGAAATATTGGGTTATATGTCGACTCTTTTGTAAATAAAAATTTTTAGGAACAAAATAGTTGATGTCTTTAGGAAAATTAACGCGATTTCTAATTATTTCGTAAGTATAAAATTGAAGAAGCTACAAACTGTGTTTTTACTTTTTGTATATTAAATATGATATATTTCTTAAAAAATATATATTGATAAATTGAAATAAGTTTTTAGCTTTTTTTTTAAAAAATTTGGTTTTTTCACTCCAAAATAGATGTCATAAACAGAAAAACATTGAAATATTGGGTTATATGTCGACTCTTTTGTAAATACAAATTTTTAGGAACAAAATAGTTGATCTCTTTAGGAAAATTAACGCGATTTCTAATTATTTCGTAAGTATAAAATTGAAGAAGCTACAAACTGTGTTTTTACTTTTTGTATATTAAATATGATATATTTCTTAATAAATATATATTGATATATTGAAATAATATTTTAGCTTTTTTTCAAAAAAATTGGTTTTTTCACTCGAAGACAGATGTCATAAACAGAAAACTATTGAAATATTGGGTTATATGTCGACTCTTTTACAAATAAAAATTTTTAGGAAGAAAATAGTTGATGTCTTTAGGAAAATTAACGCGATATCTAATTATTTCGTAAGTGTAAAATTGAAGACGCTACAAACTGTGTTTTTACTTTTTCCATATTAAATATGATATACATATTTCTTAAAAAATATATATTGATAAATTGAAATAATATTTTAGCTTTTTTCAAAAAAATTGGTTTTTTCACTCGAAGACAGATGTCATAAACAGAAAACTATTGAAATATTGGGTTATATGTCGACTCTTTTACAAATAAAAATTTTTAGGAAGAAAAGTTGATGTCTTTAGGAAAATTAACGCGATTTCTAATTATTTCGTAAGTGTAAAATTGAAGAAGCTACAAACTGTGTTTTTACTTTTTCCATATGAAATATGATATATTTCTTAAAAAATATAAATTGGTAAATATTGATAAATTGGAATAATTTTTTATATTTTTTCAAAAAATTTGGGTTTTTCACTCCAAGATAGATGTCATAAACATAATAAACAGAAAAATATTGGATTACAAATATAATAAATTTAAAAAAAAAAATATAATAAAAAGTTTTCGTATATTTTAAGGCAAATTCAATTTAGAAAAAAAAAAAAACTTAACCTGCCCTGAACACGTCCTTGAACCTACGAACGCACGCATCATAGCCGGCACGCTCCCCACCTGCGCCACTGCTGTATGTACAACAAAAAAGTCAGATACTGTAGTTAACAGCTTTGGGTTTTGGTGAAAACTTTGATGAATTATTACAAATTAATGAAGCATTTTTTGTTAAATATAATATGCCTATGCAAAGCTCCTGGCCCATGAAAACATATCAAAATACATAATATTTAGAGTTATGCATTGTTTTCTGAGATACACTCTGGCAATTGATTGTATGGAAAAAATGTTAGCCTATTAATATATAGATAATGGTCACATAGAATGATGCCATATCGAACGAAATTGGCCATATGGATTGAAACGAATGAAAGTTCATTTTGAGATTCCGTTAACTTCTTAATATTAGCCGGTTTCCAAATTGTGTTTTTTTTTTTGGTGATACAGACTGTTTTCTCAATTTTTCCTTTAGTTGTGGATTTTTTGAAGTCCGTTTAGGGGGGGTTACAACTTACACATATGATGGTTTTCTGGTTTCTTTCGTCAAATTCAACTCGGAAATATTGAAAACACATATCTTAACTGGCCCAATTAGCCTAAATATGTAAGGATTTCGGTTATATGTCGACTCTTTTACAAATTAATTTGGATTTTTCACTCGAAAATAGATATCATAAACAGAAAAATATTGAAATATTGGGTTATATGTCGACTCTTTTACAAATAAAAATTTTTAGGAAGAAAATAGTTGATGTCTTTAGGAAAATTAACGCAATTTCAAACTATTTCGTGAATAACATAAAATTGAAAAAGCTACAAACTGCGTTTTTACTTTTTGTATATTAAATATGATATATTTCTTAAAAAATATATATTGATAAATTTAAATAATGTTATAGCTTTTTTTTCAAAAAAATTGGTTTTTTCACTCGAAGATAGATGTCATAAACAGAAAAATATTGAAATATTGGGTTATATGTCGACTCTTTTACAAATAAAAATTTTTGGGAAGAAAATAGTTGATGTCTTTAGGAAAATTAACGCGATTTCTAATTATTTCGTAAGTGTAAAATTGAAGACGCTACAAACTGCGTTTTTACTTTTTCCATATTAAATATGATATATTTCTTAAAAAATATAAATTGATAAATATTGATAAATTGGAATAATTTTTTATATTTTTTCAAAAAATTTGGGTTTTTCACTCGAAGATAGATGTCATAAACAGAAAAATATTGAAATATTGGGTTATATGTCGACTCTTTTACAAATAAAAATTTTTGGGAAGAAAATAGTTGATGTCTTTAGGAAAATTAACGCGATTTCTAATTATTTCGTAAGTGTAAAATTGAAGACGCTACAAACTGTGTTTTTACTTTTTCCATATTAAATATGATATATTTCTTAAAAAATATATATTGATATATTGAAATAATATTTTAGCTTTTTTTCAAAAAAATTGGTTTTTTCACTCGAAGACAGATGTCATAAACAGAAAACTATTGAAATATTGGGTTATATGTCGACTCTTTTACAAATAAAAATTTTTAGGAAGAAAATAGTTGATGTCTGTAGGAAAATTAACGCGATTTCTAATTATTTCGTAAGTGTAAAATTGAAGACGCTACAAACTGTGTTTTTACTTTTTCCATATTAAATATGATATATTTCTTAAAAAATATATATTGATAAATTGAAATAATATTTTAGCTTTTTTTCAAAAAAATTGGTTTTTTCACTCGAAGACAGATGCCATAAACAGAAAACTATTGAAATATAGGGTTATATGTCGATTCTTTTACAAATAAAAATTTTTAGGAAGAAAATAGTTGATGTCTTTAGGAAAATTAACGCGATTTCTAATTATTTCGTAAGTGTAAAATTGAAGAAGCTACAAACTGTGTTTTTACTTTTTCCATATGAAATATGATATATTTCTTAAAAAATATAAATTGGTAAATATTGATAAATTGGAATAATTTTTTATATTTTTTCAAAAAATTTGGGTTTTTCACTCCAAGATAGATGTCATAAACATAATAAACAGAAAAATATTGGATTACAAATATAATAAATTTAAAAAAAATATAATGAAAAGTTTTCGTATATTTTAAGGCAAACTCAATTTAGAAAAAAAAAAAAACTTAACCTGCCCTGAACACGTCCTTGAACCTACGAACGCACGCATCATAGCCGGCACGCTCACCACTTGCGCCACTGCTGTATGTACAACAAAAAAGTCAGATACTGTAGTTAACAGCTTTGGGTTTTGGTGAAAACTTTGATGAATTATTACAAATTAATGAAGCATTTTTTGTTAAATATAATATGCCTATGCAAAGCTCCTGGCCGATGAAAACATATCAAAATACATAATATTTAGAGTTATGCATTGTTTTATGAGATACACTCTGGCAATTGATTGTATGGAAAAAATGTTAGCCTATTAATATATAGATAATGGTCACATAGAATGATGAACAAAATTGGCCATATGGGTGTTTCCATGAGAAGGTCAACCACGACTGAAAAAATTATATGGCCAGAAAATGGGTTTTAAGACGAATTATTAAGGGAAAAGGAATTGAATTTTTATAAAATGGAAGTATTTACAGCTTGTTGGTATCTTAAAACTCATAAACGGAAGAGTAAAACTGAGATTTTCTTCAACTCAGTTTTCGCAAATTGAATCAACTATTTTCTCTTCCGAATTACTTAAATTAAGAGATTTGAAGTAGTGCAAATACATTTTAAAATTAAATTAACAATGCCAACTACTTACAAAAATGAGAAAAAGAGAAGTTTGAACTCGAATAACAGTATTTTTTAAATTTACTTTTGATAGTATACCTTTGTCGCGTACGTTATGCAAAAACATTATTTGTCTATATCATTTGTGTATTGACAGTCGCAAGTAATAGAGATTACAACTCCAAATCAAGAGATCTTCTAGTTAAATATATTCGCTGAAATTTTCTTTTGAATCGAAGTAATAAAAGTTGTATTACCCTTTAAAGTTTGTCGCGTACGTTATTTTAAGTATGAATATTTTATTGTAATACATTAAAATCGACGTTAAAAGCAATTTTTTCAATACCATTATCCTGAATACATAGGTGCAGTTTAAAAATAAGTTTATTTTAACAAGCATCCCTTATTTTGTAAATAAATTTAGCTGCAAATATTATGGATGGAATTTCTTTGCCACCTCGCATGGCAAAGGCGCTGTGGATGGAATAGGTGTTGTTATAAAGAGAAAGGTGTGGCAAATAGTAAAAGCTAATAATATAATTTTACCAGATGCTTTTTCATTTTATAAATACGCTTGTGAATATATCGATATATTCGTCGACAGTCAACATACATATAAATACTGCTCGAACGGCATACTCCTTACGAGAAAATATTAGAGTTTATGTAAATATATAAAGAATGTATATCAACAAATACATATGTTATGAATTCGATTTTATTTTCATTATCATATAGTTTTTATAATAAGAATACATTTTTATTTTGTTTCCTAATTAAAGTGTAAATTTCAAACAAAAAACATTTTATCAGGAACCGAAAATAATTTTATTTTTTTCTTTCAGAATTCACATTATCATCAGATTTATTTTATTTTAGTCATCGTAACCAATATAAATGAGAGATTTATTTTTTTGGTTACGAATAACCCTTATCGCAAGTAATAAATTTTTTGGTTATCGGTGACCCACTCGACAGCAAACTATTTTTGCTGAATAGTGGTAAATTTTTCCTCGAGGAACTTGCAGACATTGGTCATGCCACTCCAGCAACTCAAGTTGTTTTATATTGTTTGCATTTTTTTGCTACCGATAACCAAAAAAATTATGTTACTTACAATAATGGTTATTGTTAACCAAAAATTTTTCTCTCATTTATAATGGTTATGTTGACCAATATAAAATATGTCTTACGGTAATGGTTAATTATAACCAATATTTGAATACATCAGTATTAATGGTTAAATGGGACCTTTTTATCATATTTCTTATAACAGTTACGTCCCTGCATTTTATTATTAATATACTAGAAAAATTGTCGCGTACGTTATGTCACGTACGTTATTTAGTTTTTTTTTTAAATAATAATATAAAGAGACGATTTCTCTTTAAATATGAGAGGATTGTAAAGGTGCATTATTTAGCTTAGGTTACGAATATTCAAAGAAATTAAGAACTGGCTTGATTCGCAGACTTTCGCATATATGTATGTGCACAATATAAGCACTTCCGTTTTCGTCGCGTAAGTTATCGCCTCATTTTGAACGGATATTTTAGACACCAAAGCTTTCAGGGCGACCAATTTTTTCCAAACATACTTCTTTTTAATTGCAACGTAACTGTATTTTTATTTTCCCGAAAACTTGTTTTATGTGAGATTTATATTACTCCAAAAGTGTACGAATGTCGCATACGGCTGCATGGAAACACCCATATGGATTGAAACGAATGAAAGTTCATTTTGAGATTCCGTTAACTTCTTAATATTAGCCGGTTTCAAAATTGTGTTTTTTTTTTTGGTGATACAGACCGTTTTCTCAATTTTTCCTTTAGTTGTGGATTTTTTTAAGTCCGTTTAGCGGGAGAATGTTACAACTTACACATATGATGGTTTTCTGGTTTCTTTCGTCAAATTCAACTCGGAAATATTGAAAACACATATCTTAACTGGCCCAATTAGACTAAATATGTAAGGATTCCGGTTATATGTCGACACTTTTACAAATGAAAATTTTTGGAAGAAAATAGTGGATGTCTTTAGGAAAATTAACGCGATTTCAAACTATTACATGAATATAAAATTGAAGAAGCTACAAACTGTGTTTTTACTTTTTGTATATTAAATATGATATATTTCTTAAAAAATATATATTGATAAATTGAAATAAGTGTTTAGCTTTTTTTTTAAAAATTTGGTTTTTTCACTCCAAAATAGATATCATAAACAGAAAAATATTGAAATATTGGGTTATATGTCGACTCTTTTGTAAATAAAAATTTTTAGGAACAAAATAGTTGATGTCTTTAAGAAAATTAGCGCGATTTCTAATTATTTCGTAAGTATAAAATTGAAGAAGCTACAAACTGTGTTTTTACTTTTTGTATATTAAATATAATATATTTCTTAAAAAATATATATGTATTGATATATTGAAATAATTTTTTAGCTTTTTTTTAAAAAAATTAGGTTTTTTCACTGGAAAATAGATGTCATAAGCAGAAAAATATTGAAATATTGGGTTATATGTCGACTCTTTTACAAATAAAAATTTTTAGGAAGAAAATAGTTGATGTCTTTAGGAAAATTAACGCGATTTCTAATTATTTCGTAAGTGTAAAATTGAAGAAGCTACAAACTGTGTTTTTACTTTTTCCATATTAAATATGATATATTTCTTAAAAAATATAAATTGATAAATATTGATAAATTGGAATAATTTTTTATATTTTTTCAAAAAAATTTGGGTTTTTCACTCCAAGATAGATGTCATAAACATAATAAACAGAAAAATATTGGATTACAAATATAATAAATTAAAAAAAAAATATAATAAAAAGTTTTCGTATATTTTAATGCAAATTCAATTTAGAAAAAAAAATAAAACTTAACCTGCCCTGATCACGTCCTTGAACCTAAGAACGCACGCATCATAGCCGGCACGCTCACCACCTGCGCCACTGCTGTATGTACAACAAAAAAGTCAGATACTGTAGTTAACAGCTTTGGGTTTTGGTGAAAACTTTGATGAATTATTACAAATTAATGAAGCATTTTTTGTTAAATATAATATGCCTATGCAAATCTCCTGGCCCATGAAAACATATCAAAATACATAATATTTAGAGTTATGCATTGTTTTATGAGATACACTCTGGTAATTGATTGTATGGAAAAAATATTAGCCTATTAATATATAGATTAACGCGATTTCTAATTATTTCGTAAATATAAAATTGAAGAAGCTACAAACTGTGTTTTTACTTTTTCCATATTAAATATGATATATTTCTTAAAAAATATAAATTGGTAAATATTGATAAATTGGAATAATTTTTTATATTTTTTCAAAAAATTTGGGTTTTTCACTCCAAGATAGATGTCATAAACATAATAAACAGAAAAATATTGGATTACAAATATAATAAATTTAAAAAAAATATAATGAAAAGTTTTCGTATATTTTAAGGCAAATTCAATTTAGAAAAAAAAAAACTTAACCTGCCCTGAACACGTCCTTGAACCTACGAACGCACGCATCATAGCCGGCACGCTCACCACCTGCGCCACTGCTGTATGTACAACAAAAAAGTCAGATACTGTAGTTAACAGCTTTGGGTTTTGGTGAAAACTTTGATGAATTATTACAAATTAATGAAGCATTTTGTGTTAAATATAATATGCCTATGCAAAGCTCCTGGCCCATGAAAACATATCAAAATACATAATATTTAGAGTTATGCCTTGTTTTATGAGATACACTCTGGCAATTGATTGTATGGAAAAAATGTTAGCCTATTAATATATAGATAATGGTCACATAGAATGATGCCATATCGAACAAAATTGGCCATATGGATTGAAACGAATGAAAGTTCATTTTGAGATTCCGTTAACTTCTTAATATTAGCCGGTTTCCAAATTGTGTTTTTTTTTTTGGTGATACAGACCGTTTTCTAAATTTTTCCTTTAGTTGTGGATTTTTTTAAGTCCGTTTAGCGGGAGAATGTTACAACTTACACATATGATGGTTTTCTGGTTTCTTTCGTCAAATTCAACTCGGAAATATTGAAAACACATATCTTAACTGGCCCAATTAGACTAAATATGTAAGGATTCCGGTTATATGTCGACACTTTTACAAATGAAAATTTTTGGAAGAAAATAGTGGATGTCTTTAGGAAAATTAACGCGATTTCAAACTATTACATGAATATAAAATTGAAGAAGCTACAAACTGTGTTTTTACTTTTTGTATATTAAATATGATATATTTCTTAAAAAATATATATTGATAAATTGAAATAAGTGTTTAGCTTTTTTTTTTTAAAAATTTGGTTTTTTCACTCCAAAATAGATATCATAAACAGAAAAATATTGAAATATTGGGTTATATGTCGACTCTTTTGTAAATAAAAATTTTTAGGAACAAAATAGTTGATGTCTTTAAGAAAATTAGCGCGATTTCTAATTATTTCGTAAGTATAAAATTGAAGAAGCTACAAACTGTGTTTTTACTTTTTGTATATTAAATATAATATATTTCTTAAAAAATATATATGTATTGATATATTGAAATAATTTTTTAGCTTTTTTTAAAAAAATTAGGTTTTTTCACTGGAAAATAGATGTCATAAGCAGAAAAATATTGAAATATTGGGTTATATGTCGACTCTTTTACAAATAAAAATTTTTAGGAAGAAAATAGTTGATGTCTTTAGGAAAATTAACGCGATTTCTAATTATTTCGTAAGTGTAAAATTGAAGAAGCTACAAACTGTGTTTTTACTTTTTCCATATTAAATATGATATATTTCTTAAAAAATATAAATTGATAAATATTGATAAATTGGAATAATTTTTTATATTTTTTCAAAAAAATTTGGGTTTTTCACTCCAAGATAGATGTCATAAACATAATAAACAGAAAAATATTGGATTACAAATATAATAAATTTAAAAAAAAATATAATAAAAAGTTTTCGTATATTTTAATGCAAATTCAATTTAGAAAAAAAAATAAAACTTAACCTGCCCTGATCACGTCCTTGAACCTAAGAACGCACGCATCATAGCCGGCACGCTCACCACCTGCGCCACTGCTGTATGTACAACAAAAAAGTCAGATACTGTAGTTAACAGCTTTGGGTTTTGGTGAAAACTTTGATGAATTATTACAAATTAATGAAGCATTTTTTGTTAAATATAATATGCCTATGCAAAGCTCCTGGCCCATGAAAACATATCAAAATACATAATATTTAGAGTTATGCATTGTTTTATGAGATACACTCTGGTAATTGATTGTATGGAAAAAATATTAGCCTATTAATATATAAATTAACGCGATTTCTAATTATTTCGTAAATATAAAATTGAAGAAGCTACAAACTGTGTTTTTACTTTTTCCATATTAAATATGATATATTTCTTAAAAAATATAAATTGGTAAATATTGATAAATTGGAATAATTTTTTATATTTTTTCAAAAAATTTGGGTTTTTCACTCCAAGATAGATGTCATAAACATAATAAACAGAAAAATATTGGATTACAAATATAATAAATTTAAAAAAAATATAATGAAAAGTTTTCGTATATTTTAAGGCAAATACAATTTAGAAAAAAAAAAAAACTTAACCTGCCCTGAACACGTCCTTGAACCTACGAACGCACGCATCATAGCCGGCACGCTCACCACCTGCGCCACTGCTGTATGTACAACAAAAAAGTCAGATACTGTAGTTAACAGCTTTGGGTTTTGGTGAAAACTTTGATGAATTATTACAAATTAATGAAGCATTTTTTGTTAAATATAATATGCCTATGCAAAGCTCCTGGCCCATGAAAACATATCAAAATACATAATATTTAGAGTTATGCATTGTTTTATGAGATACACTCTGGCAATTGATTGTATGGAAAAAATGTTAGCCTATTAATATATACATAGATAATGGTCACATAGAATGATGCCATATGGAACAAAATTGGCCATATGGATTGAAACGAATGAAAGTTCATTTTGAGATTCCGTTAACTTCTTAATATTAGCCGGTTTCCAAATTGTGTTTTTTTTTTGGTGATACAGACTGTTTTCTCAATTTTTCCTTTAGTTGTGGATTTTTTGAAGTCCGTTTAGGGGGAGAATGTTACAACTTACACATATGATGGTTTTCTGGTTTCTTTCGTCAAATTCAACTCGGAAATATTGAAAACACATATCTTAACTGGCCCAATTAGCCTAAATATGTAAGGATTTCGGTTATATGTCGACTCTTTTACAAATTAAAATTTTTAGGAAGAAAATAGTTGATGTCTTTAGGAAAATTAACGCGATTTCACACTATTACATGAATATAAAATTGAAGAAGCTACAAACTGTGTTTTTACTTTTTGTATATTAAATATGATAGTTCTTAAAAAATATATATTGATAAATTTAAATAATGTTATAGCTTTTTTTTCAAAAAAATTGGTTTTTTCACTCGAAGATAGATGTCATAAACAGAAAACTATTGAAATATTGGGTTATATGTCGATTCTTTTACAAATAAAAATTTTTAGGAAGAAAATAGTTGATGTCTTTAGGAAAATTAACGCGATTTCTAATTATTTCGTAAGTGTAAAATTGAAGAAGCTACAAACTGTGTTTTTACTTTTTCCATATGAAATATGATATATTTCTTAAAAAATATAAATTGGTAAATATTGATAAATTGGAATAATTTTTTATATTTTTTCAAAAAATTTGGGTTTTTCACTCCAAGATAGATGTCATAAACATAATAAACAGAAAAATATTGGATTACAAATATAATAAATTTAAAAAAAATATAATGAAAAGTTTTCGTATATTTTAAGGCAAATTCAATTTAGAAAAAAAAAAACTTAACCTGCCCTGAACACGTCCTTGAACCTACGAACGCACGCATCATAGCCGGCACGCTCACCACCTGCGCCACTGCTGTATGTACAACAAAAAAGTCAGATACTGTAGTTAACAGCTTTGGGTTTTGGTGAAAACTTTGATGAATTATTACAAATTAATGAAGCATTTTTTGTTAAATATAATATGCCTATGCAAAGCTCCTGGCCCATGAAAACATATCAAAATACATAATATTTAGAGTTATGCCTTGTTTTATGAGATACACTCTGGCAATTGATTGTATGGAAAAAATGTTAGCCTATTAATATATAGATAATGGTCACATAGAATGATGCCATATCGAACAAAATTGGCCATATGGATTGAAACGAATGAAAGTTCATTTTGAGATTCCGTTAACTTCTTAATATTAGCCGGTTTCCAAATTGTGTTTTTTTTTTTGGTGATACAGACCGTTTTCTAAATTTTTCCTTTAGTTGTGGATTTTTTTAAGTCCGTTAGCGGGAGAATGTTACAACTTACACATATGATGGTTTTCTGGTTTCTTTCGTCAAATTCAACTCGGAAATATTGAAAACACATATCTTAACTGGCCCAATTAGACTAAATATGTAAGGATTCCGGTTATATGTCGACACTTTTACAAATGAAAATTTTTGGAAGAAAATAGTGGATGTCTTTAGGAAAATTAACGCGATTTCAAACTATTACATGAATATAAAATTGAAGAAGCTACAAACTGTGTTTTTACTTTTTGTATATTAAATATGATATATTTCTTAAAAAATATATATTGATAAATTGAAATAAGTGTTTAGCTTTTTTTTAAAAAATTTGGTTTTTTCACTCCAAAATAGATATCATAAACAGAAAAATATTGAAATATTGGGTTATATATCGACTCTTTTGTAAATAAAAATTTTTAGGAACAAAATAGTTGATGTCTTTAGGAAAATTAACGCGATTTCTAATTATTTCGTAAGTGTAAAATTGAAGAAGCTACAAACTGTGTTTTTACTTTTTGTATATTAAATATGATTGTAGTGGGTTGTTGTACAATAAATGATATTTTATTAAGATTAATTGCCAGCAAACGAGATGCAAATACAATTGTATTAGATTGTCATGTACAAATATGAACGAATTGCGGTAAACGCATATAATTATCGAAGTGGAGTATCAATAATATCGCATGCACACATAACATTAGAGTTCCGAATACAGGATACAGTTTTAGGGATTCAACCTGTCGAAGAGACACCATTTAGTAGAACACAAGAGGCGTATCCACGAGACTTTTCATTACTGTTTTGCAAGCAGCCAGCTTAGCGCTGTCTAACAAGCTGCGCAGCAATAAATAGTCATAACTAACAACAACAACGATACAAGCGGCCGACTTAGCATCGTCCAACAAGCAGCGCAGGTATTACTTGAACAACCACTGCATTGGTGCAGCCGACTTAGCGTCGTCTAACATCAATGCAGACCGATTCTACTTTTAACCTTACCGTTTGCCTTTTGTTCACCAAATGATATCGCTCTTCGTTTTACATGCTATTTTATAGTTTTACAGATGAATTCAATTACACCAATACATAAAGACATAATCACACGGTTGCTTCAGCAACTGCTGTCAAACATATCACAAGGTGGTGTCACCAAACATTGGTTATCACAACTAGATGTCGCTTATAACTAATAACTAACTAATAAGGCTGCTCGTTACATGATATATTTCTTAAAAAATATATATTGATATATTGAAATAATTTTTTAGCTTTTTTTAAAAAAATTAGGTTTTTTCACTGGAAAATAGATGTCATAAGCAGAAAAATATTGAAATATTGGGTTATATGTCGACTCTTTTACAAATAAAAATTTTTAGGAAGAAAATAGTTGATGTCTTTAGGAAAATTAACGCGATTTCTAATTATTTCGTAAGTGTAAAATTGAAGACGCTACAAACTGCGTTTTTACTTTTTCCATATTAAATATGATATATTTCTTAAAAAATATAAATTGATAAATATTGATAAATTGGAATAATTTTTTATATTTTTTCAAAAAATTTGGGTTTTTCACTCCAAGATAGATGTCATAAACATAATAAACAGAAAAATATTGGATTACAAATATAATAAATTAAAAAAAAAAATATAATAAAAAGTTTTCGTATATTTTAATGCAAATTCAATTTAGAAAAAAAAATAAAACTTAACCTGCCCTGATCACGTCCTTGAACCTAAGAACGCACGCATCATAGCCGGCACGCTCACCACCTGCGCCACTGCTGTATGTACAACAAAAAAGTCAGATACTGTAGTTAACAGCTTTGGGTTTTGGTGAAAACTTTGATGAATTATTACAAATTAATGAAGCAGTTTTTGTTAAATATAATATGCAAAGCTCCTGGCCCATGAAAACATATCAAAATACATAATATTTACAGTTATGCATTGTTTTATGAGATACACTCTGGCAATTGATTGTATGGAAAAAATGTTAGCCTATTAATATATAGATTAACGCGATTTCTAATTATTTCGTAAATATAAAATTGAAGAAGCTACAAACTGTGTTTTTACTTTTTACATATTAAATATGATATATTTCTTAAAAAATATAAATTGGTAAATATTGATAAATTGGAATAATTTTTTATATTTTTTCAAAAAATTTGGGTTTTTCACTCCAAGATAGATGTCATAAACATAATAAACAGAAAAATATTGGATTACAAATATAATAAATTTAAAAAAAATATAATGAAAAGTTTTCGTATATTTTAAAGCAAATACAATTTAGAAAAAAAAAAAACTTAACCTGCCCTGAACACGTCCTTGAACCTACGAACGCACGCATCATAGCCGGCACGCTCACCACCTGCGCCACTGCTTTATGTACAACAAAAAAGTCAGATACTGTAGTTAACAGCTTTGGGTTTTGGTGAAAACTTTGATGAATTATTACAAATTAATGAAGCATTTTTTGTTAAATATAATATGCCTATGCAAAGCTCCTGGCCCATGAAAACATATCAAAATACATAATATTTAGAGTTATGCATTGTTTTATGAGATACACTCTGGCAATTGATTGTATGGAAAAAATGTTAGCCTATTAATATATAGATAAATAACCCACCTTTATACCACATTGAATTCCGGGGTATACATTTTATAAATACATATAAAATTATGAACGCCCTAATACGCACATTTCTGATGAACATATTTTACTAAGTTTGCAAAAAAATAGATGAGCCGCTAATCAAGCGACAGATTTTGGTCTCGATGAGAAATGTACACAAACAAATGCAAGCCGGCATTCCAGCATGAAAAAAGGGTCGGTCAGCCAACTCAAGACAGCGGTGCTTTGTTAACAATCGTACATACAAATCTACAAACCAAGCAGTGAGGCTACTGAGGCTGGCGATGCGAGCGGACATCGCACAAAGAGGAGACGGAAAATGCATTGGTAGCATAGCTAAGCACAGGCTGTGGGATTGCAGCAAAACAGCCAGCAAACATATTTATGTCGATGGGATGTCCAGCTGATCGATGCAGTGGGAGGAAACAGCTGACCAAATACAATGGGGCGTTCCAGGTGTGTATCGTATTGGCATACGAGTTGGTAGTTTCTGGCAACCTTTTTAATGTAATCAAAAAATATCAGAGTCTGGCAATACTGCGCTTGCCAGCACTCAATATAGAAGAAGAAGCCAAGAGAAACAGAAGTGTGATTTTAAAGTGCGAAAGAAATAAACGGTTGGGTTTTTCATGTTACATTTTCCCAACCTTAAAAAAGGTGTTTGTGTTTTTATTTGAAGTTTAAGTAAACTTGGTTTGAACATTTGGTCCATGTAGAGCCGGATAAAACCGGTGAAAAGTTTTAATATTGCTAAGTGAGTGAGAGATGTGAAAGAATACACGTATATGCAAATGTACCATACATACATATGTATATGTGATAGTGTGATAGAAGCCGCCTGAACGAAGTTTCTGGAAGGCAAGTAAATAGGATGCACATATGCATATGGACATGCATGTGGCGTGCATGTTCTACAGCGATAGATATACATGTCGGTACTTGCGTACACAACAGCGCGATTGAGCGCTTAGCACATGTTGAGATAAGGAAACGCGATAGGTTGAGCGCTGTATTGCGTTTGCCCATGCGCGGTTATATACTAAAACGCAACGTTGAGTTAGAGCGCTTAGCGCAATGTGAAAATGGGGATAGAGTTCTTAGCACATGTTGAGTTTAAGAAACGTGATCTGTTGAGCGCTGATGTGTTGTTCGGCGAAACAAGTTAAGGGTGGCTAAAACGAAGTTCACTTCGTATACAATTTTTTAAAGCGGTAACAAGTGTTTTTGTGAACAATTATTTTTCATACAGTTTCTGTATATATATTTTTTTCTTTGAGAGAAAACAAGGAAATATTAGCTTGGAAATTTCAAAACTACGTGTGAGTATCTAATAATAAAGAGATAGTTACAGTCCACTGGATTAAATAAGATACAAACTGTGAAAGTGCCTTTGTTCTGTTGTGAAGATGTGATAGTTGTATAGAAGCAAATGCATTAGGCATATGCCATACAAAATTGTGATAGAGTGTAAAAGAAAATTACACGCAGTGAAAGATTTTGTGCTGTAGTGATAGATAGAGAGCTTTTACAAGCAAGTTTGTAGAAATTTCGAGAAGTTATAGCAATAAGAATGTGCAGCCTGATGGCCGGCCATTTCGTGAAAGAGGGGAAAGTGTGTGTTCCTTTAACCTGTTATTGAACAGTGGGCACCATGCAGCACAAAATGAAAGATAGTCTCCGAGTTCCTTTGAATTCGAAAACATGCATGTTGTGAGAAGCGATAGAGTGCTAGGTCGAATTATCCATAGCGGGAATTCGAAAATTGTTTGACAGAGCTTGCAAGCCAGAGAAAGTGAGAAAGAGAATTGCAAAGTAAAGGATTTAGAGTGAAAGTTTAACTGCAATATTGAAAGTAAATGTATTGGTTGTTTGGCTTCTTTCTTTTGAGATAGATATCAAAATGGCTGATTTGAACAAACATACCTCAGCTTTACATGCCATCAAGCGTGTAGGCGAGTTCGTAAAAGGCCCTAGAGTGCCAGGGTTGTGAGGAATTGAATCAGATTGTCAAGAGATTTTGGAAGTCAGATGAGATAGGAATGTGCAACAAACGCACAGAAGGAGAAGAGGCAGTAGAGCAAAATTCCTTGCAAACGTATGAGAGAGATTTGGATGGCCGTTTTGTGGTCACTCTTCCACTCAAAGAACAAGAGCTAGGTAGTTCCAGGGAGATTGCTGTGCGCCGATTCATGTACTCGGAAATAAAGCTAGAGAGAGAGAGAGCGAGTTGAGGCACAAATACATTGAGTTTATGAGAGAGTACGAAGAAATTTCGAGTGGTATTTGATGCGAGCTGCCAAACAGAGAGAGGAATATCATTGAATGATATTCAAATGCTAGGTGAAAATTGCAGAGAGACTTATCAGAGATAGTAATGAGGTTTAGGAGACACAAGATAGAGATTAGTGCTGACATCAAGATGATGTTTAGGCAAGTGAAAGTAGCCAAAACGCAATGGAATTTGCAAAGAATATTTTGGCGAGAAATTTCCAAGAGAGAGATTAGAGGAATACTGGTTAACAGTCGTCACATATGGCACGACTTCGTCGGCACATACTGAGAAGCTGGCGAGAGAAGCTCAAGGTTCCTTTCCGAGAGCAGCGAGAGTTATAGAAGATGATTTTTATATGGACGACTTAGTGACAGGAGAAGATGATGGGTTAGCGACCATCCAATTAGCAAAGGAAATCGACGCTATCCTAAAAGGTGGAGCATTTGAGCTTCGAAAGTGGAAGTCGAACTCTATTGAGTTGAGAGAAAGCATGTGTTCTGATGCGGATGACTCAATGATGCTGATGGAAGCTAAGAGGACATCAGTCCTCGGGCTTAAGTGGCTAGTAGAGAAAGATACCATTTCATTTATAGTTGGAAGGGATAGTTACCAAGAGAGTGATATTGAGTCACGTGGCTCAATTGTATGATCCGAATGGATACATATCGCCAGTGACTATTTTGGGAAAGATAATTATTCAAAACTTAAGGAGGTTAAGTCTTAGTTGGGATGAGAAGGTCACTGACGACTTGGAGGCCAAATTCAGAGAATATTGGCAGCAAATAGTTATGTTGGAGCAATTCCAGATTGACAGATGGCTAGGTACATCTAGAGATAGTAGAATATAAGTTCATGGGTTTTCTGACGCATCTTCGGCTGCGTATGATGCCGTGATTTATGTACGATCAGAGAGTAGAGAAGGGGATATTACCAGCAGACATGTGGTTTCCAAAACACGGGTTGCCCCGTTAAGATCAGTCACCATTAGCAGCGGCTGAGTTGTTGGGTAGACTTTGTACAGAGGTGAAAGATTCAATGGAGTGGGGAATGGTAAAGTATACCCTATGGACAGATTCATTGGTGACATTGCACTGGATCAGAAAGCTTCCATGTGATCTTAAGCCGTTTGTCGAAAATCGAGTTTCGTGAATGCAAACCAACACTAACATCAATTGTTGGAGGTACGTAAATACAAAAGACAACGTGGCGTTACAACAACAACAACAACAACCCAGCAGACCTGTTGTGTCGTGGGTTACAGCCGAGTGAATTGGCAGCCTGTGGCTGCATGGTCCCAGATGGTTGTCTTTACCAGTTGAGCAATGGCCAGTTAGAGATATTGGGAAAGATATGGCAGCAGAGACAGAAGTAGAGGTGAAGGGAAACACGGTTATGACATCCATGTCAGAACTTTCAATTTATGAGGATAGGTTAGGGAAAGATATTCCACTACTTGGTTATGTAAGCAAACTAGAGAAGGTGATCAATATTCTTAGCTATGTGATAAGATTTGTGAGTAAGGTGAAAGATAGGGCGAATGTGAGAAGATCAAAGAGGAGAAAGATAGATTCACATACGCCTACGGCTGAAGAAAAGGCGTTGGCGTTGCATTAAGGGAAAATAAGGATTTACCTGAAAAAAGCAGACTAGAATCTTTGAGCCAATCTTCGATAGAACGGGTTGATTCTGGTAGGTGGTCGAATTGACCCTGCTGAGATAGATTATGAGATGAGACATCCGGCAATCCTTCCGAATGGTTATGATAGACCATGCACATATACCATGCACATAGAGAGATGAGGCATGGTAGTGCACGGGTAATGATGCAATATATCAGACAGAGCTATTGGATTACGAAATTATGGAGTGAGACAAGGAATTACATACACGAGTGTATGGTATGTGTCAGATATAATCATTGCTATGAGCAACAGCTCATGGCTGATTTGCCAGGCGATAGAGTGCAAATGGATAAACCGTTTCTACACAGGTGTAGACTACGCTGGTCCGTTTGAAATAAGAGTGATAGATAGAGAAGGTATGATTGAGAAAAGGAAGCATTGGGTGGCAATCTTTGTATCTCTTAAGACGAGAGGAGTCTACATAGGCTCCGTCGGTGGCCTGGCTTAGCTGGCATTCTTAGCTTACTATGGCCGTTTCATTAGTAGGTGAAGTAGATGTAAGAGAATGTATAGCGATAACGGAAGCACTTTCGTTGGAGCTGCAAGGGAATTGAGAAGGGCGATAGAATCATGGTGGACGAAGGAAGTGTTCGACCATTTAAATATGAGAGGCACTGACTGGCGTTTCATGGTTCCTGCTGCACCTCATCAAGGAGGTATCTATGAAGCTGCAGTTAAGTCCCTGAAGCATCGCCTTGTCAGATTGATAGGAATGAAAGTGATGGTATATGAGCAGTTTATTACGCTGTTAACAGAGATAGAAGATATTCTGAATTCGCGCCCACTCCAGCCGCTTAGCGATGATCCAACTGACATGCAAGTGTTGACTGCAGGACATTTCCTGGTTGGAGATCCAATTATTTTGTCTTCTCCCTACGTGATAGAGCAGCAGCCTAGCACGTATGGCGTTAGGTTGTCAAGAGATAGAGAGAAAATTTGAAAGGTGAAAGCTAAGTTAAGAAATAATGTGCAAAGAATATATATATGTAAATTCACATGCAAAGTATGTAAATAAGGAAATACTGTTAAGAATTACTAAGATATATATAAATGTTGTATATCCACGCTAGCAATGCATGTAAATAATGGAATATATAGAATAAGGATTTTTATTGTAATTTAACTGTCCGCCTGTGCGCGGAAAAGTATAAAAGGCGAGCACTTTGCTCAGTAGAGGTAGACGTTAGGTAGGCATAGTAGCTTGTTGACGCCTTGTTCAACAGTGAAGGAACTCCTGGGATTTGCAAGCCCACGAGTTTCAAAGTTATATACAGTGGTGGTTTCCACCTCCGCTGTCCGAAAGTTAGTGGTGGTTTCCTACCTCCGCGGCTTTTACTAGCTTATTTCCGAAGATTAGTGGTGGTTTCCTACCTCCGCAGTCTTTAAGAGCGCAGGAATATTTTAAGTTATATACGACTGTGGTTTCCTACCTCCGCCGTCTAGAAGATAAGCGGTGGTTTGCTAACTCCGCTATCTTAGCATAAGAGATTGGATTTTAATTAATAAACTGAATTTTTATATATTTTAAACGAAAAGTACGGCTTTTTCTTTAAAAGGAGACGTAAGGGATTTTTCTAATCCACAAGAAACCTGGACGGACTGAGCTTAACCCCGGCTTAAAGGAAAAGTCCATCACAAATGGCGCCCGAGCAGGGACTCTAAAATTACGAGGTCACTGGAGAAAACAAATTATTATTGTTTTTAAGCACACGAGCATAACCACAGAGGATACATCGGGAGATACGGAAAAGTGAATCAAAGGCTACAAGTAACACAATAGCAAAAAGAGACGTGGGTCTATTACCTCAACCGCGAGGATTTGGTGAAATACGCAGTATAATTTAAGTTGAAGAGCAGTGGAACGGTGGACGAGCTACGGAAGCACTTAGCGAGCTTCATCCAGGTGCAAGGGAGTGAGTCCAGCCTCGAGGCTCGTTTCAACGAGGGCCACTGACACCAAAACCCGGCGACCAGCTCGAGTTACCAGGCAGCAACGGTGGTGCATCAGCATTTCAATCGTTAAATCAAGGAAAGAACCAACTCGACCAGCGAAAAATTGAGGAACAACACCAAATTGCGGGACAACGCATCGCTGCCGTAGAGACACACAGCCACGGGGTAGCCACGCAGCAGCAACCATATGTAAAATACCAGCCATCACCATACGCAAATATAATGGACCGAGTACGTAAGTGGGGCCTAAAATACGACGGCGCCAAGGACCCGCTATCTTTTATTGAACGGGTGGAGGAGCTGGCCGACAGTTGTGAAGTTGGTCGTGTTATGAACGCAGCGTAGACGAGTGAATTCTCGATTGCCAAGCTTGCTTTATTCTGTATGTTCTTATATTTATAACTTAAAGCTAATAAGTAATGCATGGTCATGACTAATACCATGATTGGTGGTAATAGACAAGGGTAATCTGAGTGCACATACGCTGACCGGTAGGTCAGTAAATAGGTATTTAATATCAACATACCGAAAGTGCATTGCACTGACAATGAGTTGAGGAATGTGAGATGGTTTAGAGTTAAATGACTCAGGCAATATTGTTATATTGCGAAAGTGCAATTGTGCTGAAAACCGTTCATACGGGGCAGCACTTTTCCCGTATACCAATTCAAACGGAGTGTAACCATGAGTGGTTGAGTTGTAATGTAGCAGTATGTAAAGTACTTAAGCCACAGGTCCCAGTCCAGTTTGTCTCCTGATTTGTAAGCCCTGATATATTCGTTTAAAGTTCTGTGTGATCGCTCAACTACACCTAACGTCTGGTGATGGTATGGTGTAGAAGTTTTATTTTTTATATTTAATAGTTTACAGATTTCGTTAAATGTTTCATTTTTATATTCTGTGCCCATATCTGTTAAAATTTCTTGTAAAGGTCCATGAACCAATATGCAGTTTTCTACTATTGATTTGGCTACTATGAGGGCAGATTTATTTGTAATTGCGATGGTAATGAGGAATTTTGTTAATTCGCAGATTATAGTTAAAGCATATTCATTTCCGTGAAATGATTTAGGGAAGGGGCCTATTGTCTCAATTTGCACGACATCAAAAGATATAGGCCTTCACGTCTGAAGTCATGTTCTTCCAAAAATATGTTCGTCGGAGTTTTGATAAGAATCGTGTGAATCCCGGATGGCCTCCGAATACGAGATCGTCGTGATATCTTTCTAATATTTACAGTTTTTGTGTGGGCGAAGTGATTTCGATTATTTTTGGTGTTATAGCTATCGTTACCGTTTTCAAAATTGTATTGCCTATATTTTTAAATTCCTCAATGTCGACATACATATCTAAATAAATTATCGTTGAACGCGATCTTGGTGCTTTTAAAGTTTTTATTGCCAACTATTTTTTCAAGTTCGGGAAATAATTGCGCTAGTTCAATCTTCCCATAAGCAATAAATTCTTTAGCAGATATTTCTTTTATTTTCCTTTTTCCATGGAATAGTGTTAAATGCGAGGATTCGAGTAATTTTGTATATCTATTTTTATTTAAGGTGCACCTTTTCATAATTAATTTAAGGCACGGTAACTTTTTCACTTCGTGTGTAGTAATTGTGTTTTAAACTTTTTTCTTTAAGTTGGTAGTCGTGTGTGTTGTCCTGTCTTCTGTATTCGGAAATGCAATTTTGGTTTTCGACCGCGTTGATACTTGTCGGATAGTCGAATTTGCTTGCGTAATTCCTTTGATATGTCCAAAATCAATGCGAGATAAGGCGTCTGCACCACAATTATCTCTTCCTTTGATGTACTCGACCTCGAAATCAAATTCTTCAAGGTCAAGTCTCATTCTGGTGAGTTTGGACGATGGGTTCTTCATGGCAAAAAGATAGGTAAGTGGTTTATGGTCACTTTTGATCCGAAATTTCGTACCATAAATATAGGGTCTGAAAAAGTTGATTGCCCAGTGTATGGCCGCTAGTTCTTGTTCTATTGTTGACTTATTACTTTCGCCCTTTGTAAAGGCTCGTGATGCATAAGCAACTGGTAATTGCATTCCATTGTATTCCTGGCTTAATATGGCACCACAGGCTTCCTTGCTAGCGTCAGTGGTGATGTAAAATATTTTTTTAAAATCTGGGTACTGGAGCTAGGGCGGTTTTAAGAGTGAGCTTTTCAGATACTGGAATGCTTCGTCGCATTCTTTGGACCAAATGAAAACAGTATTTTTTCTTGTTAGCTTTGAGATGTGTGTTGAATAGTGAGCAAAATTTTTGATGAAGCGTCTATAATAATTACAAAAGGCAACGAACCGTCTTGCCTCATCGGCATTTTTCGGCGTTGGGTAATTTTTTATTGCCTCATGTTTTGTTTCATCGGGCAATATACCGTTTGCAGTGCATTTATGCCCGAGGTAAGTTACTTCATGGCGGAAGAATGTACACTTATCTGGGTGTAGCTTTAGATTACATTTTCTGCAAATGTCAAAGACATTTTTTAAGTTATCAAGCATATGTTTTTCTGAACAACCGATGACGACTAAGTCGTCCATGTAGAGAAACACTTGAGACGGTGACAGTCCTGAAAAAGCCAATGACATCATACGCTGATATGAATTCGGAGCTATTTTCAGGCCAAAGGGCAACCTTTTGAATCTGAATGAACCCTGGCTTGTTGAAAACGACGTAATATCCCTCGAATCCTTTTCCAACTCGATCTGATGGAATCCAGACATGAGATCTAGGCATGAGAAGTATTTCGCTCGTCCTAGTTTGTCTAAGATATCGTCAATCCGAGGCAGTGGATATTTGTCAGCTACTAACTTTTTATTTATTTGTCTATAGTCAATGACCAATCTCCATCATTTTTCAGAGGAGTTTGGTAGAGATTTTTTAGGCACTAGTAAAATTGGACTATTGTACTCTGATGCAGATGGCTCTACTATATCATCCTTGATTAACTTGTCTACTTGCTTAATTATTTCTCCTTTCTGTGAGTGTGGTATCCCATAATTTTTTATGTAGACTGGCGTTGCATTTCAGTTTTTGTTTATAAAAGTTGTTTGAAGTTATTTTATCCGAGTGTAATGCAAATATATCCGTGTATTCCTGGCATAGGCTTTTCAGTTTGTCTTTAACGAATTCTGGAAAATTTTTAATGAGTCTCCTTAACACTTCGGTTCTGTGGTTCGGAGCTCTTAAAATATTATTTTCGACTATATGATAGTTGGATAGACTTTCCGACTTTAAATTTAAGCTTCTTATTGATACCTCTTTATTGGTCGTATATTAGGGTATTTGCAATGAAAATGCCTTTTTGAATTTCTTGATTTGGTATGACTAAGCTATCCTCGTTAGAGTTTATTTGTATTTCTCTGACGACTTCTGATCTTGCTGGCAAGGAAAAAATGTGATTTGGGGTACTGTATGATATATTAACAAACATTTTTTTTCCATTAATTGGCTGTACTATGAGCCAATTTGTTTTACTGGTGTAATCTAGTACGCAATTATACTTTTTCATAAAGTCTAATCCCAGTATCCCGTCGCAGGGTACAGGAAAGCTTTGATCTACTACTTGAAAGTTACGATTGAGCCAATAATTATCTTTAATGAAGTGACCGTTGACGCTTCCCTTAGACGTTATTGTACCTTCTCCTACCCCTTTGATAGATGTGGTCAGGTTAGTATTTTTCCTTATGACGTCATCCTTAATTATAGAGATATCCGCTAATATGTCTATTAAAAAGGTTTGTTTATTTATTGCAAATGAAGTCGAGAAACAAGCGAAGCTGCTCATATTCAGAGACAAATAAAAAATTCAGTTTGCCCCTATATCTGAGTGTGATTCCCCTGCGTAGGGGGCAGGGGGGCGTCTGAGTTTCCCGACTCATGTGAGATAACTCGTATTTGTCCTCTTTTGTTGGGTATATTTCGGTGGCCATTATTGTTATAACCCCGGTTGAGCTTTTACTGTTACTTGGGTAGTATACTTCTGGGCTAGTTCGCCACTGAGCCCCTCAGAAATATACGCTCCCTCAAGCTTAGTGCAAAGGGTATTTATTTCGTCGACGAATTGGTTTGCCGTTTTGTTGCCTTGTTTTATATTTAAAATTTTGGCAGTTATTAATTCAGTCGACTCGGCCATTCCATCGAATTCGGGCAAAATTCTAATAATCATATGGAAGTTCCTTCCATATCTGATCTAATTTCGACCTCCATCAACATCCACTCTTCATCCAATAATTTTCTCCCATCTTTTTCTGAAATTCCTTCTGAATCTGATGTTTCTATTAATTTACTAAATAACTTATTACATATGAATTAATTTACTTTCTTAACTTTTTAAGTAATTACTTTTTCTTTTAATTTCTATATAACTTAATTTCTTTTAATTTGTTTTTGTTATGATTACTTTTCTACAATGGAATATTAATGGTTATTTTAATAATTACTTTAATTTAGAATTACTTATAAAATTGCACAACCCTTCTATTCTTTTAAACGAAACTCGTCTATCTCATAATGTTTCAGCTTGTTTTCCACATGCCTATATAGGATACTTTTACAATCTTCCTAATATTTCTTAGAGCAAGCAAGGCGTAGCTATCCTAATTAAGAAAAACATCCCTCACATTTCCCTTCCACTATCCACTTCTAATATTTCTTCTTTGGCAATAGAAATTCAAAGTTCGCATAAAATTTCAATTATCTGTGCTTACTCCCCTCCTAGCCAAATTTTCTCTACTAATGATTTCCTTAACCTTATTCCTTCTGACTCTCAATCTTTCTTTTTGGCTGGCGACTTTAATGTTTGGAGCCCTCTCTGGGGATCATCCTCTGTTAATTCAAGGGGGCGTAGCGTGGAAGATGCCATCCTAGTTTCTAATTCTTTTATTCTTAATGATGGTTCTCCCACTCATTTTTCAACCCATACTCTCTTCTCCTTCACCTTCGTCTGCCTCACTTTCCTCTGTTTCCTCAATATTGCTGTCAACTTCACATCTCAGTGTAAGGAGGATTTTAATGTTAATATTATGCCGTTGAAAGGCCTTTAAGAGTTGGTCCCTTAGTTTTAGAAATATCTGGTCTGCTGATTCTCTGTGTTGGGATGTGTACCTATCGTAATGCCTATGTAGTTTAGCTCTAACCTTGTTAAATTTCTCTATTAAAATGTATGTATGCTTTTCCCTGGTTTCCACTTTAATAGTCCCGTTTTGTGTCATACATTTGTATGAAAGTCTAAACTCCTGGGTTGGTGGTTTAATTTCGTTCAAAATCTCTTCCCATTGCATACTAATTATTGTCCGTAACTTTTTCTTTAACTACTGTTGCTACATTATTTTGTTGTATTTATTAGCATTGGAATTTACTTTTTTTTTTTTTTGTTATAGTTTACTTAAAAGTAAAGAACATACTTAATTAAAAAAAATTATCTATTAAGGTGTTAGTACGATCTCACCCCACTGTGCTGCTGTTGTTAGTGTCGTTGGTTGCCGGACTCAGATGATTGATGTATACCTTGTATTAACCTCTGTACCTAACGGCATGGGCTTCTTGCACCGTTAGGTCGTAATTTACTTATTGTGTTCAAAGAATAGTATTATCCTCTGTACCCAACGGCATGGGCTTCTTGCACCGTTAGGTCGTAATATTTGTGTTGTATGGGGATCACTGTGCGGTGGTTCGGAAGACTAAGTCACTTCACTTCATCTTTATGTGACTTGTTAGACTTGTTCTGCCCTGTTTCGAACGTCCCTTTTTATTTTATTCACGTAGCACTTAATTAGTACGTGCACCATAGTCAATATTGCCATTATCAATAATAGTTCAGTGGCGCTGACTTGCTCTATATTATTTATTTTTACTTGTTTGTACATCTTCGTCGTATTTAACGATTTTTGTTTGTTCTTTTTTTCACTTTCCGTGTTGGTGTCTTTTCCTATTTCGTAGCGAGTTATGGCTATCATGATAGATGTAAGCACTGGTTTCCACCACGTCATTTTCGCGGGTAAAAAAAGGAAACTATTTCAATTCAAATATTGTCATTATGATTTTTATTTTTCACTACAATAAACAGCTATTTCAATTCAAATATTGTCTTTATGATTTTTGTTTTTCACTACAATAAGCACACTGGCAGGATCGCCATGTTATGAACGAAGCGTAGACGAGTGAATTCTCGATTGCCAAGCTTGCTTTATTCTGTATGTTCTTATATTTATAACTTAAAGCTAATAAGTAATGCATGGTCATGACTAATACCATGATTGGTGTTGTTGTTCAAACGTGTATTTTATTCAGTAATAGTAGAACGGAAGTAAAAAGGGATATCAAGTTACAATAGTAATTTATGTATATGTATATATATGACAAACTATAGTACAATGCAATAATACAAGGTTGCATAGAAATGACTTCGTACTATTCAACACCTGCCCTCGAAGAATTTGGACTGCGACCTCTAAAGATGTATTATTTGTCATGCCTAAGCCCGTCATGCATTTGTAGTGCTTCTCGGCTGGTAGTCCCTTCGTAAGAACGTCAGCTGGCATATCTTCAGTTCTCATGTAGTTTAAGATTATATCGCCTTTTTGGTGCTTTTCTCGTATAAAGTGATGACGTACATCAATATGTTTGGTACGCGAATGAAAAGCGTTGCTTTTCACTAATTTTTGAGCACTCTGGCTGTCGTTATATAATGCGATGGTTGTACATTCTTTGCCAATTTCGTTCAAAATTTCACGTAGATAAAGTGCCTCCCTAGTAGCTTCACACAAAGCCATATATTCGGACTCGGTGCTTGAAAGAGACACAGTTTTCTGTTTACGAGCCTCCCATGATATAGAGGCCCCGGCTAATATGAAGGCGTAGCCGGAGTATGAACGTCTGTCTATCATATTTGCACCCCAGTCTGCGTCGACGACCGCGTGCAAGTCCACTTCTGTTTGCTTATAAAGCAAACCATAATTTAAAGTGCCTTTCAAATACCTAAGTAACCGCTTAGCTGCCTTCCAATGTTCCGCATTGTAGTTGGAATTGAACTGGCTTAGAAAATTAACTGCGTAAGCCAGGTCAGGGCGCGTTGTTACTGCCAGGTATAGCAGAGCACCAATCAAACTCTGATATGGATATTTTTTCATTTCATCTATGTCCTCTTTAGCTGGTTTTTCCAGCTTAGAGTTATAATCTAATGGCGTTTTAATCGGTTTACAATCTTCCATATGAAATCGTTTCAAAATATCTATTGCGTATTCACGTTGACTCAAAAACAAAGATCTGTTTTGCTGATCTTGTCGAAAATTTATACCTAGGCACGTTTTAACTGGACCTATGTCCTTCATTCGAAAAGATTCGGCGAGATATTGTTTAACTTCGAGCAACCATTTCCGATCGTTAGTGGCAATTAACAGATCGTCTACATAAACAGTGATTAACATGAGTTTAAATTTTCTTTTCATAATAAATAAACATGGATCGCACTCCGAAGCATTGAACCCCATTTTACGTAGTGTGGTACTTAATTTTTGATACCACTGAAAACCTGATTGGCGTAAGCCATATAAAGACTTTTTAAGTTTACATACCGGATTATGCGTTTTAGCTATATCTGATTTCCATATTTCAGCTGTTCTTCTAATTTCTCGAGCTTGTTTGTCATCTACATTTTGGAGCTTTCCTGAAACCACTTTTTGCAAGACGTCACTCAGATATTCTGGTAATTCCATATATATGCTTTGCTCGAGGTCCCCGTTCAGGTAAGCTGTAATCACATCCATTTGATGTACTTGCAAGTTTAACTCTGCTGATAATGCTGATAGCATTCTAATTGAAGTTAGTCGAGCTACAGGAGAGTATGTGACATTGAAATCTTCTCCTGGACGTTGCGAGCACCCCTTTGCCACCAGACGTGCTTTTTTCATATTAGCATTTTTGGTTCGAAAGACAAAACGATTGCCAATAACTTTTCTGTCAGTGGGTCGCTCAACAATGTCCCACGTTTTATTTAAGATTTGCGCCATATATTCGTTTTCAAGAGCGTTGAGCCATAATGCACCCTCATCACAACTGATTGCTTGGACAAATGTTTCTGGGTCATTGGTCATAGCTACGTTTGCATATTCACAATCTTCAAAATCATTGCTAGTGGCATCTGAATTTTCGTCATCTTTTTAAGTTGCATTTTCTGACGGTTTCTGATACACTTTTTTACGTCGACCAGGGCCTGCAGATTTAATTAATTTTGGTCTACCTCTACTTGCTCAGAAACCTCGTCATATTCAACGCAGCGTTCATCGTTTTGCAATTGAACATCAGCCTCTAAATTCTCTAGGCTTTCATCGTTTTTCGTATCTGCACCGATCTCACATTCGCTTGAGGATTGTTCCGAAGATTCATCAGATTGAACGCAGCAGTCATCGCGTTGCAATTGAACATCAATCTTCAAACTTTCTGATTTTTCGTCGTTACGTTTGCTGAACATTTTATCTAAAAATTGTACGTCGCGGCTAACTAATATCTTCCGACAAGTACACACTCTTCTGATCTTGAATCAAACTTGCTATTTTTATTGTCCTTTTTTAGCACGTAAGACTTTGTACCGAAAGGTCTCAAATGAATGACAGTTGGGGTTTTCCCTGACCAAATTTTTAATGGCACTTCATTTTTCAATACTCTTGTTGGGCACCTATTTCTTAAATAGTTGGCGGTGTTAATGGCTTCTGCCCAAAAAACTGTTGGTAAACCTGCCTGCTTCAGCATAC
Source organism: Sphenella marginata (assembly GCA_951509765.1). NCBI lineage: Eukaryota > Metazoa > Arthropoda > Insecta > Diptera > Tephritidae > Sphenella > Sphenella marginata. The sequence continues at coordinate 58,236,465 of OX608078.1, read as the reverse complement.
ATCGAGCCATATCTAAAAGCGTTCTGTTTTTTCGCTCTGCGACACCGTTTTGTTGCGGTGTGTATGGAGCAGTCAGCCGGCGCTTAATGCCACAATCATTTAAATATTTTTGAAAATCGGTGCTCATGTACTCTAAGCCATTGTCCGATTGAAGAATTTTTATTTTCTTCCCAGTGAAGTTTTCGGCCGCATTCTTAAAAATTTTAAACATTTGCAGAGCTTCACTCTTTTGCTTCATAAAATAGACTTCGCTATATCGTGTAAAATCGTCAGTAAAGGTTATAAAATATCTTGCCCCTGAGTGTGAACGTGTTCGCATTGGCCCACAAACATCAGTGTGGACAATCTCTAGCAAATCAGACGTGCGCTGCTCACTTTGCTTAGGAAAGCTTTCTTTTGTTTGCTTTTCACTGACACATATCTCACATGTTTGCAACTTTTCGTTAGCGTTGAATTTCATGCCGTGCACCATATTTACAACACGCTTCAAGTCTTTTTCATTTAAATGACCCATCCGCTCGTGCCACGATTTTAAATCAATCTGTTTCGCTTCAGAAATATTGGCTGTGGGATCAGCACTTTTTAAATAATATAAATCACCGATTCGCGTAGCTGTAAGAATGGGTTTATTATTTTTCATAATTTTCGCCTCATTCTGTCGAAAAATTACTTCGTACCCTTTGTCAGCTATTTTTGACACAGATAATAAATTAGTTCGCAGTTCTTGCACGTACATCACTTTTTCGAAATTTATTCTCTCACTATTTCTCTTTTCGTTAATCGTAGCTCTCTTATTGCCGATGCCTGTGATGCTAGCTGTGTTGCTGTTCGCCAAACATTGTGTTTTACTTATTGCACTAAACGTTTCGAAGTTGTCTCTATTTGAAGACATATGCGATGAACAGCCACTGTCTAAGCACCAATATTCGCTTAAAGGTTTTGACAACAAAGCTGATTCAGAGAACATAGATTTTTCGAAATTATCTTCATTGGCTTTACGTGCGTTTGAATGCGAATTTTTCTCCCTTTGTTTTGCTCGGCAGTTACGTGCAATGTGGCCGAATTTGCCGCATTTAAAGCAATTTCGTTTCTCTTGTTTTTCTTTCGTTGCATTTTGCTTACCGTAAGGGTTGCCAGGTTGGTCTTTATTGCAAATTTTAGTTTTTGATTGCGCCATTAGTACATTTTGCTCTGCATTTGCCTCTTTTGCTTTTCTCGACTGTTCTTCTTCCATTATTTTAACTCGAAGAAAATCTGGCTTGGGTAACTCGTCACGTGTCTCTAGAGCGCAACGGAAAGTCTCGTAAGAATCGGGCAGACTATACAACAATAAAATTGTCAGCAGATCGTCACCCACAGTGACGTTTATTTCCTTCAGCTTAGCAACTGCATGAAAGAATTCATTGAGATGCTCGCGAACATTGTCTCCTTCCTTCATACGTGCAAGCGCTACACGTTTAAGCAGGGTGGCTTTTCGCGCAGGCCCTTTCGATTGGAAAGTTGATTCCAATTTCTGCCACATATCTTGTGATGTCTCACATTCATAAATAAGACCCAATTCTGATGGAGATATAGAAAGCGTTATATCAGCACAAGCTTTTTGATCGAATACTTTCCATTTTGCGGCGCCACTTTCGTCGCTGGGACGTGGTTTATCACCCGACGTATAACACCATAAATCGCCTTTTCCCAAGATGGCACGCATATGCAGCTTCCACGTCTCGTAATTATCCGCGTTTAGCGGGTCAATCCTTATTGTTGAGCTGGCCATTTTTTATCAGACCGTCGTAACTATTTTCAGTTACCACTCGCGGTGTTTTATACCGAATCAAAAAACTTTTACAAAATTATTTTCCGTATTTTGGTAGGGCTGGGCCCATAACCTGTTGTTCAAACGTGTATTTTATTCAGTAATAGTAGAACGGAAGTAAAAAATCGATATCAAGTTACAATAGTAATTTATGTATATGTATATATATGACAAGTTATAGTACAATGCAATAATACAAGGTTGCATAGAAATGACTTCGTACTCTTCAACAGGTGTGAATGGACAAGGGTAATCTTAGTGCACATACGCTGACCGTTAATTAGGTCAGTAAATAGGTATTTAATATCAACATACCGAAAGTGCATTGCACTGACAATGAGTTGAGCAATGTGAGATGGTTTAGAGTTAAATGACTCAGGCAATATTGTTATATTGCGAAAGTGCAATTGTGCTGAAAACCGTTGTCCATTACAGTCACAAATCCAGCCCAAAAGCGCTACCGGAGCTCCTGAAAGATAAGGCGCTGGTATGGTACCGCAACAACAACAGGCACTGGCAAGAATGGGAAGCCCTCAAACGGGACTTCCTGAAGTTCTTCCTAAGTTCTCGGTATTTTGAGACTTTAGATGACGAAATCCGGAAGCGAGTCCAACGACCATGTGAGGCATTTAAAGATTACGTACTATCGCTACACGCCGACTATACGGACGAGAAGAAGCTGGAGAGGATGTATAGAAATTCCCGGCGAGAGTACCAGCTGTACGTTAAGAGGAGTGAATTCACCAGCCTGGAAGGATTCGTGAGCCTGGTCGATGACTACGACAACATTGCGCCAGAAAAAGAACCACTGCGACCAACAGCCAAACCATTTACGCCGAGACGACGAGAGGAGAGGTACCACTACATGCAAGCGGGCGAGCGAGAACACCAAAGGCAGGAGACCACCGGGGCACAAAGCAGCGCAAATAGACCACAACAAGCGACCATAGACCCAAGAAGGGCGTGCAGGAGATGCGGGGAGAGCGGTCATTTTGCATATGGATGCCGCAACGAACGATGCGAATTTTGTTGGCAGTGTGGCCGACCAGGTGTGCTGACGCATGACTGCTGCAGAAGACAGTCGGGAAATGGCCAGAGACCCCATTAATAACGAGGGGTGGTGTCTCCAACAACAAAGCCTCGTATTCAACAAACATACTTAGGCAGACCCAAGGGCGAATCTTGGCTGAAATAACACTAGAAGGACACGAGATGATGCCATCGATCGATACGGGAGCTACAAGGAGCTTCGTGAACGAACAGGTAGCATCGAGGTTGGACACGCGCAGATTTAGGCAGGTGGAGACACGAGTGGTAATGGGTGATGGTAGATCGCAGAGGGTACGGCAAGCAGTAGACGCAGAGATCAAGTTGGGCGAACAAAGCCATGTGAGTGAGTTGTTAGTTTTATCTGGGCTAGTCGACAGCGTGGTGATCGGCACGGACTATTTGGCAAAGTCGAGATTGGAGCTGAAGTGTGGCGGGGAAACATTAGTGTTGCAAGTGGATGAGCAGAAGCAGACCGCGGTGACATGTACGACCATGATAGACCGAGTGGAGAGCAAATGTGGCGAGGAGATAAGGAGGCGTGGAAAAGAAGTTCCAGTAGCGGAGGAGAGCACGGACGAGGCGGTGAGTAACTTTCTCAAACACGAGTTACAGATTTTTGAAGAAATGTCCGGCTTGGCGAACGTGGCCACCCACAAGATAGTAATGCGCGATGATCGGCCAATAAAACAACGATACTTTCCAAAGAATCCAAAGATGCAAGAGATCATAAGCAAGGAGATAGGCGAGCTCTTAGAGAAAGATTACATCGAGCCATCACGTAGTCCACACAGCGCACCGATAGTTCTGGTCCGAAAGAAGAACGGCAAATGGAGACTCTGCGTCGACTATCGACAACTTAACGCCCACTCAGTACCAGATGCCTACCCATTACCCCGAATACAACACATTTTAGGTAGATTATGCAGCGCACGGTTTATAAGCAGCTTGGACCTCAAAAACGGTTATTGGCAAATCCCGACGGAAGAAAGTAGCAAGCAGTTCACAGCATTTACGGTGCCCGGACGAGGATTGTACCAGTGGAGAGTGATGCCGTTTGGATTACACTCTGCTCCAGCCACATTCCAGAGAGGACTTGATCAAGTAATTGGCCCGGAATTGGAATCACACGCGTTTGCCTACCTGGACGACATAATAATCACCAGCACGACACTAGAAGAGTATATCGCCCACCTAAAAGAAGTTTTCGAAAGATTGAGGCGAGCCAATTTGAAAATTAGCCCTGAAAAATGTGAGTTTTTTAAGAAAAGTTTGAAATATTTAGGTCACGTGGTCAGTGAAGAAGGTATCTATACGGACCAAGACATCGAGGAGCTAACGCCACCACAGAACATACGAGAGTTAAGGCGATTCCTGGGAGTAGCTTCGTGGTACCGAAGGTTCGTACCGGACTTTTCACGAGTGGCACAGAAGCTAACTGCAATGTTGAAGAAAGGAACGAGGTGGAAATGGGGCGAGGAACAGCAGGCGGCGTTCGAAGCGTTGAAAAGCGCACTAATACAAGCCCCAGCATTGGCATACCCAGATTTCACGAAGAGGTTCCGATTGCAGACAGACGCGAGCGATTACAGTCTTGGGTCCGATCGCGAGATGGGCGCTCGAACTACAACAATATTCATTCGATGTACAGTATAGAAAAGGCAAAATGAACGTGGTCGCAGGCGCACTATCGAGGTAGTATGCAGGAGGAAATTATTACATGTAAATGGTACACCGCAAAAATGGCCGAGTGAGGAAGGAGGCGGAGAAATTCCCCTATTACGTGGTAGAGGAAGGTCGGTTATATAGAAGAATTGGAGGTCAAATGGATGGCGAGGATGCGGTACCGTGGGAGCTATACGTGCCGACATCAGAGAGGAAGAGAGTGCTCAACGAGGTACACGACACACCGAGTGCAGGGCACATGGGAATAAGGAAATCCATCGAGCGTGCAATAATGAGGTACTGCTGGCCTGGGATGTTCAGAGACGTAAGGAAATGCGTACAACAATGCCACGCCTGCCAAGTATACAAGCCTAGCCAACAACAAGCTGCCGGTAAGATGCTCACGCAGATTTCTGAAGAACCCTTTGCTACTGTTTGCGCAGATTTCGTTGGACCACTTCCTCGCTCGAAGCATGGAAATACGATGGCATTAGTTCTGGTAGACAAATTTTCAAAATGGGTAGAGGTCGTAGCAATTCGAAAGGCGACAACGGAGAATCTGATTAGAGGAATGAAGGAGAGGATTTTGGCCCGATTTGGCGCGCCCAAAATCCTAATCACAGACAATGGAGCGCAGTTCACGAGCAGGCATTTCAAGAAGTTTTTACCAGAAGCTGGCATCAAGCACCAGCTAACGGCACCTTATACACCGCAAGAGAATCCGACGGAGAGAGCGAATCGTAACATCAAGAGGATAATAGCGCAATTCACTGGGAAGGAGCACAAAGTATGTGATAAGTTGCTGCCAGAGATGACACTAGCACTGAACACCAGCGTATGCGAGTCAACAGGGTATAGTCCAGCATTCGTAGTGCAGGGTAGGGAACCAAGGATCCCCAACGCCCTCTACGATGAGCAAACATTTGGCACAGGCGAAGAAAAGGTAGCTCTCAGTGAAAAGATGGCGAAGATGAGGGAGGTCTATCAAATGGTACGTAGAAGACAACAGCAGGCGTCCGCGGAGCAAGCAAAGCACTATAATTTACGTAGAAGGCAGTGGCAACCGGCCGTTGGTGATTTGGTACTAGTCAAGGAGCATCAACTTTCCAAGGCAGTGGACAACTTCGCAGCAAAGTTAGCACCCAGGTACAGTGGGCCTCATCGTGTAACGAACTTCGTATCCCAGGTAATCGTCGAGCTAGGTAAGGTGCATAATGGTAAAAGGAGAACGGCACACGTGAGCGAGTTGAAACCATACCATCAGGCGTCAGGCGAAGAAGCAAGTGCGGCAGCAGAGACACAGGTAAATTCATCCCCCGAGGGTGGTAAGCCTAGGGCTTCCCGCCAAGCCCCGACTGGAGGCTTCACCGAAGTTCCCACCGGGGAACAAACGAGGCGTCCGACGACGATAGCAACATTCCCACGACAGCCGGTTCTACGTACCGGAATGACTCGGGGTTTCCCCGACCAAGGGCTGTTATTTCGCTACCCCCCTGCCTAAACCTTCAGTAATCTTCCCCCCAATAATGTCAGCCTCCGAGCAGCTCCTTGCAGCGGGACTGCTCAAGACTCTCCTGATCCGGGCTGGTATTGAATCCAACCCGGGACCAAGAGAATGGATCTGCTGTATATGCTGGAAGAAAATTTATGTGAAACGCTCACACTCAGTACAATGCTCCAATTGCAATAGGTGGTTGCACCTAACAAGTTGCTCCGGACTAAATCCCTCTACCCATAGGCCCGCTAGTTTTTATAGAACTTTTGTGGCCCCTTGCTGTTCACGTCCTACGACGTCCCGTGGCCGTCGTCGATCAAGTATCGCATCGCCGCATATGTCTGACTCTGTCACCTCAGTCTCCACGACTAGCATCACAAATGCACCTCAGCAAGTTGACCTTCCTAGCGGTCGCTCACACCCCCAGGCGTGAAAATCTCACACAGCAGCTCACAGCTACTCCCTACGTAGCACTTCCCAAGTGGAATTGAGCAATGCCGAGCGTCCGCTATCTCCCGCCCCCTCAGTCAGCCCCTCTTCTTCCAGCATCAGCACGAGTATAAGTCACAACCATCAGCTCCTGGTCCCTTATACTACGTGCACTGTTTGTCGGTTAAGATTATACACGCCTTTGGCATCGGTCAAGTGCAATAACTGCCTTGGCCTGTGTCATCTGCTTATATGCTCTGGACTCGCAAACAGGAACTTATGGACTGATACGTACGTTGCGCCATGCTGTCGAGCTACGCAACCTTCAACGTCATCTGAATCGCCTCTAGCTTCTGGTAACGCGATTCCTTCGACTTCAAGAATGCGTCGTAGTGCGCGACCCAGCCTACTACCACCTAGGCATGCGCATCAGTCCCTGACCCCCAGCATCAACTCTACTCCCCCTTCGCACTTCGCAATCCTGCAATTTAATTGCAACGGCCTAACCGGCAAAATAGCTGAGATTACAAACCTCATGAAGCGACACAATATCAAAATCGCTGCTATTCAGGAGACAAAGCTCGGTGGAAGGTCAACTCTTCTGACCTGCAACGGGTACAATGTACACCGTTGTGATCGTGCGAGAGGGCTTGGGGGTGGTCTTGCATTCATCACGCATCAAACTGTGCAGTACCGTCTATTTGAGCCTGACATCGACCCGAGGAACACCACCTTAGAACGTCAAGGTATGGTTGTCCGGTCAGGCGATGTCGACTTGGAAATCATAAACGTATATATACCTCCTGTCACCTGCTGTCCAGGGATTATCACCCTGACATTCGTGCGTTACTCAGGGGTGACGAACCGTGTTATCCTTGGTGATTTTAACGCACACCACGACCTGTGGCACTCCAGCTTACAGGCCGATGGTTGGGGGCAGGAGCTGGCTGACCAAATAGACGATTCGACGTTCTGCACAGTTAATGGGGATGCCCCCACTAGAGTGGCGGTAAACTGCTCTAGCTCGCCGGATATCACCATAGTCAGCGCAGGTCTTATAAACTGCGTTGACTGGCGACCGATGCTGACGCTTGCTTCGGATCACCTTCCCATTGTGCTCTCTATCGATCGCCCCACCGACTTTGTCACTTCTGACAATCGCACCTTTGTTAACTTTAACAAAGCCGACTGGGACAGTTTCTTAACATCTACAGAGAGCGCCTTCGCTGCTCGCCCCACTCCGTCTGACGTACGAGAAGGGGAAAAGGCGTTTCGTATGGCCCTAGTTTCAGCCTCCCGTCAACACATTCCGTCAGGTAGAATAAAGGAAGTACGTCCATTCTTCCCCGCAGAGGCAGCGGCCCTGGCAAATGAAAGTGACCATATTAGACGCATTGACCCTACGGATCCCCAAATTAGGGATCTTAATGCGGAAATCAGACGCCTAGTAGATAAACACAAACGCGCTAAGTGGGAAGAGCACCTAAGGTCTTGTAACCTCTCGGCTGGGGTTGGCAAATTATGGTCGACGGTGAAATCTTTGTCCAACCCGACTAAACCCAACGACAAAATATCCATCGCCTTCGGCGATAAGGTTCAGTCGAAACCTAAACGTTGCGCGAGCGCTTTCTGCCGACAGTTTGTAATGCATCCTCCGTTGGACAAAGAAATTCGCCGAGCCACCAGGGAAGCGCATAAACCCAAAAACAGCGATGCGCCCATTGCCATCTCCACAACCGAAGTACAAGAGGCAATACGGAGATCTAAGAACACCAAGTACATAGGCCCCGATGGCATCTCCATGCTGATGCTAAAACACCTCGGCGACGAAGGCATAAGATATTTAACACACATTTTCAACCTTTCCTTGTCCACCTTTGTCATTCCTGAAAGATGGAGACAGGCAAAGGTGGTCCCACTATTAAAGCCTGGCAAGCCAGCTGCCGTAGGGGAGTCATATCGCCCGATATCACTTCTCTCGCCAGTAGTGAAAGTGTTGGAATCCATCTTATTACCATATTTCACCGCTAATTTGCGACTCGCCGAACATCAGCATGGTTTCCGCAAAAACCACAGCACTACCACCGCGCTGAACGCCATTACCACTCAGAGAGGGGACGGACTAAACCAAAAGCGTCCAAACCACAGGACAGTGCTAGTTGCGCTTGATTTGGCCAAAGCCTTTGACACGGTCAATCATGCTCGACTATTGAAAGACCTGGAAGATTCGTCCCTTCCCCCCTGTCTTAAACGTTGGACTGCCAATTATCTGAGTGGTCGTCAATCGTCGGTAGAATTCAGAGGCGCCCGATCAAAACCCAGAATAGTTAAACAAGGGGTGCCACAGGGTGGTGTCCTATCCCCGTTTCTATTTAACTATTATATATCGAAACTTCCCCCCCCACCAGAGGGTGTCTCGATCGTCTCTTACGCCGATGATTGTACGATTCTGGCAACGGGCCCCTCCGTTGAAGAACTCTGCTCTCGCATAAACTCGTACCTCCCAGCCGTGTCGGAATTTTTCGCTGGTAGAAACCTGGCATTGTCACCGAATAAGTCCTCGGCTACCTTATTTACGCCGTGGACAACGCAAGTGAACATGGAATTAGACGTCTACGTTGATAGTGTTAAGCTACCAACTGTCTCACACCCCAAAATCATAGGGGTAACGTTTGATAACATGTTCAAATACGGCGCTCATGTTACCGCAATTGTCAATAAAGTCCAAAGCCGTAACAAAATCCTCAAGTCGCTAGCTGGCAGCACTTGGGGCAAAGACAAAGAAACGTTACTAGCTACATACAAAGCAATTGGTCAGCCGATACTGAGCTACGCGACGCCTATATGGTCGTCGGGGCTGGCTGACACACACTGGACGAGACTTCAGGTCTGCCAGAATACCGCCCTTCGAACCGCCACTGGGTGTCTTCTTATGTCTCCTGAGCACCACCTTCACAATGAAGCGAAAATGCTCGCCGTTAAAGAGCATAGCGAAATGCTGACCAGGCAATTCCTATTCAACTGTTGCAAACCGCAGCACCCGAACGGACGCCTGGTCAACGAAAATCCGCCCCCCAGGAGGATAAGAAGCCACCTACGCAAACACTTCGATGAGATCCGGCACCTGATTTCCACGCCGTTTGATCCTAAGGTGCACCGGCAGGCCCTCACCCTTATCCACACCGATTCGGTAAATTCCTATGTCAGCTCTATTCCAGCGAACGCCGTTCTTCAGGCAACAACTCCACCCGTTGCCGAAGAGGAGCGCGGGCTGCCTAGGGAGACTAGAGTGATGCTGGCCCAACTCCGGTCTGGATATTGTAATAGGTTAAACTCTTACCTATCCAGACTGAACCCCGACTTGCCTAATGTTTGTCCGGCATGTGGCTTGTCCCCCCATAATACTAACCACCTTTTCGTCTGCTCAGCTGAGCCTACTCTTCTAACACCCATATCCCTCTGGTCCGCCCCTGTCGAAGCCGCTAGGTTTCTAGGACTTCCGTTAGAAGAGCCTGACGACATTATTGGGTAGATACTGACTACCTAGGCAGGGCTACGTGGCGTTACAACAACAACAACAACGACGATAGCAACACAACAACTAGCACCCCCATCAGCGGTCAGTAGAGGAGAGCAAGTGGCCATAATAGCAACAACAACACCACGCGTTACAAGAACCCAAACCGTCGAAATCTCGGAAGAAGAACATACGGACTGCAACACAGTGGCGATATGTGGATCGCTAGCACTGACCAATCCAGTTCCAAATGGTCCAAGAGTCGAACACATACGGGTAACCGGCGAGCAACAGGTAATAAACAGTCAACGGTGTCGAAGTGTGGCTCAGTGGAAACGAGCGGCGACCAGGGTAGCCAAATTCGGAGCCCCAGCCCAATGCAAGACGAGGCGGATCATGGGCCGCTGGTACCGGACGACATCCCCGAAGCCGAGGAAGACGCCTACTACCGCTGGAGACACCCAAATTTTTATGTGGTCTCAGTGAGAGAGGAGGAGGAAGAAGCACCGGGCCAGGAATACATGGAGTACACAAGGCGCCTCAACATACGTCTCCGCCGTTATAATGATTTTGAGACGCCACAAGAAGAAGAAGAAGCGGCAAACCTGCCGCCGGCCAAGGTATATATATGCGACATAGTTACTGGCTCCAAGAATGGCGGCACCGACAACAACAACGAAAACAAAGACAACAACAACAACGATATCGTATGCGAAATCGAGCAATGGCTACGCAGCGCAGCAACGACAACAACGACAGCAACGAGGGTCACATGGGTGAACAGGTCGGGAGTAGACCCCCTCCCAGCAGACTTGGTGCGAGACATACAGGCGCACATCGAAGCAGAGCAAAGCAGACGAAGGAAGAAGACGTTCAACCGGAACATCGAGGGTCGGAGTTATCGAGTGAGGATCACGAGGACCGGCTTGGTGACGGTAACCCTAGTAGCGGCAGGTGAGGGGAGAGTGTGAGGACCCCAAAACCACCGGTTTTGGAGCCCCACACGCGAACACACTCGTCGCGACTTCACAAGTTTTATTCTTTGAATTTTGAATTTATAAAAAAAATATATATTGAATTTTTGAATTTATAAAAAATATATTTTTATGAACACCCTAATATACATATTTGCATACATATTTACACATATAAATAACCTAAAGGTGGGTTGAATTCCGGGGTATGCATTTTATAAATACATATAAAATTATGAACGCCCTAATATGCACATTTCTTATGAATATATTTTACTAAGTTTGCAAAAAAATAGATGAGCCGCTAATCAAGCGACAGATTTTGGTCTCGATGAGAAATGTACACAAACAAATGCAAGCCGGCATTCCAGCATGAAAAAAGGGTCGGTCAGCCAAGCAGTGAGGCTACTGAGGCTGGCGATGCGAGCGGACATCGCACAAAGAGGAGACGGAAATTGCATTGGTAGCATAGCTGTAGCAGCAAGCAGCCGAGCTGAAGATGAAAGTAGTACCACAGCAGCATGATAACTTGTTCATTTTCTTTGCGATGATTTACATTATTGTAATTTTGAATATTAATGTTTCTTTTTTTTAGCATTTTCTCTCTTATTATTTCTCTTCCCGTATTTATATCTCGCTCTATTCTCTTACTTAATGTAAGATCTCTGTTTTTTCTTTTTCTTTACTCTTTCTTTCCATGTTCCTTACCTTATTTTGCTACTTTTTTTCCTTTCCATTCATTTCTTTTTGGTTTGATTATTTGTGGTTTTAAATTCTATTTAAAGCATAAAAGACGTGTTCCGGTTGACGTTGAAGTTTCTCTATTTGCCCGGTACGTTGGATGACTGCGGATTTTGTTGCCGGCGCTAATGAAAATCATAAGATAATGTTGGATATTTTGTGCAAACAATCTGTTGGCCTGAACATAGTCCACTTTAATGTCCGTAGCTTGAGTTCAGATAAAATTGACTATGTTAGATACATTTTTGAGGAATCACTTGTAGGCATAATTTGTGTGAGCGAAACGTGGTTTAGTCACAGCTCTTCTGATCTTCATTGTAGTATGAATAATTATAATTTGAAATCTCTTAGCATAAAGCCTCTTGCTATGTCTGCAGACACTGATGTTGAATATATCATTGCTAAAGTTTCTGATGGTGTAACCAAGATTTTAATTTCATGCGTCTACAATCCGAATAAACGCTATCTGCTGGATTGTTTTTTCTCTGCGTTATCTGTATTTCTAATTGATTATGTGTGTTATGTTATTAGTGGTGACTTTAATGTCAATTTACTTTCCGACGATTCATATTGCATGAAGCTACGAGAGCAAGTTTCAACAGCAGGTCTTGCAATAGTAAATGATAAAATACCTACTAGGTTTGCCAATAACTCCAGCCCCAGCCTATTAGACTATTTCATGATTTCTGATTTGGCTTTTTTACTAAAATTTGACCAACTATGTTTTATATCTGACCATGATATCGTTTTTTGTACTGTCGATGTCGTTTTTATTTGCTCTGAGCCAGATGCTTACGTGTATCGTGACTTCCGTTCCTTAGACACAAATGCGTTGTACAGTGATTTCACCCGTATACTTTGGAATGACTGCTGGTATTTGGATACTGTAGATAGGAAACTTGAATACCTAATAGTATTTTAGTTACTTTGTTTGACAACCATGTTCCTACGCGTACTGTTTATGTTACTAATAAATCTTGTCCCTGGTTTGGTAGAAAAGTATTATCAGCAATAAAGAAACGTAACAAACAACATGCCAAATGGCGGCGATCGAAGACTGATGCTTCGTGGCTTATGTTCAAAGCTGCTCGTAATGAAGCTACTTTTGTAATAAGGCAGGCGAAAAGGAAGTTCTTCTACGATAAATTAAACCCATCACTGCCATCTAAAGAGATATGGCGCAACATTAAAAGTCTTAGAGTCCATGGGAAAAATAAAGTGCAATGCAATATTGACCCTGATACATTAAATGATTTTTTTATAAGCAGTTCTTGCCCTGTCTCAAATGTAACCCTTCCTGCGATTTCTGCATCCTTTTCGGGAGCTTTTGAGTTTGAAGCAGTTAGCGAGAGCGAGGTGGCAAAATCTCTTATGACAGTAAAGTCGAAAGCAGTAGGTAATGATGGAATTTCGTTAAAGTTTGTTAAAACTTTGCTCCATTTTATAGTAAACCCTCTTACCCATATCATTAACCACTGCTTTACAAGTGGCTATTTTCCTACTGCCTGGAAGAAAGCAATAGTTGTCCCTGTGCCTAAGAAACCTCTCTCTGCGGATCCTTCGGACTACAGACCGGTTAGCATGGTACCCTTGTTTTCAAAAGTGTGTGAATCGTTAATGGCTGAACAAATCTCGCGCTTTATTGAAAGAAAGGACTTGCTATCTCCTTTACAGTCTGGCTTTAGGCCAAAACATAGCTGTGCCACTGCCATAATTAAAATCATGGATGATATAAGAATACCTTTTGATAATGAGGACTTAACGGTTCTTTGTTTGTTGGATTTTTCAAAGGCATTTCATTTGGTCAACCACGATCTACTGTGCTGGAATCTTCGAAATATGTTTGCCTTTGCTGATAGTGCCAAATTTCGCTTACATATATGCATACAGATGTCTTTTTCTCAACTGATTTAATATCCACGGAGAGGTTGCCAAACCATTGCAAACGGTTCAAGTTCTTTATAAAAGATAAAAATTGATAACATACATATGTCAAAAAATTTTCAATCATTGGGAACTTATGCAAAAAAATTACGTCAAAATCGGAAAATTTATAAATTTTTTAAAAAATTGTACTTTTTGACTGAAAAACATGTCATTCTCTTTTCAAATGAACAGAACACTATACATAAATATAAATATTTGTTTTATAATGAATTTTTTTACCCGAAATACTGAAAACACCCTAAAACAAGATTTTTGGGTTGTTAGGAATTTTCGGAATGGTGTTTCGTGTATAATTTGACCAGATGAGCAATCTCCGCTAGGTCGATTTAAAAGTAAGTTCACTTTTTTTGGAGCACCGTGTTATTATATTGCCCACTTGAAAATGAAGTAAACAAAACCAAAGCTTTGTAACATAAGTAATAAAACACAAAAAAAAAAAAAATACAAGTCATAAATTTCCACACGCCAAAGCTATTAAATGCATATACATATGTGTTGGAGACATGGATGAAGATCTTATTCAACTTGATTAATATATATACTTTAAAACTTACCTGTTAAATTGAATCCTAAAATTGTTGAACTTAGGCTGTGTGCCAATCGGTAACTTTTTACTCAGAGGAAAAATGAGGTGAACAAATTTTCTATCGTGTACAAATATTTTCCATTTTGCTGTGCCAAATGAAATGGGAAATTTTGACAGTTGTAAATTTTGACATCTAAGAAAAGCAGGTGCGAAAGCAAACATTCTGTGAATGAAATGTAGATTTACGTATTTTTTCTGCCATTATATTTGATATTTTTGGCTTTAAACTATATTTTAGCGTTTGTTTAAGCGACATACATACATAAGCTACGGTTATTTCATTCGTTTATTTTATTTGCATTGCATGCTATTGTAATTCGCAATCAGCTTATAAAATATCTCGAAGATATAGTTTATGTTTTGGAAAGCCAAAGTGTGGTTTTTCACAACGAAAATGAGGAAACCAATCTCGCGCCATGCCTCAGAGCCAACAGTGCTCGCCACCAACAAATACATATAGGGTGTCACAGGTGTCCCGCACCTCCCGTTCTCTAAAGAACAAAATGTTTTTAACATTTGCGCAACACGGTCATCAGAACCTGAGCAAAATTATTTAATAAACACCTTTTGAGCAATACGGTCGCCTAGGCCTGAGCCAGAAGGTGGTTTTTCCAAGCGAAAATGAGGAAGCCAATCGCGCCATGCCTCAGAGCCAATAGTGCTCGCCACCAATAAATACATACAGGGTGTCACAGGTGTATCGCACCTCCCGTTCTCTAAAGAACAACAATTTTTACATTTAGGCAAACATGGTCGTCAGAACCTGAGCCAAATGAATAAATACAATTTGAGCAAAACGGCCACATAGCACCTGAGCCAAATCATAAATAAAATAAAAAATAATAATAACTTAAAAAAAAACAACTCGCCTGCTCTAAAGCTTAGACATCGTCCTTCGAGCCGGATTCGAACCGGCGACTTATGCATTTCACTAGACGACTAAGCCGGGGGTGAGGATGTTTAAGCGACATACATACATAAGCTACGGTTATTTCATTCGTTTATTTTATTTGCATTGCATGCTATTGTAATTCGCAATCAGCTTATAAAATATTTCGAAGATATAGTTTATGTTTTGGAAAGCCAAAGTGTGGTTTTTCACAACGAAAATGAGGAAGCCAATCTCGCGCCATGCCTCAGAGCCAACAGTGCTCGCCACCAACAAATACATATAGGGTGTCACAGGTGTCCCGCACCTCCCGTTCTCTAAAGAACAAAATGTTTTTAACATTTGCGCAACACGGTCATCAGAACCTGAGCCAAATCTATTTATTTATTTGTTAGGAGCAAAGTGTTACATTTATAAGACTAAGTCTTTTTACAATGCATCAAAAGTTATATAAACACAATATCTAAAACTAGGTTTATCTTAAAACTATCAAAGAGAGAAAAAAAAAACAGGAAGATTTATAGAGTCAGGAGGTAAGAGAGATATAAAATGAAGATGAACAGAAAAAGTGAAGAATATAAAGGAAAGAAAAAGAACAGCGGAGAATAATAGTAATAATAAAGAGTAGTAAAGAGTAGAATCTTGGGCTTATAGTATTTTACTTGCTACCAAAATACTTATATATTTCCGTTCTGTAGTGTCTTGCATTTAATTCTTTTTTTATTGAGTTTGGAATCGAGTTCCAAAGTCTCACGGCGGTAATAAAAAAACATTCTAGACGATGTCAAATAGGTGTGCATGGGAACAATTAAGTTACGATGTCTACTGGACCTGGTACATTCTAGCTTCTCGTATAGATAGTTCGGAGATTGAGTCAGCATCACTGTAAATAGGAAAATGCAATTCTTGCATCAAGATAGTTCTCGATACTACACCCTAGAATTTTATCCCTCCACCAGGAGATGTGATCAAACTTCTTTAACCCATACACATAACGAGTGACGTTATTAAAGACAACATTTATTTTATGAGAAGATACCGAGTCAACATTACTATAGACAATTTCCGAGTACGTGATGAGTGGTAAAATAAGTTGCTTGGCTAATTTAAGTCTGGTATCTTGCGGTGTAAAAGACGCCGAAATCCTGAGACGACGCAACACTACATATACATTACCCACCACTTTGTTTATGTGATCACGACAGTTTAATTTAGAATTTATGACAAATCCAAGATTTTTTATCTTCTCCACTACCAACAGAGCACTATTGCCAATGACAAGTTCCGGGATATCTGTATGACTAATACAATTTTTACTAATAGGTAGGACAAACGACTTTGACGCATTAAGACATAAACAGTTATCACTAGCCCACATCAATATCGCAGATAAATCACTATTAATTTGAAAGCACAGATCCTCGATAAGTCCAATACGACTGGACAAGTACAACTGAATATCATCAGCATACGCATGTACATTCACATATTGACACACCGTGAAAACATCATTGACAAACATACTAAACAATAATGGTCCAAGCACAGATCCTTGAGGGACGCCTGAGGTGACGTGACTTTCAAGTGAGGTACGATCCCCACCTTCTGTGATCGTCCCACCAGGTAGCTAGACATCAGCCTGACTGCACTGTCCGAGAAACCAAACAAATGCCTAAGCTTCACACATAAGAGATCATGGTTTACCAGATCGAATGCCCATGGGCTAGGGAAAATTGTGACATTCGTACTCACCACAACAAATGTCAGAACTTTCTCCCGGACTGTCAAAATTTTGCCATTTTCAACCGATTGGCACACAGCCTTATATCTACATGAATTTATTGAATTGATACTTAAAGTTGAATTGTATACTTACCTTGTTAAATACGATCATATATACTTACCTTTACCATTAAATACTTTCCTTCTACTATCACCCCTATCATGGATTTCAATTACGTTCCCGTTCTACGCTCCGCCGAAATCGAAAATTGGTATCATGAGTTTAAATTGGATTGAAAGAAGAAGAGGAAGAGCTATAAACCTTTCGTAATCAGCTGTTTGCCGTGAAATATGTGGCACTGGAACATAACAAATGAAAAATACACAAATTGGTGCTTTTGAAATAAAAGTAAAATTGTATTATTTATTAACTTAATTACATAAATTAACTAATTACATATGTATTGAACATTTTGTAATAAATTTAGTAAAATTTTATACATAGATTAATTGATTGATTATAGCAGACGTCGGAGGACCAACAAAAAGCAAGAGGACACTGTTGGTGGATGTTACCATGTCGTCAGTAGGAGGTAGCTGGCTTTTGCAATAGAGATGGTGCTAGAAGAGTCTGCTTCGTCGACCAGGCACGCAGATACACACATACGCCGAACAAACATTAGACATGTCAGGATTAAGTCTGACCACAGGTGGTACTTTTCGCTGGATGAAGGCATTGGCGGCCCCGGAACTGACAAAGGAGTTTACCGAGTATGTGTTGGTGGTGTGGAGTGGCTGCCGGTGCACGTTTGGCTGCCATTACCTTAGTTTTAATGGTGTTAGTAAAATTGTTAGATTGGTGTTTTGAATGCTAGTCGAATTTTCGGTAATTGTTTACAACCGGTGCCGGGTGCTAATGCGCGTCAAAAAATATTAGATCTCCGGAGGCGGACTCGCATTCCCGGCGTCTTTTGATACCCCTTCCTACATTTTTGGACAAATATTAGCACTCGGCACCGGTCCCAAGCAATTATCATGCAAACATATCAAAAAACCTCATTAGAGCACTAAAACAAAATATAGCGAGCGTTTTACAACTTTTATATACGAGTTTTACTTATATTTTAAAAGTTTTAACAAAAAATCGCGGAAACTAATCTAATATTGTTTGCAAAATAAAAAACAAGCAGCTATCCGTCAGCAAAATTGCAACTGAGAAAAGCGAAGCTACGCTCGAAGTGGATGATAGGCAGAATTGTAAGTTTCGAAGTTGAACTGAACGGAAACGGAACGCATGATACCAAAGTTGCCAAACGGAGAAAATTTCGATCCAAGTCGAAATGCATGAATTGATTTGAATTCGACTCATCCTAATGTAAAATTCTTAAATTGGAAAACTACAGCTTCTTTCTATTTACTTACCTTTTTTACTTACCCTTTTTTATATACAAGTTAACTTGTAACAAGTTAAGACCACCTACATTGCGTGAAACAGGATCGCCTATTACAAAATAGCCGATCCAACCCCTATAAATTATTCCCCAATAATCACCCATAAATTGCTCATAGTAATTGGCCATAAATTCTTCTTAATAATTGCTTACAACAAAGAAAAATCATTCTTGCATTTTTCTTTAACATGATCACCTACCCTACTCCGATCGCGCACCATAAATTACAATGCAATGTATTTATGCAAAGTCAAAACATTTTTCTGTAAGAAACAACTAAAAAGCAATTAATTTCGTAAGTCGCCTGAAATATGACTACTCATCATAATTCAGCCGCCTTAAGCATATCCACTTCAAAGCGGCACTCAGTTTCGCTAAATGGTGACATCGCACAAACATCCACACAATGCTTGCGCAATATTAAAATGCTGAGCTAACAATAACAGAAATGGGTCATATGGGAAAACGCAACTTAAGTAAACAAACTATTTCCCAATTCGACAGTTACTCACCAATACAGTCAATTAAGTTCGATTATGGTGAAATGCTTTCACAAGAAATACACACATAGAAATTAGGTTAACTGCAGTTGCAGCGCAGGCATAATTCTAGTATAAATAGTGTAAATTTTATATCTAAGTGTTGAGTTGATGTTTGACTTCAAATAAAGCGGACACTCTGTCCAATAAAAAACAATTTTTGGGCTTCTTTAATTTAAAGAACCATAAATGGCGAAACCTATCTTGAAAAAACAAGTGAGGATTCGTGAAACGCCGCGAACAAAAAGTGAAGTTACGTGCGAAAGTCGTCCTGAAAATACCAAGTAAGGATACGCGAAAAAAGTGCTCTCGCGTAGAAAAAATCCTGAAAATTGCAAAGTAAGGAGTGATTGTGTCAGAAAATATCCGCAAAACAAATCCTATAAGGATACGCGGGATACAAAAAAAGGGAGAAAAAAAAACTGCAAAAAGTCCTGAAAATAAAAAAGTAAGGACACGTGAGTGAAAAAATCCCGAAAAAAAACAACGCGTAAAAAAAAAAATAATAAAAAAAAAGGCGAGGAATGAAAAGTGAACAGGTGCCACTCAAAAAGCAGGTGATAAATTAGCTCCTTGATAAATTGGCTCCTTGCAGCGTAAGCAAACAGGGGGTACTACGTACCAGCCATTATCAAAAATACTTAAAATAACATTAGAAGACGACGTAAGCGAAGTCGAAGTGGAATACAAAAATCCCAGCAGAAGGAAAACGGCATTAAGCGTAAACGAAGTGGAATACAAAATCCCAGCAAAAAGCAGAAGGAAGACGACATCAAGCGTAAGCGAAGTAGAATACAAAATCCCAGCAAAGAAGCAGCAGTGGCAACAACAACAACAAACAACGCACGCATACGAGCAGCAGCAGCACGCACAGCAACAAAACGAGTAAGACATAGAATTAAGTCATAAGTATTGACATATTAATTATTTTTTTAGACTTTTAACCAGTCGAATAATTTATTCGCTAAATTATTGCTAGGAAGATATTTTAGTGGAGAATTCTGGAATAATATAAAAATAAAATTTTGAAAGAGAAAAAAAGAAAGAAAAGGGCCACACCGCTATAACAAAGAAAAGTTGTAAAGGAATATTTTTTTTTCTTTTCGCGCACAAAATCTTAAGAAAGGATACTCAAATTCGGGAAGATATCCCACTCAACAACAGTCGTTTTACCCGCAA
This sequence comes from Sphenella marginata, assembly GCA_951509765.1. Lineage (NCBI taxonomy): Eukaryota > Metazoa > Arthropoda > Insecta > Diptera > Tephritidae > Sphenella > Sphenella marginata. The sequence goes on along the minus strand of OX608078.1, from coordinate 58,216,474 downwards.
TTGGCTCAGGAGCCTCAAAACAATCAGCCAAGATGGAAGGTCAGACCAAAGTCCTCCAACCAATTTCAACCTGCATATGCCCCTCCAAGGCCATCGAAGCCTCAACCTAAACCAGAACCAATGGAGGTTGAACAAACGTCCTAACAATCAGTTTCAGGGTAAAAGACCACCACAATCGGTCAACAACCAACCACTTCACAAAAATCAAAGAATGTTTCATATAGATACGCCAAGTGAAGAGACCCAATCCAAAAATGAGGACGAGGATGAATTTGAAGAATACAATGATTTCCATTTTTTAGCATAATTAGCTCTTCGCTTCCATACATTGAAGTGAAGACGGAGAGGGGAAACATTCTGAAATTTCTGGTGGACACAGGTTCCAGCAAAAATTATGTAAAACCAAGCTTAGCGAAAAAGCGATTATTAAAAGAAAAAATTTAATTTTATCTCATGCCCTTACTGAAATCATTCAATGCCATTCTGGAACCCAGCACACTTAGGGCACTGGGAGCAGTAATACATACTGCAGAAAATAAAATAGTTTTAAAAAACGGCCGTATGGTCAGACTGAAGCAGCAAGCTTCACACAGCGCTACCGCGATAAATATAAAAGAGGAAGGCTTATCCCCCAACCAAAAAAATATTATGAAGGATATTGTGAATACATATCAAGAAAAGCTAACGTATACTACTAGGGTTATGGGACAAATACGAGCACAAACTGACTCCCCTCTATATTCTGAATTCTATCCCTACCCAGCAACGCTGAAAAGTGGGGTTGAATCACAAGTAGAGAAATTACTAAATGATGGTATTATAAGACCATCCCGATCTCCGTATAATTCACCCGTGTGGATTGTACCTAAAAAACCAGACTCAGAAGGTAATAAACAATACCGTATGGTAATATACTATCGTAAGCTGAATTCGGTAACGACAGCAGGTAGATACCCAATACCTGAAATTGCTGAGGTAATTTCTAATATGGGAGAAAGTAAATTTTTCTCGGTTTTGGATTTAAAAAGCGGTTTTCATCAGATCCCGTTAAAAGAATCAGATGTTGAGAAGACTGCGTTTTCAATAAATAATGGTAAATTTTAATTCACTCGTTTGCCATTTGGATTGAAGAATGCACCTTCAATATTCCAAAGAGCGCTTGATGACATTTTGCATGAGCACATTGGAAAATATGCTTATGTTTATATCGATGACATTATAATCTTCAGTAAAACAGAAGAAGAGCACATTGAACATATTAGAAAAATATTTAAAACGTTGCAAGAAGCAAATATGAAAGTGCACTAGACAAATGTCATTTTAAAAAAAAAAAAGGTTGAATTCTTGGGACTCGTTATATCGGCAAACGGTGTAAAACCCAACCCCGCAAAGTTGGAGGCGATTGCGAATTTCCCACAACCAAGAACTTTGAAGGAACTTCGTAGTTTTCTTGGTATGTCCGGATACTATAGGAAGTTCATAAAGGATTATGCAAAAATGGCAAAACCACTAACAACTCTTTTAAGAGGGGAAGAAGGTAGGATTTAAAAAAATAAATCCTCAAAAGTAAAAAATCGACTTAGATAAGCAGGCAGTAAATGCTTTTAACAGTTTAAAAACTCACTCATTTCAAGGGATGCCACTCTTGCATACCCTGATTATAGTAAAAAATTCGAATTTACGACAGACGCATCAAATTTTGCTATTGGAGCTGTGCTGTCGCAAGAGTCAAAGCCAGTAGCATTTATTTCAAGAACATTAAATAAAGCTGAAGAAAATTATGCAGCTAATGAGAAAGAAATGCTGGCTATAATATGGGCTTTGAACTCACTAAGAAATTATCTTTAAGGATCAGCTAGAATACAAATATTCACTGACCACCAACCGCTTACATACGCATTAAGCAATAAAAATAATAATGCAAAAATGAAAAGATGGAAAGCAGCTCTAGAGGAATACACATATGATGCACTATCGCGTATACCCGTCGAAGAGACACAGGTCAACAGTTTATCAGGAGCATCAAGGTCAGATGACAGTTCATCTGACAATTTAATTTACAGTGTTGAAGGACCAAAAAATGCATTCAAAAATCAAATTTTTTTGCATATTGGTAAAACGCCATCCTACGAATTCAAAATAATATTTCCTACGTACCATCGCCACGTGGTGAGACAGCAAGATTTTTCGGAAAAAGACTTGTCGACTATATTAAAAAAGTATTTAAATCCGTCAGTTATAAACTGCATTAAAGCAGAAGAGTCTGTCATGGGAAAAATACAAATACTTTACCCACTACATTTTAGTAAATTCAAAATAAGATTTACACAAAGAATGGTGTAGGACATAACCAATAACCATAGACAGCAGGAGATAATAATTAAGGAACACAACAGAGCGCATAGAAATTGCAAAGAAAATAAAATTCAAAAATATTATTTTCCTGGAATGGCCAGTAAGATTAAAAAGGTCATAAAAATTGTGGGACGTGTAAGGAAAATAAATATGATCGTCATCCAGCAAAGCCACAGATTCAGGCAACGCCAATACCCACTTTCCCGGGTCAAATTGTGCATATTGATTTATTGCATATAGGGAAACAATTAATTTTAACCGCAATTGACAAATTCTCAAAATATGCAATCGCAAAACTAATTCAGTCCAAGTCAGCGGAAGGTAAAAAACAACCATTAAGAGACATTCTTGTCTCTCTTGTACCGGAAACAATTGTGATGGACAACGAAAAATCATTTAAATCAGAAGGAATAAACTTTGGGTTGGAAAATGAGTTCGGCATAGAAATTCAACGAACGGCATTATATACAAGTTGCTCTAATGGACAGGTGGAACGATTTCATTCCACTCTCCAAGAAATAATGCGATGCCTACAACGCGAAAAAGCTGACCAATCTTTCAATGAACTTCTAGAAAGATCAATCAAAAAGTATAATTACACAGTACATTCTACACTAGGGAAAATACCAATAGAAGTATATTTTGGTAGAACAGTTTTCAGCAACCCTTCATTACTAGATAAGCATGGATTAGAAACAACGAATAAACTTAAGGAGAAGCAAATTGCAGATCTTGCTTACCATAATATAAATAGAACAGCATTGAAACAATATAACCAAGGAGAACAAATTTACGTTAGGTTAATAGGAGATTATGAAATAAGTTAACGCCTAGATATAAAAAAGAGATAGTCGCCCAAAATTATAACACTACAGTTAAAACACAATCAGGTAGAATAGTACATAAAAATAATATTAAACAAAGCTGAAATTGCTTTCCTTTTTCTTTCTTTACTAGGTAAAATTTAAATTAAAAGGAAAAATGGCTACAATAACTCTTATATTAACTACCGTTGCAACTATACTAATGATTAAAGTGCAACAAATTGATATACAGAATCTAACGAATAATAACGGATACATCCCAATTAAAATCGGGGAACATCGAACAATTAATCATTATGACAAAATTCTTCACTTTATTAACTTAACTACGTATGATCAAGCTATTTCATTAATCGCGGACAATATTAGAGCACTAAAGGCAACTACTTTTGAAGATGAACGACTAATAGACACTTTAGACAAAAACTTTAACTTACTTAAAGCAAAAATAGACTATTTACAACCACGATTTAAGACAAAACGAGCTTTGATTAATATATTACGTAAAAGATTAAAATATATAGCAGGTACTATGGACAGTGACGACGAACAACAAATAATGAATGCATTAGACAAAATACAAAAAAACGAACAGGCTACAACAGATGATGTAAACAAAATGATCTATGATAATAATTTTTTAACCGACCAAATTAATAATATTACGACTCACATAAATAAACAACAGATATTAATACAAACTTATATAAACGAATTTAGGCAAACAACGCAAAATAAAATCAAAACATTAGAAGATGACTTACAATTTATGCAACATACTTACCAAATTAATAACAACATAACCCTTTTACAAAATCATATTAATGACATTGGACAAATAATTTTTTCTAGCAAAATAGGTATAATTCCTACGGACATTTTAACTCAAATTGAACTTAATCACATTCATGACAGTTATAAGGAAATTAAAATTGCTGTAAGTTTTCAAAACAATAATATTATAATAACAATATTGATACCACAATTCTTTTCAAAAAATCTTTCCAAAATTAAATTCGAACCAATTCCAAACAAAAACAATATGACAATTGTATTAGAAAATAACGAAATTTTGTTGGATGAAAACTATAATATCTATGATAAATATATAAAGGACAATTTGGAAAAAAACTTAAAAATAATAGAAAATGGCTGTATAAGAAATATTTTAAACTTCGAAGAAGCTTTTTGTAATCTAAATCCATTCCCTAAATCATGTATAAGTGAGCTAATGACAGGAGTAATTGTATATAAAAACTTTTTTTCATCCATTGAACACGATTGTAATAAACTAAAAATTAAACAGACAGGAACCTTTTTAATTAAATTCGAAAATTGTAAAATTTCAATTATAAATAATACATTCGAAAATTATAATATTAAGATTTATGATACATTCATTTTACCAAATAAAATTACAAAAATAAAGGAAAATTATAATTTTGCAAATAAAAATTTACAATTGGAAAACTTGTACACTAAACAAATCAAACAAGAAGAATTGTTAATTAAAAAAATAGTAATATACATTTAATTAGTCTAAGTTATGATTTGCTAATTTTATGCATTGTCATTATACCAACTTTTCTTTCTATATACATTTATAAATATAAACTAAAATTTTATGTATCACCTGAACTGCAATTCCCAACGCTAAGCATTGAAAATATAACAAATGGACCATTCTTGCAGCTAAAAACCAATTTGTAGTAATTTTCCATAATTTCTCATAAACCACTTGCTTTCATAGTAACTTTCTTTTTGCTTATTACGCTAATGCCGCTTGAGGACAATCGACTTAATAGGGGAAAAGTTAACTTGTAACAAGTTAAGACCACCTACATTGCGTGAAACAGGATCGCCTATTACAAAATAGCCGATCCAACCCCCATAAATTATTCCCTTATTATTGCTTACAACAAAGTAACATCATTCTAAAGAATTCTACCCGAAATATGATCACTTATAATTCGGCCAACTCAAATAAATTCCCAAGCATTGCATTTCTTTAACATGATCACCTACCCTACTCCGATCGCACGCCATAAATTACAATGCAATGTATTTATGCAAAGTCAAAACATTTTTCTGTAAGAAACAACTAAAAAGCAATTAATTTCGCTAGTCATCATAATTCAGCCGCCGTAAGCATATCCACTTCAAAGCGGCACTCAGCTACGCTAAATGGTGACATAGCACAAACATCCACACAATGCTTGCGTAATATTAAAATGCTGAGCTAACAATAACAGAAATGGGTCATATGGGAAAATGCAACTTAAGTAAACAATTTCCCAATTCGACAGTTACTCACCAATACAGCCAATTATTTTCGAATATGGTAAAAGGCTTTCACAAGAAATACACACATAGAAATTAGGTCAACCGCAGTTGCAGCGCAGGCATAATTCTAGTATAAATAGTGTAAATTTTATATCTAAGTGTTGAGTTGATGTTTGACTTCAAATAAAGCGGACACTATGTCCAATAAAAAACAATTTTTTGGCTTCTTTAATTTAAAAAACCATAACTTACATATATGTATGTATGTATGCTCACGGCACAGCTTAACGGGCTGTCACCGATTGCCGCTCATGTCAGTTGTCGTTGAGCTCGCGGTCATTATACTTATATTCTACTTTGCCCTTTTTACAAATCATAAATAAAGATCAAATATTGTAACTAAAGTTTTATAACAAAATATTAAGGTTTAAAACTAAAATTAAAGTTTAACTATAGAAGCTAAAGGCTTTAAAAACAAAGTGAGCGTGTTTTTATTTTAAACCAAAAGACAAATCCTAGTACAAGCGCTGTGCCAAAAATATTTTGAAACCTATACATGGTCCTCGTTGCCATACAAAGTGAAAAAATTTTTATAAAAAAAAAAAAAAAATCAAGTAACGGGCGCAACCAACTTCTCTAGGGTATTCCTAAAAACAAACAAAAAAATTTTTACAGCTGAAAAAATTATAATTAAACTGGCAAAGGGTGCTAAATAAGTAAAATAGGTGAAAATAAGTGAAAACTGTTAGCCTGTAAAAGAAAAAAGTTAGAAAAAAGATGAAGAACAAAAACCTGAAATGAGAAAAATTCATAAACATTTAAAAGCGAAATTCTTAAAAGTGGGTACTCCAAAAAAAAAACTGGATATAGAAAAGCTCATAAAAATTAAAAAACAAAATTATTAAAAGTGGGTGTTTCAAAAAAAAAACTGAAAATAAAAAATTTATAAATTTGAAACTTACAAAAAAAAAGCGAAAGTAAGTGGTATATTTATTGAAGGCATTAGGGTGCTCCGAAAAAAGAAAAACTGCTGCAAACAAAAGGCGAAAAAATACCTGCAAATAAAAAGTGAAAAAAACATAGGAAATAAACAGTAAAAAAATTAAAAAAAAAAAACCTGAGAAAGAAAAACCTGAAAAGAAAAATTTTAATTTTGATTCAAAAGTGATGCATTGATCAAACATTTGAGAAAAAAAAGTGAAAAGGTGAAAAAGTTAAATAAAACTTACCTGAAAAACGATAAAGTTATCATATTGTTGACCTGAGAAGAAATATTAAAATTGGTGAGCGGAAAAGATAAAACAGAAAAATTAAAATTTTGTGACTGGAAAAGGAAAAAAAAAAGAATACGGACAAAAATATAAAACTGTACCTGAAAAAATTGCCACCGAGGAAGTACAGCCAGCCCAAAAGACACAGGTACATACTAATAAGTACAGCTGTTAACAAAAGCTACAGTGGGCCGCAACTCATAAAAACGGTCTCAAAAATACAGTGGGAAAAACACAAAAATCGAAGCAAATTATTTATTTAAAGTTAAATAAATAAAACACCCCTTAGTTTTACCCATATTAGTATTTAATACACTACAAATAAATATTAATATTACTATTAATTCTTAAGTAATCCTTATACACATTTCCTTTCAATATTTGTGCACTCATTATACACATCTTCAAAAATATTTCTGTGTACTTTTTATACACTTTTTCTAAATATAGTTTGTGTACTCCTTATACACATTCAATAAAATATTTTTGTGTACTCCTTAATACACACCTCCTTCAACAAATATATCTCATAAGACAAATTTTATAGAATACCCTCATACAAATGGCTGAAGATAAAGGTGAAATCAATCAAACTCTCCTAGCCCCTCCACACGGATTAAAAACACGGTCAAGATCTCAATCGGAAGCGGAAGAATTATCCAAGATTGGAAAAAGATCCCTGTTTGAGATAAATAAGCTCGAAAAATTCTGCGATAAATGGTGGAATATTGATGAGACAACCCACACAAAACCCAGTTTGCAGACATAGATAGATATGTTCACGGCAGTGTACATAAATCACCCCAGACTCTCTCAAGTACAAATATTATATCACTTGAAACAAAAAACCCGGGGAAAAGCACACCTCATAATTCAAAAATACCCGCTTAATGACCAAAATTTCGAGCACGCGTGGGAGGCCCTTAAGTCCAGATACGAGAACCGTAGAATTCTCGTAGATAGTCAGCTTAAAACCCTTTTTATACCTAGTAGTGCTTCGCACACAAGGTATATTAACTTCATTCGCCTAACGGTAGTATGTAACGGCATAAACGAATCGAGATAGATATTGACTTATGTATATCAAAATGTTCAGGAGGAAAAGAGAAATTGATTGAGCCATGTCCGTCCGTCCGTCCGTCCGTCCGTCTGTAAACACGATAACTTGAGTAAATCTTGAGATATCTCAATGAAACTTGGTATGCAGGTTCCTTTTTACTTATCTCTGAACGCTATTGAAAATAGGCAAAATCGGTTAAAAGCCACGCCCACTTTCTATATATATAATATTTTCGAAAATACAAAAAGAGTGATTATTCAGTACATAATACACCTATAAGGATAAAATTTGGTGTGTACCTTAGCGTTAAGGCAAAAAATAAATTTCTGAAGAAATTTTAAAAAAAGGGCGTGGCACCGCCCACTTTTGATTAAGTCAAATTTGGAAATATTATTAATCATAAATCAAACACCGCTCAAGATAGCAAAATAAAATTCAGCACACATATTTCTATTAATATAGGCAATATTTCGAAAAAAAGTAGCGAAATCGGATTAGGTCCACGCCCAATTTTATACGAAAGATTTCGAAAAGGATCATGGATATATTGAACATGCTATAACTTTGCTTAAACTAGCTGTATATCATTTCTATTTCACCTCTAAAGTGTTCGTGGGCAAAGAAAGTCGAAAGCACCAAATTTTTGGAAAATGGGCGTGACCCAGCCCCTTTATGGGGGATTATTCCACAAAACTTTCCATGCCATAACTCCGGTAAAAATTGACTTATTGAAACAATATTTAGAGAAAGTGTTTAACATATAAAGCTAACTCTTTGCTGAAAAAATAAACAAAATCGGTGAACGGACACGCCCACTTTTTCACATAGTTCTAAAAAATTTCTTCGTAAAATTAAAATCACGATTTTGCCATAATTGTATAAGTTATATAAATAAGATTTTACACACATAATAGCCTTTTTAAACAAAACTAAACTGTAAAAAATTTTTGTGGATTTTGGTGAAGTAGGCGTGGCGCCGCCCACTTTTTAGCATAAAAGCTCTGCTATTTTCAAAAGCGATTGCTTGGAATTTCAAGAATGTATTTCAATGAAATTTAGTGAGACACTTCCCAATAGTATGTAGTATACTCCTGCCAAAAATTACGCAAATCGAATAACAAACAAGGAAGATTTACGGGCAAGTAGTTAACACCCTACTGCCTTTTTTTTATTAATTTTTTTTATTTTCATACCTTTCATGAACATGAGGAAAGCTATTTATATTTTGTTATTTAGTGATAATTGAATTTACCACTCACAAAAGAAGTGTTTTTAATCGAAAACAATCCGTTGCCTTTATAACAACTTTTCCGTTATTAAAATAGACCTGAGTAAATTGGGATACCAAAACAGATCACTACTAGGTATTTAGTGTTCGGTTACACCCGAACTTAGACTTCCTTACTAGTTAATATTCAGCCTGTATTCTATGAAAGTGGGGAAAGAATTCAAGAAGTTCAAACCACAATAAATAACTGTCTGTCTACCCTTAACTCCAACAACGTACCCACTAGCAATTGGGATCCTGTCCTGATATACTTATGTTCATCTAAGCTTCCCCATGAAACCCTAGCCCTATGGGAACAATCTCTTGAGTCTAGGAAAGAACTACCCTTATGGTCGGAAATGGACAAATTACTCACGGCCAGATATGAAGTTGTATAACAGCTCGGTACTTATAGACCGAGCAAACCTCAAACTCGAGCTTCAAACCGAGCGTCAACACCCCATAATAATAGTTTTAGAAACAAGTCTCTCTCGTACCAGAGCGAGCAACCGGGACAGGTGTCTTGCAAGTTATGCAATTCCAACCATTCGATGATGAATTGCGTCAAATTCAAGCAATTATCGGTGGCAGAACGGAATAAATTTGTAACTGACAACAAATATTGTAAAAATTGTTTAGGCTTTTCCCATCTAGAGTCTGAATGTGCTAGCAACTTCAAGTGCGTATATTGCCAAAAGCGGCACCACTCCCTTCTTCATTATCAAGACTGTCAGCCATCTAACTCCAACACTTCCCGCCATCCTCAGCGAAGGAATTATACAAAGGTCACGCCTCAAGTAAACCAAGAAAAATCTTCTACCTCTAAACAGGCAATGCAGTCGCAAGAATTGCGGACTGAAGCCTCTTCCTCGAATCAAACCACAGTTCTTTCGCACTTCTCTGCCAATAAAGAAAGAACATTGTTGCCCAAAGTTGTGCAAAATTCTAACAAAATCTGTTCTCTAACAATTTGTTCCTTGGATTCAAAGACCCAAATCCGGACCCAAGCGATAGTTCTTCAGCAATTAACTCACTTCGTCGTCGAAAGTAGAAATCGACGATATCCAAAAGTTTACCTCTCTTACACTAGCGGACCCCAAATTCTATAGAATAGAATAGATATGGGCATTGGCAGTGACATACTTCCACAAATCCTCCTTCAAGGTCTCGAAACCAACGTCGCTGGTAGCCTTATAGCTCGAAACACTATATTCGGATGGATATTAAGTGGCCCAATAACTGAGCAAATTTCGTCCTTTTCTACCAACATACTTGAAAAGCCTGATGACTCCCTTAATGAACTCCTTAAAAATTTCTGGGAGCAAGAAGAAGTTCACTCCACCACGCCCCTGACAGATGAAGACACGTTTTGCGAAGAGCTCTACAAAAAAACCACCAGTAGACAAGCAGATGGTCGCTACATGGTTAAACTCCCGTTCAAGCAAAATTTTCCTGAAAAGATAGCCCTCGGCCACTCCCGACCCGCTGCTCAGCAGCAATACATATGTAAGTATAGAACGAAGCCTAGAAAAAAAACCAGAACTCAAAGAAAAGTATTACGAAGTTCTGGAGGAATATTTAACAATGAATCACATGGAGTCCACTTCCCCCCTTGAAATTATTAAGGAAGGAAAATATTATTCCTTCTATTTACCCCATCATGCGGTTATAAAACCCGATAGCAAAACCACAAAAGTTCGTGTGATCTTCAATGCCTCTAAACTCTCGCATTCAGGAAGTTCACAGAACGACGTTGTACACACTGGCCCCACTCTGCAAAACGACTTGATGCTTATTATTCTACAATGGCGCCTGAACAAGTTCGTTTTTAACGGTGACATTGAAAAGATGTACCGCCAAATACTCGTTCATCCTGATGATAAAGATTTTCAACGAGTAGTTTTTCGTAGATCTTCACCCTCACCTATTGAAGATTTCAAATTGAAACAGTTACCTTTGGTGTCAACTGTGCACCATACCTAGCTATTCGCACCCTCCAAAGATGAATTCCCCACCGCCAACAATGTACTTCTGCATGAAACTTATGAAGATGACATTCTCTCTGGCGGATACGATCTACAGTCCACAATAAATTCCATGAATGAAGCTATCGAAGTTTTAAAATCAGCCGGTTTCCCCCTAAAGAAAATAACGGCCAATCACCCAGACATATTGAAGTCTATTCCAAAATCTGACCTCCTTGACGCACATTTTCTAAAGTTCAATGATATCAGCTCGACAAAAACACTAGGTATAAAATGGAATGCTCTTAATGACTTCTTTTCTTATTCCTATGGTCCTCTACCAACCGCTAATTCAACCACAAAATGACAAATATTGTCGGCAATCGCGAAATTGGTTGACCCGGCAGGATGGCTATCGCCAATAATGATTTTAGCCAAAGCTCTCCTCCAACAACTGTGGTTGGAAGGAGCAGACTGGGATGAGCGCGTTAAACCCCTCTCCTTCCATAAATGGAACGTCTTTAGGGAAAATTTTTCCGCTATAAGCAATATAAAAATCCCTCGATGGGTCGACTTTTCTCCGGATAAATCTTTCCAAATGCACGGATTTTCCGATGCCTAAGAAAAAGCCTTCTGCGCTTGCGTGTATTTTAGAGTATAGCCCACGGAAAATACCTATACAACCCATCTGCTAGTTGCAAAAAGCAAAGTAGCCCCTGTAAAGACAGTCAGCCTCCTTCGTCTAGAGCTGTGTGGAGCAGTGCTACTCTCCAAACTAGAAAAACAGATTCGCTCCAATTTAAATTTGCCCCCGCACGAACGGTTCCTCTGGTCGGACTCCTCATTCGTGCTAGCATGGTTAGAAAAACCACCCCACACATGGAAGACTTACGTACCGAATCGGACTGCCGAAGTTCTGAAGAATGTTAGCAACGCTACGTGGCGTCATTTGTCAAATAAAGACAATCCTGCCGATCTTGGTACCCGTGGATGTAAACCCCAAGACTTAGCAGAATCTTCGCTGTGGTGGAAAGGCCCCGAATGGCTATCGAAATCTCATACATTATGGCCCAACACAGCACTTCAAAACGTAAGTCCGCCAGAAGAAAAGCGAATTGAAGCATTTCATACGGTGAACATCCTGGAGCCATTGGAACGTTTCTCCTCCTTCGCCAGAGCCTTTCGTGTAATTGCATATGTGTATCGTTTCATCCACAAATCGAAAAAACGACAAATCCTTTCAACCCCTTCTCTCTCCACAGAAGAGATTAACTATGCAAAAGAACGCCTTATAATCGTAACTCAATGTGCTATTCGGACACAATATCATTATTAAAAGCCTCTAAGCCGATCAGCAAGTAGAGGCCGCTCCTGCTCGTGAATGGGCGCCTAAGTTACGCTGCACTCAGCTATAATGAACGCCAACCGATCATCATTCCCGACGCCTCAAAATTTTGTAGCCTCTTCCTGGGTATTACCCATAATCGTATGTTCCATGCTGAAAAGCAACTCATGTTTCGGATGGTTCAGCAAGAATATTATATTCCGCGCTTGAAGCAAAGGATAAAGTCATGCATTTTCCACTGCAAGACATGCCCGATCCACAAGCAGGAGATGAATTCCCAGATCATGGCCGCACTGCCAGCTGAAAGGTCAACGTATACTGTCCCTTCCACACGACAGGAGTCGATTTTGCTGGCCCATTCCTCGTCAAAACCTCTACCCTACGACTCGCCTCCTATGTCTGCGTCTTTGCCACACAAAATTATGTCCGGCGGCGGAAAGCACTTTGTCGGCGCTCATAGAGCGATGCAAAAATAAATCCCACTTTTCCCAGATCATGAAACCATTTAACAAAAGTAGCCGGTAATCAAAAGTTCTCCTTTGAATAGTTCACGACCCTCATTGTTCGTATTGAAGGAGTCCTCAACTCCAGGCCTATCTCTCCCATGTCTGAGGACCCGACGGACCTACTCGCATTAACACCAGGACATTTTCTTCGTGGTGCCCCCCCTAATGTCCCTGCCGGAAGCAAATGCAGAAAATTAAAACCCGACTCGAAAATGGCAGTTACTTAAAGTTTTACACCATCAATTCAGCAACCGTTGGAAGAATGAATATCTTCAACAACTTCAGAAACGACAAAAATGGAAAACCCCTCAAACAAACCTGAAAGAAGGCGATCTAGTTGTGGTTAAAGATGATCTGTTGGCACCCAATGAGTGGCGTCTCGGACGTATTTCAAACCTGCATGTAGGACCCTATGGAAATGTTCGCGTTCTGGATATTCGTACTCAAAACGGAATAATAACGCGGAACATCACCACAATCTGTTTATTTACCCCATCTTAATTCTCTTACACTTTTCTTCCCAGTCAAAATTGTCTTATCCCCATTTCAGCCTCAGTTTACCATAATGCTGATTTCTTGTTCTTTTTTCTAACGTTTTTCTCCACAGATATTATGGAACTGGGAAAGTGCCGCCTATGCTGCCGCCTATGCTGCCGCCAGCATGCTTTGCGGCAATGTCACGCGTTTTGATAATGACTCCTGCAGAGCGGTATGATACAGCACGCGCCCATCGCTACTGCGTTAATTGTTTGGCTACATCGCATACCACCGGCGAGTGCCATTCTGCCGGCAGCTGCCGCCACTGCGGCCGAGCCCATCACACTTTGTTGCACCGTCCGACGCTCCACCACCGACGCGCAACCGACACTCGACGTCTCCGCCATCCGCACGTTACAGGCGCGAGGAACAGCGAAGAGTTCGAAACCGGACCATTGAACGACCAGCAGCTCGATTGCAGAGTCGTAGTAGCAGTCAACGGAACATACGAAGGTTGGTTAACCAAGCAAAGGTCACTCTACAGAAACTGCAAGAGCTTGAAGACATGGATGAAGATCTTACTCAATTTGATTAATATATGTAAAATTGAATCCTAAAATTGTTGAATTTATACATGAATTTATTGAATTTATACCTAAAGTTGAATTGTATACTTACCTTGTTAAATACGATCATATATACTTAGCTTTACCATTAAATACTTACCTTCTACTATACTTACCATTTGCATCCATACTTACCCTAAATTTAACCTACTTTTGAATTCAACTTATCCTAATGTAAAATTCTGAAATTGGAAAACTACAGCTTCTTTCTATTTACTTACCTTTTTTACTTGCCCTTTTTTATATACATATATGTATGTATGTATGCTCACGGCACAGCTTAACGGGCGGACACCGATGGCCGCGCAAGTCAGTTGTCGTTGAGCGCGCGGTCATTATACTTATATCCTACTTTGCCCTTTTTACAAATCATAAATAAAGATCAAATATTGTAACTAAAGTTTTGTAACAAAATATTAAGGTTTAAACCTAAAATTAAAGTTTAACTATAGAAGCTAAAGGCTTTAAAACAAAGTGAGCGTGTTTTTATTTTAAACCAAAAGATCCAGTAGTAGACAAATCCTTGTGCAAGTGCTGTGCCTAAAATATTTTGAAACCTATACAATATAATAATGCCCAACGGATTACCCACCATATCACGCCCGACCGGCGCGAGGGGCGCATCCGCATGACGCGCGGATTGTTCTTTCGTGCCGAGTCTTTGAAAGGCTTTGGTTTGTTAATCGTCGAGATCTAAAGCTGCTCAGTAGTGCGATTCTGTAACTTGTAACACCTCGCCCAGTGTTAAGCTTGTCGCCGAATTTTGGCGTTTGCTCTTAACGAAAGTGTGATTCTGTAACTTTCCTTAACACTTTTTAGTGTTAGCTGTTTTATGTATGTATATCTGTTAAAATTGAGGGGAAAACTGCACTCATCTTAAGTACAGCATTTGACAGCGCCGACGTTCATGTCGCAGTAGCGCAGGTGATAAGCGAGTTCGGTTTCATGTTCGGAGAACTTATTTTCTATAACTTTTAACACCACAAAATTTTTTCGAGTTAACTAAGGTGTTAGCTAACACTTTTCGGTGTTAAGGGAGTTAACGCTAACACTTGGCGTTAAAAAAGTTACAGAATCGCAAAAAGTGTTAAAAATGGTGTTAAGCGAAGTTAACGCTAACACTTGGCGTTAAAAAAGTTACAGAATCGCGCTACAGCTACAGAGAAAACCTCATCAGCTAAGTAAAAAAGATTACACAATTAATAAATAATTAGTTGACAGCGAAAAGTTATTGTTAAGAATAAAGATAAGAATCAAAGGATATAAAAAAAAAAAAAAAATTGTTGCTATGTATTTAGGATAGAAAGAATTGACTTTTTTATGCTGTATAGTGAGTCTGCGATATCAAACGTACCAGAATGAGAATTATAATCTTGACACAAACATTGAAAAGGCTCATTTAATTCAAAAGCAGTTCGGCACTGTTTCAAGATAAGTGGTTTAAAATGTCTTGATGGACGAGAAGGTACATTGAAGTTCACTTCGCTCAAAAGAAACGGGCTTACGATTGAACCATTTAGTAATTTAATCATGAAGACAATTCCAAGCATTTCCCTCCGACTAGAAAGGCTGTGAAGATTAATTAGTTTTAAGCGACTCGTATACGATGGCAAATTATACAAGGGATCCCAGTGAAGATCTCTTGAGGCAAATAATAAAAATTGTTTTTGAACTGATTCTAAGCGATCCACGTGGACCTGGTAACGCGGGTTCCAAATAATAGAACCGTATTCAAGTATCGGTCTGACTAATGTAGTAAAGAGAGTTTTATTTACATAAGGGTCGCTAAATTCTTTAGACCATCGTTTAACAAGTGCAAGAACGCCTCTAGCTTTATTGACTGTTACGTTAATGTGGCAGTTAAAACTGAGTTTGTAGTCCATAGTAACCCCACGGTGAACAAAATCATACATTTGCTCAAGATTATAATTGTTAATTGTATAGGAAGCCGGCTGTGAAATTGCTCTCGAAAAACGCATGTACATATTTACATTTCTTTAGATTAAGCGGCATATAATTTAAATCGCACCAAGTAACTAGTGTATTTAGATCTGATTGAAGCTTATTGCTATCTTCGGGTGATGCGAATGACACGAAATCTTTACATCGTCGGCATACATTAACATTTTCGAAAATTCTATTACTGTAGAAATATCATTTATAAACAACAAGAACAGAACCGGGCCCAGATGGCTTCCTTGAGGAACTCCAGAGGAGACATAAATAACATCGGATTCACAATTTTTAAACACTACTTTTTGTATTCTGTCGCTAAGGTAAGAAGAGATCCAGCGATTGAGACCCGGCTGGAAACCCAACTGATCTAGTTTATGAATAAGTAAAGAGTGGCACACTTTATCGAAAGCTTTGCTGAAATCAGTATAAATAACGTCGGTGTGCAGATTTTTTCTAAAGCCATTTGAGACATGATTTGTAAATTCAAGTAAATTTGTAACGGTGGACTTTCCCTTACAGAACCCGTGTTGACAGTCAGAAATCAAGGTAGAGATAGGATTCGTAAGCTGATTGGTAACAATAGCTTCAAACATTTTTGGGATGGCAGACAGCTTCGCTATGCCATGATAGTTCTCTATAGAAGCCTTGCTTCCGCTTTTATGAAGCGGTAGAAGAAACGACTCTTTCCATGCTTTTGGAAAAACACCACACTTTAGGGATAATTTATAAAGTCAGAATTGGTGACGGCAGAATAGTTAGAAGTGAAAAATTGCGCAAAGAAATTTGCGATATCTTGATTATTGCTAGATAAAATGTCTTTACATTTCATGGCTGAGGGGAATCCCACTACTTTTCGTTTAGAATTTACGAAATCATGAAATGACTTCGGATTGCGAATAATGTCTCTTTTAGTTTTGGAGATATAGGCTTTATAGCACTTTTTATGCAAGTCGATGTACCTCTTACGTAGAACAGAATACAACAAGTAATGTTTGTTTAACCCCGATTTCTTAAATAATTTGAAAGAACGCGTTTTTCTATTTTTTAACATCATAAGCTCTTTAGTAAACCAAGCTTGCGTTGGATGATCATATGTTATTTTACGTTTAGGAACAAACTTCTCAAATAAGTAGTAAATAGTTTGATTAAAGTGTAAAACGTTTGAATCGATATCGCCACAAAGCTCAGGCCAAGTTAATTTAGACAGTTCTCTATTTAATTTCTTATAGTTGGCTTTTGAGATGTTAAAATCAAAGTTACTACTTGAGCAGCATTGTGTACATTGGCCATTACTTAAGGTTTCGTGAAATATTTCCATAGAAGGATGATAGACGTCTTCGGGTAAAGCCAACGGATCACAACGATTTACAGAAAATTTGTTTTTATCATCAACATAAATTAAATCTAAGATTTTACCAAACTTGTTAGAGGTAACATTTATTTGACTAAGGCAGAGATCGGAAATTCCATCCAAAAAGTCATTGAAGCCCAGTTTGGATGGATTTGGAATAATGTTTCCATCAGATATGTTCCACGATATATGCGGTAGGTTGAAATCAACTAAAACAATCATCGAGTCAGAAGCTTTAGTCAATAAGTTAAAAGTTTTGAGCAGAGAGACATGCTGCATGTAGATTGAAAGATCAGATGCTGGAGGGATGTAGTAAACAGATAAGTACATATACACGTTCTCTAGCTGGATGCGGACGCATTTAAACTCAATGGAATCCCTGTTAGGTACATTAACCTCCTCTGAAGGAATAGAGGAATGAACGGCAATTAGACCTTGTTCAAGCGATCATGTCTATAAACTTGATATTCGTTACAAAAAAACTCGGAATTGAAAACATGCGGTTTTAGCCAAGTTTCGGTAAAAGCAATAACGTTATAACTGCAATGGAAAGATTTCAAATACAGATCATTTAATTTGGTATTTAAACCTCTGACATTTTGGTAGAAGATATTCACGGAGTTAGAACTCAGTTTTTTGACTCAACATTACGAGAGATTTTAGCTACGTTGTCAACATTTCTATTCGGCCTGTACTCAAATTCCCGCACAAGAGCCCCGGGAGGCCAAAAAGAACTGTCCAAAAGAGTGTCAAAATCTTTTCCGGATACGTCAATTTTAAACGAAGACACATTCCGTTGGTTACCGAAATTAAATTTTCTAACAGTGAAGATTTTATCTTTATTCTTATAAGTTCAATGGCTGGAGGCAGGTTCGGCGCCGTTGAAGTAGTAGGCAGATCAACCGTACGTCTGCTCGTGTTTTCGCGATTGGCTTCGCGATTTTCAGGGCATTCCAGGTCTAAAACTACAGGCTTTAAAGTCTTGAAAATATTTTCATACTTTTTGAACTTTTCAGTCAGCAGTGAAAAATCTTTGGCGATTTCAGAAAACCCGTTTCTAATGTGCCTAAAGGTTTTACATAGCTCAACTTCCGTCGATCGACATTTAGCACAGGACCAGCGCAGGCCTTTGCCGTCGTTAATTAAGTCAGCTATCCTACCAGTTAACCCGGCGCATTTTGCGTGAACAAGTCCATCGCACAGCCAGCACGCTACAAAGCGTTCGGACTCGCTTTTAATCTGACAATTTTCAAACAAACACGACATTTTTTAAAAAAGTTAATTAAAAGAATATATAAAAAATTAAGAGATAAAAAATTTAGTTTTATGAAAATGAAAGTGAAAATTAATGTAATCAAATCACAAGAAAAAGCAACCCTGACAGTTTGAAGGGCACAGAACTGAGCGAGCAGTTTTAGACACACTTTAATTGACGTTTAATAAACCACGCAAACAGCTGTAACAAAAGAGAGACTAAAAAAGCAAATCAGCACACAACAACAATTGCAATGTAAAGTACGAGCCTTTCAAATGCAACAAATAAAATATGCAAAAAAAGAAACTCGGCACACACAAAATCAGTATAATGAATTTAGATAATTTATCACTATTCAAAGCTTTAAGTAAATTTTTTCACACCAAGTTGTGAAGCACATTAAGTATTTAACTCTTTTTTAACTTTAAATGTAAATTTTGATTATTAGAATATCAAGAAATTATTTAATTGTTAAAGAAAACCACAGATTAGGGTTTTATAATATGCCCCAGGCAATGACGTCTTACCCAGCTTCTTATTTCTCACGGACGGAGGGATGGCATGACCTAGACCTAGGTTACACTGGGTGACAACAATTCCCAAAATCTTCGGGGGGAGTGTTTTGTGGTAACAACAACAACCCACATCTAGCTGAGCACGGTCACACAGGGACTTTTTATTCAATTGCTTCATTTCGCTTCTGAAAACACCACCGTACCAAGCTAAGAAATCCTAACCAAATACTTCTATATTAAATACAAACTTGTACATACATATGTTTCCAAAGACCGCTTTAGTGAACTAATGTTTTTTTTCTTGAAACGCTCATGACCTTTGAATATATTTTTGTGAATAAAAAATAAATAAAAATATAGGCCTCGCTCAAAAATAGTATATATGCACTGTAGTGTTTTCGAACGGTTTAAGCTCTTACTGCCAATATAGAAGTAATAAATATATGATTAAATGAAGTAAAAAACAAACAAAAAACATTTTTTTCGATCTTGGAACTTCCACCTTTCGATGTACTATAAAAGACTAAAGTCTTAAATGTACACCCTCATATCTTTTCAGAAGAAAGGGTTACGCGATTTCTAATATACGCTTGCTAAAACAAAATAATAATAATTTTAAAATTTTACACATAGTTTTATTCAATCAAACGCAACCATGCTGTTTTGTAATCAATTTCGTTAAATGATATTTTTTTGTCTACTTTTATTAATCATGTAGGTTTGACATGTACCTTTGCGATCGAAGTCCGCTGCCTATCAACTATAACCCATTGCTAATCATGAAAAGTGCTAATCGAAGCCATCAAAGGCAGATTTTGCGTGCCACGAATTTAGTTATAAGCTCTATGAGATTTTGGAGATCATTACAGGCAGATAACTTAGAACCTGAAATATATCATTTAAATGCAACGAAATTCAATACCAAGATCTTTCAAAATGCCATGCTATTTGTACCTAAATCCATACTAACCTACGCAGCATATGCTTTCAAAGCCTTTCCATTAGATATGAGCCAGTATAGTCGCATTTTTGGTGTGTCCAGAATACCAAAAATTGGGAAGGATGTGTTGGTACAGCACAAAAATTCGAAACATATATTAGTTATGAGCGGCGGCAACATGTATTCTGTGGATGTGTTGGACAACAATGGAAACATAGAACTTCCAACTACAATATTTGGACGCTTGCAGACTGTATTGAATATGGATAAAGGCAGTGGTCCATCTCCAGTACCCGTTGGGGCTTTGACTTCGCTCAACCGCGATGAATGGGCTACTATACGTGGATATTTAATCAATAATGTGGGAGGTAAAAACAAATATCTATTTGAAAAGGAAATAGACGCTGCATTGTTCTGCTTGTGTTTGGACAAATATCATGGTACACTGACCAATGAAGAAAATCTTTCGCCACTGTTAAAGCAGTTATTAGCTGGGGATGGAATGAATCGGTAAAAAGAATATTACGGTATTTAAAAATGAATAAAAATTCTTTAAAATATTTTTTAAATTTATAGTTGGTTTGACAAGTCCGTATCTTTAATAGTAAGTGCTGATGGTACGGCTGCTGTCAACTTCGAGCACTCTTGGGGAGATGGTGTTGCGGTTTTAAGATATTTCAACGACGTATTCAAGGATACTTTAGAAAATTCATATGCCTGTGGAAATATGGGCCCAGAAAGTTTAGTTAATACAAAGTCTGTGAGACCAATTACCCTTAAAACTGATAAAATAGTAGAAAATGTGGTACAAAAAGCGATACACAGCAACAATTATCTTATGGAAAAATTAAATATTGACTTGCTTCGGCATGCGTTTTTAAATAAGGCATTATGCAAACAACATGGCGTAAGCCCTGATGCAATAATGCAACTTTCGTTTCAGCTTGCTTACAAACGTGCTTTCAACGCTTATGTTGGTACATATGAATCATGTAGTACGGCTGCATTTCGGCATGGTCGAACAGAGACATTAAGACCTTGTAGTATGGCAACAAAAGAGTTTTGTGAACGTTACATGAAAAAGCAGTCCAACCATAGTGAATTATATAATTTGATTAAGCAAAGCTCTTACATCCATAGTAAGCTAACAAAAGAGGCTGCCATGGGTCAGGGTTTCGATAGACATTTATTTGCATTAAAACATCAAGCGTTAGCTTATAATAAACCTCTACACCACATTTACGAAAGTAAAGCTTATAAAAGCATTAACCACAATATACTAAGTACTTCAACGTTGTCATCAAAGGCTTTGCTTGCGGGTTGTTTTGGTCCAGTCGTTCAAGATGGACTGGGCATTGCGTGAGTATACCGAATTGATCTAATTACTTAATTCGTATTTGTTTTTCCCTACAGCTATTCAATAAACGATGACTACTGTGGCGCTGTGGTTACTTCTTTTAAAAATCAACGCAATGGAAAAGAGTTCATTGCAAATTTGAAAACTTCGCTGGATCACATCTATGAAATATTGAAAACAAAGTAAAATAAACTGTAACGTAAAAATTGTTTAGTACACTATTTTACATAACTTTATATACTCGATACTTGAATTTTTAATCGAAAACTTTTCTTCTGTCATATATATTTAGGTGAATCCGCAATAAGTGCCACCACTAACGGTTTAACTGACGGATTTAAATATAAGTATGACTTAAAATTAGTTGAAGCTATTTGACGCAACTTTGTATGGGTACTCTGTCAAAAAAGCTTCATCTAAATCTAAGTCATACTTAACTTTTACTATGGTTATGCGCCATAGCTTTTTCTACATACATACATATGTATATGTTTACTAGGCTTGGGTAAATTTTGAACTGAAGAACTAATGAACGTAACCCTTTAATTGAACTGGTCCATCAGTTCGTTCAGTAGAGTGAACTAAAATTTTCCCTGGCAGCTTTACTATTGGAAATTCTCTATTAAACATATGGCAACTCACTTCCTTATCATGTGTTGAAACAGCGGTTCGAATTTCGCGGTTGTGTAAGTTGATCAAACTTCCATTATGGGTGCACTTTGAAGAAAGGGGCGAAAAAAAATTAAATGCAAGCACTGCCGAGTTTCCACAAGTATATTGCGGGGTTGTTTGGAAATTTAAACCGGCATATAAAAACCAAGCATCCCTTCATGTCGCTAGAAAAAGACGATAAAGATGACATCGAAGTGGTAGGTCTAATTTCAGAATCGGAGCATATTCACCAGCTAGAAAAGGGCCAGCCAATTTTTCAGCAACCAAAAATAACTAAATAACTTGTTATGCTAAAAAACCACCAAATAAAAGAAAATCTGAGGAAATTGGTAGACAACTTTTAAAGATGATCGCTAAAGGGCACCATGCGCTCCGTATTGTAGAAGAGCCAGATATGCGCAAATTAATTTAAATGGTTTCCCAATACCCGGGTTACCAACTACCAACAAGACAGAAATTGTCAAAAATTTGTTACTCGAATCATTCGAGCAGCTGTGAAAGAATCGATGCAATTTGTAGACATTGTGTACCTTACAACAGATGCTTGGACTCCACGAACCAATATAAATTTTATCGCTGTGACTGCACATTATATTACCCGTATGACTGAAATGTATTCTTGTTTGTTGTGCTGCAAAGACTTTAACGATAGACAAGTTATGTTCCCGCACGTTCAAAAACGAAAACACAAAGATTTTTGACACACGGAGTGTCGGTCTTTATTGAAGTTGAAAACCAACTTAAACCAAATTACAAAATTCTTACTATTTATACTGAAATTATGCCTGCGCTGCAACTGCGGTTGACCTAATTTCTATTTACGTGTGTCTTGAGGAAGAATTATACCGTATTGGAAAATAATTGATTGTATTGGTGAATAGCTGTCGCATTGGGAAAGAATTTGTTGACCTAATCTGCATTTTCCTATATGACCCATTTCTGTTATTGTTAGCTCAGCGTTTTGGTATTGCGCAAGCATTGTGTGAATGGTAGTGCTATGCCATCATTTAGCATAGCTGAGTGCTGCTTTGAAGTGAGGGCGAACGAATTATGATGGGTAATCATATTTCAGGCGACTTACGAAATTAATTGTTTTTTAGCTGTTTCTTACAGAAAAATGTTTTGACTTTGCATAAATACATTGCATTGTAATTTATGGCGTGCGATCGGAGTAGGGTGAGTGATCATATTAAAGAAATGCAATGGTTAGGGATTTATTTGAGTTGGCCGAATTATGAGTGATCAGAATTGTTTGGAATGATTTTATTTTGTTGTAAGTAATTATTAAGAATAATTTATGGGAAATCATTATGAGCAATTTATGGGTAATTATTGTTAGCAATTTATGGGGTCCTGTTTCACGCAATGTAGGTGGTCTTAACTTGTTACAAGTTAACTCTTACCCTCTTAAGTCGATTTTCCTCAATCGGCATTAGTGTAAAATCTCATGAAAAGTTACTATGAAAGCAAATGGATTATGAAAAATTACTACTATGTATGTAATTGGTTTTTATTTGCAAGGATGGATGCGTAGTTTCAAAAACAACTAATTCGTAAATTTTTGGGTACTATTATATCTATACGATTGGTTTTGGATTGAGTTAAAAATTTTTAAAGACAGGCTTTGATATTTTTTTGAGAAACTAAGAACATTTTATTGTATAAAAATATGGCGGTTTATCTTACAGCGAAAGTGAGTAAATAAGAAATCACAATTTGTTTAACAAACGAATTTATTAATAAATAGTTTTGCACACATCCTAACGGTCAGCTTAATTACCCTCAATTCCTCATCTGCCACTAAAGAAAGAAAGAGATACAAAATCAAAAAGTAATTGAGATAAACCCCCATTCACTTTTTAAAGAAACTTAAAATACGCAGACATGACACTTCTAAAGTTTTATTAAAGATATCTGCACGGCAGTATATCTATGCAATTGATTTTTGATTTAGCTGAAATTGAAAAAAAAGTAGACAAAAATTTTAGTTAACTTTTTTACAAACTAAGTGAATTTTTTTTTATAGTAAAATTTCATAGGTAACTCCCAAAAAGTTAGTATAACTTTTTTGTTTGTGGTTCGATTTTGATAAAACAGAGTGTAGGTTCCTTCCTAACCTTCAAGCAGTTTATTAGTGAAAATTAATTTCTTTGTTTCCGAGATCCTTAAGTTTAGACACATAAAGAAACAAACTCTGTTTGTTTTCTTCTAAAAATGGTTCAGATGAACTCTATAATATTCCCCAAGGCATTTTTTCAAAGAATATTTCAATTTCAAATTTTTAAAATTATTGTCCGTTTGTTTGTCTGCATGTCTGTTTGTCTCTTTGAAATTAAGGATCTCGGAAAGTAAGAAATGGATTTTGATGAGAGTTTCACTAATGAACTGACTTAGAAAGTGACATGCACTATGCCTATGCATTTTTTTTTTGTTAAATAAATTTATATGAATAAAAATTCGCTTAGTTTGTCAAGAAAATAAGAAAGCTGCCTTCTCTAAAATTTTTGTTTAGTTTCAATTTCAGCTAATCAAATATTAATTGCATAGGTCCACCACAGATATAATAATAATATAAAAAAAGTTAACAAAAATTTTAGTTAACTTTTTTACAAACTAAGTGAATTTTTTTTATAGTAAAATTTCATAGGTAACTCCCAAAAAGTTAGTATAACTTTTTTGTTTGTGGTTCGATTTTGATAAAACAAAGTGTAGGTTCCTTCCTAACCTTCAAGCAGTTTATTAGTGAAAATTAATTTCTTTGTTTCCGAGATCCTTAAGTTTAGACACATAAAGAAACAAACTCTGTTTGTTTTCTTCTAAAAATGGTTCAGATGAACTCTATAATATTCCCCAAGGCATTTTTTCAAAGAATATTTCAATTTCAAATTTTTAAAATTATTGTCCGTTTGTTTGTCTGCATGTCTGTTTGTCTCTTTGAAATTAAGGATCTCGGAAAGTAAGAAATGGATTTTGATGAGAGTTTCACTAATGAACTGACTTAGAAAGTGACATGCACTATGCCTATGCATTTTTTTTTGTTAAATAAATTTATATGAATAAAAATTCGCTTAGTTTGTCAAGAAAATAAGAAAGCTGCCTTCTCTAAAATTTTTGTTTAGTTTCAATTTCAGCTAATCAAATATTAATTGCATAGGTCCACCACAGATATAATAATAATATAAAAAAAGTTAACAAAAATTTTAGTTAACTTTTTTACAAACTAAGTGAATTTTTTTTTATAGTAAAATTTCATAGGTAACTCCCAAAAAGTTAGTATAACTTTTTTGTTTGTGGTTCGATTTTGATAAAACAAAGTGTAGGTTCCTTCCTAACCTTCAAGCAGTTTATTAGTGAAAATTAATTTCTTTGTTTCCGAGATCCTTAAGTTTAAACACATAAAGAAACAAACTCTGTCTGTTTTCTTCTAAGAATGGTTCAGATGAACTCTATAATATTCCCCAAGGCATTTTTTCAAAGAAATTTTCAGTGTACAGACACGACTTGTCTAGAGTTTTATTATAGTAAAGATTTAATAATTGAAGTTTACATTTACGAAAAAACAGTTGCGAATGTATAGATTATCAGTATCTGGGTGGTTTTATTGATATTTTGTTTAAAAAAGTGAGTGATTTTGTAAAAGTGATTTAGTGTGTCGGCGAATATGGATTTACATTGGAATAGGTACATACACAGTTTATCTTTCAAACGCATCTTTTTTTTTAAATGAACTTAATAAAAAAATCTATTTTGGGCAGAATAAAGTTTGCTGGGTCAGCTAGTTAGAAATAATATTGTAAGCTGTCAAATGGAATGACCACCTACTACGCCCCAAATGATTTTCACTCTTGTAGGAGGAATGTAACGCTGAAGTATAGCGTATGAATTCAATTGTTTCTTTATTAAAAATGTTTTGTCTTTTATACAAAATTCTTACACTAATACTTACTAATTATTTACAAACTAAAACATATACAAATAGATACCTTACTAATACATACAAACTAAAATGCATAATTCTAAAATATGCTAAGTCAACATATTATTGCAATAAAAATATAAATATGTCAGTCGCATTGACAAACTGACGTTGTGTTCAGTTGGCCATTGCGCCTGTCTTTGGCGGTGTCTTTGACCGTCCGCAAAAGTGTAACAAGATCCTCGTTATGTGCGGCATGTGCAGTATGTATTTGTATAAACTCCCGCTGAGTTCAATGTTACTAATTTGGGCAGAATGTTGTTTGTGTACATTCGTATTTGTTTATACATTATTTATGTGCACATGAGCTCTTAAAGTCGATCGCTTTGTTTTGCAAGGCAAAGAAGAGGTCATTAGCACTCTCTAATATTGAGATGCCTGGTTACGGCGCTATCTACTTGCATGAGAGTCTGCCGAAAACTCAGCGAGAAATAATGAAACATGCAACGGAGCTTAGGCGGAAAAAAAATTAGCATCGGTGTACTCAATCCGTGGTAAAATCTTTGTAAGAGTTCAGGCTGGAGGTGAGGCAAAATTAGTGAGCAGCAGAGCTGAAATTAATAGTCTTATTAGCACCAAAACTTAAGTTAAAACAAAAATATGTATTTTCTGATTGTTGTTGCTTTTAATTTAGAACCTAAGCAAATTATGTTTTTCTTCTCTTCCTTTCTCTGTCTTCTTCTCTTTACTTTTCTATACAATATTCTTTGTATGCACTGTCTGTTTATTATTGATGGTTCAAATTATTTCCATTTCATCTTGCGCTGTGCATCTTCTTCTTGCACTTTAAATACTTTCTGTTTTTTTGTGTTATACCATATTTGTAGGTATATGATCATATGTTAGGTGCTCTTGCTTTAAACCCCAGTAGGACAGAGGCCTCGTACACTTATGGTAACCATAAAGCGTTAATTAATATCTTATGCCAAAGGTCTAGCGGATTAAATATAGTACACTTTAACGCGCGTATCCTTAATAGTGAAAAGTTGGTCTATGTTAGGGATATATTTGGGGAATCAGGTGTTGATGTCATATGTGTTTCTGAAACATGGTTCAGCCCAGATATTTCTGACTTTTATTATGGAATCCATAACTATAATCTCATACGACATGATCGGAAAAATAAGAAAGGTGGAGGTGTTGCAATTTATTGCAGGTCTTCACTTTCAATTAAAACTTTAGCTGTCTCAAATCAAACTGACACGGAGTTCATCATCGCTGAAATTTCAGATAATGTATCTAAAATTCTAGTTTCATATGTGTATAACCCCAACAGATGTTGCATTTTAGATTCCTTTTTTGTTGACCTGTCTGTATTTTTGATTGAGTATGAGCGTTATGTTATTTGTGGAGGCTTTTATGTTAACATTCTTTTAAGCGACTGTTATGTGTGGAAATTGCTTGATCATGTGTCTTCTGCAGGTCCCACGATTGTGAATAGCATTGTGCCAACTAGGTATGCCAACAATTCGACTCCTAGCTTATTAGATCTTTTTATAACATCTAGTAGTGACCATGTTTCGAAGTTTGAGCAGATGTTTTTTATTTCAGACCATGACTTAATGTTTTGTTCGCTGGATGTGTCGCTTAATTGTCCAAATAATAGTAATGTTTTCATGTATCGTGATTTGAAGTCTGTAAATGTTAGAGAACTGCACGCTGATCTGTCAAATGTTAACTGGGCTGAGTGTTGGTTGCTTGAAACCGTTAATAGTAAATTGAAGTTTTTAAATAACAACTTGACCCAATTATTCAATCGTCATGTACCTCTTCGTTCTGTTCGGGCTTTGAATACCTCTTGCCCCTGGTACAGTATTCAAGTTAGATCGGCAATTAAAACGCGGAATAGGCTATATGCGGTTTGGAAAAGGACCCATAATTTATATAATTGGTCACAATATAAAATTGCTCGAAATGCAGCTACAAGGATTGCAAGAAATTCTAAGCGACTGTATTGTGATAGGAAGTTGACAGCGTCTCTACCAACAAAAGATCTGTGGCGTAATTTGAGAACACTGAATGTGCATGGGAAAGCTGAAGCAGAATGTAAAGTTGATCCAAATTTACTTAATAGCCATTTCACAAGCACCTACACAAACACGACTAGCACTCCAGTGCAGATATTTATTGATAATTTTGCTGAAAGGGATAAGTTCCAGTTTAATGGTGTTATGGAGGCTGATGTTTTTAAATACAATATAAGTATAAGATCGAATGCAGTAGGGAATGATGGCATATCTCTGAAATTTGTAAAACTCGTGTTACCCTTTGTTCTGGGAACTTTGACTCATATTATTAACCATTGTTTTACCACCGCGTGCTTTCCTGTAGATTGGAAAAAGGCTGTCATTCTTCCAATTGCAAAAAAAAATAAACCAGTAATCCAAGCGATTACAGACCAATAAGCATTCTTCCAGTATTTTCGAAAGTATGCGAGTCTCTAATGGCATCTCAAATTTCAGACTTTGTCATGCAAAATAATTTGTTATCACCATTACAGTCGGGCTTTCGATCAAAACATAGCTGTTCTACAGCTATGATGAAGATTATTAATGATATTAGGATACAATTTGATCTTGGTAATCTTACACTACTATGCCTCTTAGACTTTTCTAAAGCATTCGATTTAGTAAACCATGACCTCCTTTGCAAAAAGCTAAAATATTTATTTGGCTTCTCTGATAGCTCTCTTAAGCTTATGGTCAGCTATCTTGAAGGAAGGACTCAAAAAGTTACCTGCAAAACTGAATCCTCTGATTTTAGTGCCGTTGTTTCGGGAGTGCCGGAAGGTTCTGTCCTGGGTCCCCTTTTATTCAGTATTTTTATCAATGATGTATTTTCTGTTTGCCAGTAAGTCAAGGTTCATGGTTATGCCGATGACATTCAATTGTATCTGTCTAGTCGCGTGGGTCTTGTGGAAGATTTGTGTTACAAAATTAACTGTGATCTAACATTAATTTCACAATGGGCTTCTGATAATTGTCTTATTCTCAACGCTGCCAAGTCATATGTGCTGCCCATAAGTAACATTATAGTATATGCTGAAGATATTCCAAAATTGTCAATTGCTAATAGTGTTTTGAACTTTGTTGACAAAATACGAAACTTAGGTTTTATTTTGAATTCTACGTTGAGTTGTTCTGACCACATCAATGGAGTTATCCGCAATGTATATATTATATTACGTAGACTAAGAATGTCTGTTTCGTTTACGCCCCTAGATACAGGAAAAAAGTTAGCTATTCAACTCATTTTGCCCCACTTCACGTATTTTGAGCTTGCATATAGCAAACTTGATTCTGTTTCGTCACACAAAATTGAGGTTGCCTTCAACAATGTTACACGTTATGTGTATGGGCTGAAAAGATATGATCACATTTCTTTATGGCGATCTAAAATTTTAGGATGCACTATTTCAGACTATTTGGCGTCAAGGAACTGTATTTACATGTACAAACTTTTAGAAGATAAAATTCCGCAATATCTCTTTGAAAAAATACAACTGACGAGGTCTAGAAGGCATCAACATATGATAATTCCAAAATATTCCTACTTGTCATCATCAAGGTTATTCTTTGTTAATGCTGCGAGGCTCTGGAACTCCATTCCAGAATCTGTCAAAGCTGCTATGAATCGGAGTAACTACAAAATGGTAATCCACAATTATTTTAAGTCCAACTGAACTTGTTGCAAATTGAAGATTTTTTCCTTTCTTTTGTTTCCTTTTTCTTTTTTCTTTTTTTTCGTATCTGTCTTTAACTGCTTCGTCTTTCCTAAAACACGTCTCTCTCTCTCTTTTCATTACAATCTCGAAAATGAATGTATTTAGATTTAATGCATAATCTATTAGATTTAATTAGTATAGTAGAATTAAGATAAATTATTATTTTTTTATTCTTTTGTTATTTCCATGCTGCAGATGTACTATAAAAGACGGAAGTCTTACTTGTACAACCATAAATTCAAATAAATAAATAAATAAATGACAATTAAAGTAAAAAGGGCGATGTGTTTATGTAATGCTACACCTTCCCTCTTAAAAAAAATAGATATATATATTTGTAGTCAACTATATATATCTATTTGAACCGGTTGATGTTTGTTTGAAAATTTTAATTGTTTTAGAATCTTGTTACCATTGTTTTGTCACATGTTTTTATTTTATTTCTATTTGTTTGTATACTTTATCTGATACTTGAAATTGTTTTCTTTTGGCTTGTGCCGTGTATAAGATTGAGTAAATTGGAATGCTTATGTATTTTTGTTATTACTAAATTATTATGAATAAAGTGCATTGCTTATTTTTATTTTTAATGCTACGAGTTTTAAATTCTTATGAATTACGATTTCTTTTTTGTTTTTGTTATGTCCTATCGTATGTGGAATTAAAGTGTAGTTGTTATTTTTATCAATAGGTTTAACTTTATAGTGTCCTGTATATCTATTTTCTAACTTATGGGAGGCCTCTTCTCTAACTAATACTAAATCTCCTATTTTAATTTCCTTACTATAGCTATTCTCTTCGTAATTTGATTTTTGTCTTTCTTTTGTTTCTTGAATTAATTTCCTCGCTCTTTGTTGTGCTATTTGAAGTTTGTATTTTACTTCTTTGTCATATGCCTGAGGTATTCATCCCAATCGTCTGTGTCACTGGATATGTATGCACGCATATATTCGTTGAATGTCGGGTGACTGCGTTCTACAGTACCCAAAGTCTGGTGGTGGTATGGTGTAGAAGTTTTATGCTCAATTTTTAACAATTTACACAGTTCTTTGAACAGGCTATTTTTGTATTCTGTTCCCATGTCTGTTAAAATTGTTTTCATTTGACCATAAATCAAGATGAAATGCTCGAAAATGGCTTTAGCAACAGTTGTTGCATGTTTGCTTGGAACTGGAATTGCTACCAAATATTTGGTTAGATCGCTTATAATGGTAACTGCATATTCGTTTCCATTTATCGACTTAGGCAATGGACCGACTGTGTCAATTTGTACAATATCAAATGCCTGTGGAGGTATCTCCGTTATAGTCATTGGTTCTTTGATATGTTTATTAATTTTATTTTTCTTGCAATGGATGCATTTCTTTATATATTTTCGTATGTCATTTTTCATATTCAGCCAGCTATATTTCTGCTTGATTTTATCTGTCATGCGATTTATTCCTGGGTGGCCACCACTAATAGGATCGTCATGATATTTGTGCAGAATTTCTTTAATTTTCCCGGGACTTGTCACACGTATAACCTCTGGGGTTAGAACGATTGTTAATTTTTTGAGAACTTTGTTACCCATTTCTATAAATTTGCCTACTGCAGTATAATTCTTTTTAAACAATTTGTCCCCTATGGACAACTGTACTTGTACAAGTCCTAAATTGCCGGCTTCTCTTTCGAGCCTGGTAAAGAATTGTCCTAAGTCAATCTTATCCTCAACAATTAGGTTGCTTGTATCACAATTGCTACAAATTTTCTTTCCTTTTTTGAAATAAAATTTCGGAGGATTGAAAACGAGCTCGACATGTCTTTTTACTCCAAATTTATTTAGCGCTTCGTAAATTTTGGGGTTCTCTTTGTGACTTTCTTTAATTTCAGTTTTATTACTGATCTTTTTAGCTGCTGATCTTGTTGTTATTTTAAATATTTTATTTGTTTCTACTGACATATCTTTAAATTGTTATGCGGGATAATGCATCCGCGATATGATTTTCTTTACCAGCTATATACTCCACCAGCTATATACTCCACCTCAAAATCGCACTCTTCTAAATCTAATCTTACTCGTGTCAGCTTGGACGAAGGAAAATAGGTATGTTAATGGGCGATGGTCGGTTTTTACTAAGAATTTTCTACCATAAACGTATGGTCTGAAGAAGGTTATGGCCCAATGGATTGCCGCCAATTCTTTTTCTATTGTTGCTTTATTTATTTCACCTTCTGTGAATGATCTGGACGCGTAGGCAATTGGTAACTGTTTGCCATCATGTTCTTAGCTAAGGACTGCTCCACAAGCATACCTACTAGCATCTGTTGTTATGCAAAATTCTTTATCGAAATCTGGGTATTGCAAGAGTGTTGGGCTAATTAATGCTTCCTTTAAATAGACAAAAGCTTTTGACATTCTTCTGTCCATTCGAAGGTAACATACTTCCTGCAAAGTCTAGTTAACTTTCTTGAATGTTCTGCAAAATTCGGTACAAATCTTCTGTAATAATTACAGAAGGCTACGAATCTTTTAACTTCATCCGCTGTTTTTAGTGTTGGGTAATTTTGAACTGTTTCAAATTTGCTTGCGTCGGGTAATATTCCCTTGTTTGTGCATTTATGTCCTAAATAAGTTACTTCTTGGCTGAAAAATAGCCATTTATCTGGGTGTGATTTTAAGTTGTATTTTCTGCAAGTAGAGAACACGTCTGTTAAATTTTTTAGCATATGGTTTTCTGAACCACCTAATACAACTAAATCATCCATGTAGAGAAATGCTTGAGATGGTTTAAGGCCAGCGAATGATAATGTCATCATTCGTTGGAATGAGTTTGGGGCCACTTTTAATCCATATGGTAATCTTTTGAATCTATATGTGCCATTTTCGGCAGTGAATGAAGTAATGTCTCTAGAGTCTGGGTGTAATTCTATTTGATGGAAACCTGACATAAGGTCTAGGCATGAAAAATATTTTGCTCTTCCAAGTTGATCTAGAATGTCATTAATTCTTGGGAGTGGGAATTTGTCTGCTGCTAACTTTTTGTTAACTTGTCTGTAATCAACAACCAATCTCCATCTTTTTTCTGTTTTTCCTGGGAGTGATTTTTTAGGAACTAATAAAATTGGACTATTATATTCTGAAATTGAAGGTTCTATTATATCATCTTTGATTAGCTTATTTACTTGTTTGGTTATTTCACCTTTTTGTGTTTGGGGTAATCTATAGTTTTTAATGTAAACTGTTTATAAAAATTATTAGAAGTAATTGGTTCTGTTTCTAGTGCAAATAAAATAAAATTTGGAAAATTTTCAGTTGATCTTTTTAATTTTTCTGTGTCTATGCAACTTTTGTTGTGTGGGGTTGCTTTAATTAGTGTATAATCGTCTAAATTTTCAGTATTAATTTTATAATTTTGAATAGCTGTGTTGTTATGTGTTGTGTTTATAATTCTAACGAAAGTTTGCTCGTTATTTGTAATGGTATTTGCAATATAAATGCCATCGGATAGTTGTTGGTGTTGTATGAAAATGTTTTTGTTGTTTGTATTTATTTTAATTTGTCTAATAACTTCCGATCTAGCTGGAATTATGATTGTGTTGACGGACAGACAGTTTGTTAAATTCATTGTTATTGTTTGAGGGAAATCATATGGTCTTAGGATTAGTTTGTCCTCTGTTTTTCCATAATCTAGAATACAATTGTATTTCTTTATGAAATCTAGGCCTATTATTCCATCACATGGCATTGGAAAGTTGTCTTCTACAACATGAAATTTATGATAAATTAGAAGGTCATCGCCTTTTAGATCTGCTTTGATTGTGCCTAAAGTGCTAGTTATTCCCTGACCAATGCCTTTCAAATATGTGATTTGTTGAGTATTTATTTTTCCTTTATTATCTCTTTGCTGTTTTTTTAATTATGGAGATATCGGCTCCAGTATCAATTAAAAAATTTGAGTATGAATTGTTTAATGATGTCCTTGTAGATATGTAGCTGTTTAAGTTTAGATTAAGTACGCATATTTTTCTTTTTGTTAATTTTGAAGTGGAGTTTCCTGGTTTTCCGTTTCGGTACAACT
This sequence comes from Sphenella marginata, assembly GCA_951509765.1. Lineage (NCBI taxonomy): Eukaryota > Metazoa > Arthropoda > Insecta > Diptera > Tephritidae > Sphenella > Sphenella marginata. The sequence goes on along the minus strand of OX608078.1, from coordinate 58,182,689 downwards.
GCGCACGTTACGGGTTTGTGTGTATGGTCTGTTTGTATTTCGGGATTGCGATCCTCTTTGATTGTTATTATTGTATGATCTAGAATTATTGTTATAACTTGGTTGTGGTCTGTATCTTCTATTTTGGTAATTTCCATAGTTATTACTACGGCAACCTCCACAGAAATTACTCCTGTACTGGTTTTGATGTTGTACATTTAAGATCGTGTTTGAGCTGCCAGTGGTTTCGGTACAAATGTTAATGGGTTAAGTCCATCAGAGATATATGCTCCTTCTAATGATCTTGTGATTTTTTCGATTTGCGCTGTGTATTGGTTAGCGGTTTTGTTACGTTGCTGGATGTTCAGTAGTTTAGCGGTCAAGACCTCTACTGATTCACCCTTTATTGCGGTCTTTAATTTGTTTTTTATTTGTTCAATTGTGGTTTCATTACTAATAAAAATCCTTGCTGTACCCTCCAGCTTTGTTTTTATCATGGTAATGGCCAATGCCTCGTGGGTATCCTTGATTAGTTCAAGTATATCGAGTGCATCTAGGAAACTGTGTAGGATTTCTGGTTTACCATCAAACTCTGGTAATACTGACGAATCAGTTTTAATGAACTCAACTACCGTTTGCACCATTGTGACGTTTATACCTGGTATATCTATTGGTTGAAGATTTGGTATATTTTCTTCTACCAATAGGCTCTGAGCACGGTCTGCCAAAAGCAAATTGAAATCTATTTGTAGGTCTTCCTCTACTGTGGCTGGTACATTGACTTCTATATTGTATCTTGCTAAAGAAGATACTAGTTTGTCCCTTACGGCAGAGAAAAATTGGTAAGACTCTATCTATAAAATTTAATTTCTTTTTATAAATGTGTATTTTTAATCCATGTGGAATATTTTTCAAAATAGCTTGATTCAAATTTACTCAATTTTTTCATTAATGTTATTTTTTTTTTTTGTTTTTTTTTTTTAATTTCTTAATCTTCCTGAGACAAAACCTACTGTATTATTATTAATTTTTATTTTTTGAGAAAATTATAATCTTTGTTTTTTAGTCCCTAGGCATAGTTAAATGCCAATGGTTTAGCGGCCGTGAGGCGTGCTCAAATCATTCTAAATTACATACATACTTAAAAATAATTACTGCTCCAGTTTGTATGCTGCCAGTCACTCTTCTTCCAGGAGGTATGGTGGTTTGCAATGGTTACGTTTGCTGCCAGTTTTTTGCCAGTCTCGTCTTCCAGGAGGTATTCTATTCCACAATTTGTATGCTTTTTGTGCCATGTAAGATGGAATCCTCATTTTCTTGTTGTCAATTTATTTTATATGGTTACTCTTGTTGCTGTTGTTGTTGTTATTAAATTTTATATTAATGACGGCTCCTACAACTTTAGGAAATCATGTTGCGTATTTTTGTCCAAAGTCGTGCTCATCTTGATTCGGTAAATATTGTGTTGGTTGGTTGATTGGAGTGGCGAGTCCCAGTGACTCCAATTAGCGCTAGCGCGCCGTTTTGATACCACAGCTCGTGAACTAACCAATGAAGATTACGACAGAAAACTTGCGTGGTGGGACTCTCACCCCTCTATCCTAACTATATCCATCCCGTTGAGTCCAGAAATTTTAGAAGTTCCCCAAGCTTAACATCGTTGAGCTCAGAAAGACTCCCGAACAAAGGTTTACCCAGAAATTTTGTTCTGCTCCTGCTGTGCGCAGGACAGCCGCACAGTAGGTGCTCCACCGTCTCTTCCATCCCCGGAAGGTTGCAACTGCGGCACGTAGTTTTGTGCTCCATGCCCATCCTTGCCGCGTGCGCCCCGATAGTCCAATGTCCAGTGAGGGCTGAGACTAATCTGAAAAGGTCCCTTCTGTTGTTCCTTAGAAGGGTCGAAGTTCGTGCTTCATTATACGACGGCCATAAACTCCTTGAAACTCTGCAGGACTGCAAACGCTTCCATCTATCCGTAGCCTCACCACGCCAGTGCCGAGAGATCCGACCCTTGAGCAGTCCCAGCGGTGCAAGGACCTCCTGCGCTTCTGAGACGTCAAGAGCCGACCCACGCCGTGCCAGCTCATCGGCACACTCATTTCCCTGTATGTTACGATGCCCCGGCACCCATATTAGAGAAACGGCATGTCGACTTGCCAGGTTCATGGTCCTCTCCCTGCACTGACCTACGAGGCTCGAAGTGATCGTCGCTGATCCGAGAGCCGCCTGGCTGTCCGAGAAGATGGCTATACGATTACCTGTTATATTTGTATCCAGTAATGCCCTGCATGCTTCCTGGATAGCATAAATTTCTGATTGAAATACACTCGCAGAGTCTGGAAGACGCACTGATAAGGACACGTCTGGGAGAATTCCGAAAACTCCCGCTCCCACTCCACAATCCATTTTAGATCCGTCCGTGAAAATTGATATGTCGAAGTTTTGTGGTAGTTCCCCTGTTTTCCAGTCCTTTCTGGATGGGAAAATAACCTCAAAATTTGTGTCGAAAACTGTCCTGGGACAGATGTAGTCCGTTTTGTTCTTAATATAGGGGTCGGTTATATTTAACAGAATACGGCTGTGACCGTATCCACGCTCTTTCCAGAGTCCCAACTCCCGAAGCCTGAGTGCACCATTAGATGCTATTTCCTTGATAAAGAGATCAATCGGTGGTATATTGCATATCACGTTCCGAGCCTCTGTGGGGCATGATCTAATCGCCCCTGTGATTGCGCCACAAGCTGCCCGCTGAACTTTGCTTAGCATGTTCCCAATGTAGCCCACCTCGACTGCACTCCACCACACTATTGCCCCGTAGGCTAAGATCGGTCGAATAACTGCTTTGTACATCCATGCCGTGATTTCTGGGCTCAAGCCCCACTGTCTGCCTAACATTCGTTTACAGGCGTACATAGCTCCATATGCCCGTTTGACCCTGTTTTCTATGTTAAGCTTCCAGTTCAACTTAGGTGTCAAGATAACGCCTAAGTATTTCGCCCTATCAGAAAGTTGCAACTCTTGACCATAAAGAGAAGGTAGATTGAAACTTGGTATTTTTTTCCTATTTGTGAATAACACTAGTTCTGTCTTTGAGGGATTGACATTAAGCCCCGCAGCCTCTGCCCATCCACTCAGCTTCCTTAGTGCTCCCTGCATGATATCGCTAATCACGCTAGGGCACAGCCCCGATACTAGTATTACTACGTCGTCCGCGTAGGCAACCACTTTAACTCCGTTTCTGTTGAGTTGACGAAGTATACCGTCTATAACGCAAAGCCAAAGCAGTGGTGACAGCACGCCACCCTGAGGAGTTCCTCTCGACAAGTGTGCCGTCACTTCACTTGCTCCGACCTTGGCGCTTATGATTCTTGACCGCAGTGCCATCCCTATCCAGTTTACAATAGGGTCCTCGATGCCAAGGACCGATAGCGCATCCTCTATCGCTTCCAGCCTTACATTGTTGAAGGCGCCCTCGATATCGAGGAATGCGGCCATGGTGAACTGTTTGCTCTCAAGGGACGCTTCTACCTTGTGCACCACCTCGTGCAGGGCAGTCTCCGTTGAGCGGCCCTTGAGATATGCATGCTGAGCTGTTGACAGCCCTGAAGTATCCAATTTCTTCCTGATATGGATGTCCAAAAGCCGTTCGAAGGTTTTTAAAACAAACGACGAAAGACTAATAGGTCTGAAGTCCTTGGGGTTTTCATGACCTCTCTTGCCCACCTTTGGGATGAAAACCACCCTCGTCCTCCTCCAGTTTAAAGGCACATGGTTTAGCCGAATGCATGCCCTGAAGATACACGCCAGCCAGGGTATTACCAGCAAGCTGGTTTTTTGTAACATGGCTGGGAAAATATGTACCATCCGGCCCCGCGGATTTGTACGGTGAGAAACTGTTGATTGCCCATTCAATCTTTTTGGTTGTTATAAGCTCATTTATTAGACAAAGAGACGGCAGTACACCAGTGTACTCTTTACCTTCCATTTGACTAGGCCCACAGCCTGGAAAATGTGTTCCTACAAGAAGATCCACGGTTTCCGCCGAGCTGCATGTCCACGAACCGTCGTCTTTCCGTAAAAACGACGGGCAAACTTTTTCCTTTGAGAGAATTTTCCCAAGTCTCGAAGATTCCTTTGTCGATTCGATGGACGTGCAAAAGTCCTTCCAGGATCCTTCTTTTGCCTTCCGAATCGCTTTTTTATAGCATCTTAGACTATTCTTGTATGGCAGCCAGTTGCCAGTAGAACGGCTCAGGTTGAATTGTCTCCTAGACTCTCTCCTGAGTTCGAAAAGGTCTGAATTCCACCAGGGAGGATATACTTTTTTGCTAAAACTAGTTGGACAAGCTACCCTTAGAGCCGACCCCATGGCCTTCTCCAGCTTACTACTTTTAACATCAAGCTCCTCCACTGACAGTAATTCCTGCAAAGGTTGACTACCTAACTTATTGCTCACTACTCTGACGAACCTTCGCCAGTTTGTCCTCCTTGGGTTAAGGTGAGGAATAGAGTTATCTAATTTCAAAATGATATCAAAAAGGATCATCCTGTGGTCAGAAAAGGATTGCCTCTCTGATACCCTCCAATTCTCTACCCGAATATTGCTATTTCCGCTTAGTAGCGTAATGTCCAGAACCTCTTCCCACCCCCTAAATGTATCAGTGCTTGGGAAGACAAAAGTAGATGTGTAGTGCAAATATTGTGTGCTGCCAACCAATGGATTCCACAGGATTGCAATCAGTGAAACCTTTCACCAGTTGGCTTTTTTAGCGCTTTTGCTTTTCAGCAAATTTTCGCTTTTGGTTACCAAACTGGCAGGGTCGCCATGTAGGAGGAATGTAATGCTGAAGTATAGCGTATGAATCCAATTGTTTCTTTATTAAAAATGTTTTGTCTTTTATACAAAATTCTTACACTAATACTTACAAATTATTTACAAACTAAAACATATACAAATAGATACCTTACTAATACATACAAACTAAAATGCATAATTCTAAAATATGCTAAGTCAACATATTATTGCAATAAAAATATAAATATGTCAGTCGCATTGACAAACTGACGTTGTGTTCAGTTGGTCATTGCGACTGTCTTTGGCGGTGTCTTTGACCGTCCGCACAAGTGTAACAAGATCCTCGTTATGTGCGGCATGTGCAGTATTTGTATAAACTCCCGCTGAGTTCAATGTAACTAATTTGGGCAGAATGTTGTTTGTGTACATTCGTATTTGTTTATACATTATTTATGTGCACATGACAATTAAAGTAAAAAGGGCGATGTGTTTATGTAATGCTACACTCTGTATTGAAAAGCCAATATCGCCTAGGCGGTAAGATTTATGTTTTACGAAGGTAAGTAAGTAAGAGTATTGGTGCAGTATATTTCACTTCAAATCGGTTTTCAGGTCCCTACCACTAATCCTTTTATAAATTCAGGCTTGAAAGTTTAGTACGGATGTGTGGTGCCATGCCCCATTTTTTAATAATTTTTTTTTCTTCTTCGAACATTGTACTGGTATCGTATATCTCCATAGTGATTCCATGTCCCTACCTTAAACCCCTTTATAGATACTAAGCGTTCAACATTAATTATATATGGGAGGTGCCACGCCCTCTTTAACCTCTCTCTTCTGCGTGAGAAGGGTTTTGATATCGTCTAGCTCCATATAAACTTTCAGCTCCCTACCTTGAACTCTTTTCGAGATAATCAGTCAAACAAATTAGGATTGTATGGGAGTTACCACACCCCTTTGCCGATAATCCTTCCTTTTTGAAAGATAATGGTTTTGCTGTAATATAGCACTATACCAATTTTCAGATCCCTGCCATAAATCCTTTTAGAAATATTCGGCTTGAAAAATTGAGTTTGTATTTGAAGAAAATTTTTTTTTAAATTTTTCCGTCTTTTTCGCAGAGGTAACCAAAAATGTTTGCCCGTTAGGACCGTCTCCTGGTAACTATGAGTAACTGGAAAAAAATTCAACGAAATTGGGCCAGTCGTTCTGAAGTTATGCGCTTACCAACACATTTTGTGATTCATTTTTATATACGAGTAATATATAATTTGATAAATTTTTCTTGATTAATTTGCTTTACATATGAAGGGCTCAGAACCAAAAGGATCTAAGTGAAATTTTTTTGGAAATTGAGTTATACCCATATTTGTATCGTGAAATATGGTATTTATTTGTTGGCAAAGAGATCCGAGTGATTTCGGACATTGTAGTGCCATTTCTTGCTATAAGAAAGCGATGCGAGACGGACGTGTTTTATTTGCGTTTCCGTAAACATTGCTTAATTTTGTATAATCGTGCGGAAATATAAATTAATGATATTAGCAAAGTATAATTTTTGGTGAAAAATAAATAAGTGAATCCACTGGCGATCATTAAAGCCAAAAAAAGGTGGAAAACTAGAAAGACAGTGACTTTCTTACAAAAGTGGTGGCAAAAAAACCAAAATGCCGCCATCTGAGTGCAAAGAGTGCACGACTAAACTTTCGCAAATAGACGATGCAATTTCATGTTCAGGTGGCTGTGGCGGTCTTTTCTGTGTTAAGTGCAGCAATGTAAAAAGCAAAGAAGTCAAATTAATTAGTGAAAATGTAAATATAAAGTGGTTTTGTAATCAATGCTCGTTATGTGATACAAACACCAAGTTCGTTGAAATAAAACATTTGATACAAAGTTGCGATCAAAACAGAATTGGAAAGAACGATATGAAAGACATAATAGAAGAAGTACTTTTTAATAAGATACAACAGTTGAAAACCAGTTTGATTACAGATTTCAACTCTTTGATTGCACATAATATAGAAATTAAAATAAACCAAATGAGAAAAGACATACTAGCAGAGTTAACTAAAACAATAGCAAATAATAATCAACAAGAAAATGAAGTTTTGCCGAATACAAAAGTAAACAACAACTACACAAATGGTAACAATAAAATGACATATGCAAAAGCAGCCACGCAAAGTGAAAATAGAATTGTCATCAAACCAAAAGACAAAGCAAAGAAAAACAAACACACGAAAGTAGCGCTCAAAGCAGTGATAGAGCCTACCGAATGTCATGTCACACAGGTGAAAGATATAAACAATGGCGGGATAGTAGTTCAATGCAAGAATAAGGAATCATGCGAACTACTACAAAAGAAGATAGCGGAACAAATTGGAAACGAATTCGAGATGCAGAAAAGTAGAGATAAGAGGGAGATTAGAAAAGTATTTAAGATTATTGGTCTAACAGAGAGACTAAGTAGTGAGCGCTTGGTGGAATGTATTACCAAGCAAAATAGCATATGTGAGGGTAAACAATTTAAAGTTTTGAAGATTTTTGAAAATAATAGTCGTAGGGAAGAATGTTATAATGCGCTTATTGAAACAGATATCGAAACGTATGAGAACATTTTAGAGCAAAGAAGAATTAATGTAGAGTGGGACTCTTGCATTACTATGAAATATGTAAGGGTATTTAGATGCTTTAAATGCTTGGGATTCAATCACAAGGCGGTTGAATGTATAAACAAAAAAGCTTGTGGCAAATGCGGAGCAAATCACGACACTAAAGATTGTGTATCAAATGTTTATAATTGCGTAAATTGTTGTGAACTTGTTCAAAAAAAGCTCTTGGATGCGGATGTACATCATACTGCCTTCAGTAAAGAATGTCCAGCATTTAAAAGATATAGTGATCATAAATCTAAATCTAAAACTAGAAGGTAGCAATCAAGAATGATCTCAACTGTGTATACTTAAACATTAATAGTATTTTAGGTAATAAAATTGAGTTGGAAAAACTAATTGAAACTAAAAGTCCAGCAATAATATTATGCGCTGAAACATGTACCACTAACCAGATTACTAATCAAGAGTTGAATATACAAACATACAAACTTGTGCGATGTGATTCTCACAGTAGGCACACTGGAGGTGTTTTGATTTATGTTCACGATTCTATTGAGTATAGTATTAAATATAACAAATCAATAGACAAAAACATTTGGTGTATTTTTATCAAATTGAAGCACATTAACCCCAAATGGCAGATCGGCGTGGTTTACCACTCACCTAGCACAAGTAATGCTGATTTTATTAACTACTTACGTAACGTCTTAGGTAGTAATTGTGAACTGTCTGAGAGTAATATTCTTGTAGGCGACTTTAATATTAATTTAAATACGATATCAACTTATAGCACACACCTAATTGATCTTTTTAAATCATACTCTATGTATCAAAGAGTTGAGTTTGATACACGTGTAACCGAGGTTTCCAAGACAAAAATTGATTTACTATTTTCGAATACAAATGATATCATATGTGAAAAGATAGATGATCATCAAATATCCGATCATGAAACCATTCAATTTAAAATTAAGAATAGCTCTAAATTTAAAATGAGAAGCTCTATAAATATAACGTCATGGGAGTACTATAATAATGAATCACTTATAAACTTGCTACGATTAGGTGATTTCAGTAATTTTGGTAGAATTAGTTTGGAGAGTAAGGTATTACAAGTTAATAACTATATTTTGAATGCTATGCAAAGTTTGACGTACGAAAAAGTTGTTCAGTTAAAAATAATGAATAAGTGGTATGACAATGAGCTAGCCAATATGAACAAACTTAAGTTTGAACTATATAAAAGGGCCCAAATATTAGGAGAATGGGATGCATATAGAAACATAAAAAAAGAATATAAAAAGCTTATCAAAATCAAAAAAACCAAGTATATGGAGTATTATATTGACATCAATAGTCATGATAGCAAGACAATGTGGCAATATTTAAAACAGGCAGTGAGTATGGTGAATGAAAGTTCATCACTCAAAAAGATCGTAATTAACGATCAGTTATACCATAATGAATCGGATATTGCAAACAAACTAAACAGTTATTTTGTAGATAGCATAAAAGATATTTGCAGTAAGATTGAAGTAGTTGATAGAGACATGAATATTAGTAATCAGCCAAATTGCTTTTTTAAATTTCTCCAAGTTAGCACGGTTGACATTGAAGAACTTGTCAGTAAGTTTAAAGCAAAGAGGGGTGGAAAAAAATTATTGTCCGATGGAGTAATCAAAGATGCGATACCGTACCTAGGCTTTTTCTATGCTCAAATAGTAAATGAAAGCTTGAGCAGTGGCTTAGTCCCTGCCATGTGGAAAACTTCAACTGTTGTCCCTATAGAGAAGGTCAAGAATACGATTAAAGCAGAAGAGTTACGACCAATAAACACATTGGCCAGTGATGAAAAAATTTTAGAAGTTGTTGTAAAAAATCAGTTAGTTAAATATTTAGAGACTAACAAGATACTTATACCGCAACAATCAGGATTTAGGCAAAAGCATTCATGCGAAACAGCATTGAATATGGTATTAGCCGAATGGAAAGAAGATCTCAATAATAAAAAGTCAATAATAGCAGTTTTCGTTGATCTCAAAAGAGCTTTTGAAACTATCGATCAAAACATATTACTTGAAAAATTAGCATGCATTGGTATCAGAGATGTAGAATTAGAATGGTTTCGAAATTTTGTTACAAATCGTGAACAAAGAACTATCATTGGTTCGTCGGTATCAGATAAAGTGGACGTTAAGATTGGCCTACCCCAGGGTTCTGTTCTTGCCCCCATTTTATTCAACATTTATATTAATGATATTAACTTAATCTTAAAATTTAGTTCCATTAAACTCTTTGCTGATGATGCGCTAATATCGATAAGTGGAAAGAATGAACATGATATAAGAGAAAAATTACAAAGTGATTTAAATGCCCTGTATTTATGGTTGTGTGCTAACAAACTTAAAATTAACATTGGAAAAACGAAATATATGGTAATAACAAGAAAGAACGTTGCTGATCTTGAGGCTATCAAAATAAATAACGCGGAAATTGAAAAAGTTCATACAATTAAGTATTTGGGTATATTAATAGATAGCAAATTAAAGTTTGATGCTCATAGTGATTACGTAGTAAGTAAAATAGCAACAAAAATATGGTTTATTCAAAGAACTTGTAAGAACTTAAGTAATTATTATAAAGTGAAAGTATACAGGTCTATAATTGAGCCCTACTTTATCTATTGTGCTACAATCCTCTTTATAATGAAAGATTCTCAAATTGAAAAACTGCAAAAAATGCAGAATAAAGCCATGCGTTTTATTTTGTGCAAACGTTATGATACTCCCATAAAGGACATGCTACTTAGTTTAAATTGGATGAGTGTAAAGCAACAAATTTATTTTTATACAATGAAATTTATTTACAACATAAAAAACGGAAACTTGCCGGATTATCTAAGAGCAGGTATTAAATTCAACTATGAGGTCCATGATACGAATACAAGGCAAAGAAACAATTTCAAATTACCTAATTACAAAACCGAAGCTGAAAAAAATAGCCTTTTTTATAAAGGATTAAAATGCTTCAATGAGTTACCAGAATACATCAAAAATTGTGATAATAATTTATTTAAAACAAGGTTATATGATTACATAAGATCTATGAATGTATGAGATTGATATTGGGATTTGAGTAAACGTGTGGTACATATTTCAACGCAATTTAACATAGCATAATTAATATATTTCAATTTAAAATATTTCAATGTATCTTATTTTTACTCTCTACCACATAAAATATTGTATATCTGTTAACTAATGCAATATTATTTTTATGTAATGAACTAGGCTCTAAGAGTCGTAATAAATAAATAAATAAATAAAAATAAAATCTATTTCCCATACAATAAATGATTTTACATAGAATTTTCAAAAGGCAGTAAACTTTAAACTTGAATATCTCACATCAATTGCGGAGTCACTTAGATCCATTTGGTTCTAAACCCTTCATATAATTTTTCTAATTTTAATTCTGTTGTTGTGAAGTTAAAGTTTTCTTTGATTCTTGTGATTTTACTTGGTAAAATAAACGTGTCATACATTTTAATTTTATTATTTTCATATGTATTGTTTGCAATTGTTACTTTACAGTTTCCAAATTTAATTATGAACGTTCCTGTCTGTTCAATTTCCAGCTTATTACGATTGTGTTCCATAATTGAATTAAAGTTTTTGAATACCAATATTCCTGGCATCATTTCTACAATCCCAAAATTAACAAATAGATCTAGTTTACAGTTAGCTTCTTTAAATTTCAAAATATTTGTAATACATTCGTCTTCTATGATCTTTATATTTTTTTCCATATTGTTCTCTACAATTTTACTGTACACGTTACTGTTTTCATCTAATTAAATTAAAATTAAATTTCATTATTATTTAATATTATTGACATTTAGAATTAGCTAAAATCTAACTTTGGAAAGAATATTAAGGGAGAATTGTAGAATTAATATGTTTATTATAATATTATTTTTTTCGAAGGAAAAAAGGTAAGAAAATTAAAACAATTTCAACTTTGTTTATTGTGGAATTAATATGTTTATTATAATATTATTTTTTTCGAAGGAAAAAAGGAAAGAAAATTAAAACAATTTCAACTTTGTTTATTATTATTATACCTTTCATGAACATGAAATGGTATTATAACTTTGGTGCAATGTTTGTAAGTATGAGAAGAAGAAGAGATAGACCCACCATTAAGTATACCGAAATGGTCAGGGCGACGAGCTGAGTTGATTTAGCCATGCCCGTCTGTCCGTCCGTCCGTCTGTCTGTTTGAACGCAAACTAGTCCCTCAATTTTAGAGATGTCTCGATGAAATTTGGTATGGAGCCGCCATTTTGTATTATATTAATCATTTGTCGGAACCAGTAAGATCGGACCTATACAACGCATAGGTCCCATACAAACGATTGTTCCGATAAATGGGTTTTGGCCTATAACTCTTGCAATCAAAAAGCTAGGAGAGCGAAATTTTGCAGGTTTAGTACATATTATATTTGTAACCTGTGTAGTGAAAATCAACCAGATCGGACCAACAAAACATATAGCTCCCATATAATCGATAGTTTCGATAAATGGGTTTTGGCCTATAAATTTTGCAGTTAAGAAGCTAGGAACGTAAAATTTTGCAAAGTTGGTACTTATTATAAATGTGATGTGTGTAATGAAAATCATACAGATCGGAGTAACATAACATATAGCTTCCATATAACCGATTGCTCCGAAAAATGTGGTTTGGCCATGTAGGACACTTAAAAAATATATGCGTATTCATGAAAGGTATAAAGCCTGCGGCACAGCCGAAGACAACCCTTTCCTTACTTGTTTTTATGTACTATTCTTCCTGACTTTGTTTTAACTGTAGTATTATAATTTTGGGAAATTATCTCTTTTTTATATCTAGGTGTTAGTTTATTTCCTAATCTTCTACTAATTTTAACGAAAATTTCTTCTCCTATATCATATTGTTTTAGTGCCTTTCTATTTCTATTATGGTATGCAAGGTCTGCAATTTGCTTCTCCTTAATTTTATTTGTAGTTTCTAATCTATGCTTATCTTACAATGAAGGTTGCTACAAATTCTTCTACCAAAATATATTTCTATTGGTCTTTTCCCTAATGTAGAGTGTATTGTACAATTATACTCTTTGATTGCTCTTTCTAAAAGTTCGGTAAAAGATTGGTGAGCTTTTTTGCTTTGTATGCTTGGCATTATTTCTTGCAATGTAGAATGAAATCGTTCCACCTGTCCATAAGAGCAACTTTTCCATCATAAGGCTTATTTCTTCTGGTTTGAATGATTTTTCATTGTCCATAACATTGTTTCCGGCACGAACGAGAAAAGAATGTCTCCTAACATTAATAATAAAGGATCAATATTTCATAAATTAATGCTATATAAAATTAAAAGTTAAATAAATTTTAATATCACCCCAATAAAATAATTTTTATTATAAAAATAAAATTAATCTAAAAAATAAAAATAATAAAAATTATAAAGATTTATAGGGTATTCTCGTCTTTTAATTATATTTTAGCTTTTTTACTAAAATATAAAATTCTATAAAAATTTTATATGAAACAGTTTATACTTCGTCCAACCATTCATACAAGCCTTCAATTAAAAGACTAATGATTATGCTACCTTTGCACAGTCAAAATACTGCGGCCATTAAAATTAATTCATTGGGCTGGTTAGACTTTTAAAATAACTCAAAAAGACATGCTTTTGTTAAACAGGCGAGTAAAATATTTGCCGAGTTCTCTATATAAACTCATCAATTAAAATTATAAAAACATAATATATATACTAATTTTATCATTATTAATTTTAAAATTTAATTTTTTAAAAAATTTTTATAAATAAAAATTAAAATATAAATAAATAATATAATTTCAAAATAATTTATAGCAAAATTTTTAATAATTGCTAATTCTACGCATATACTTCAACTAAAAATTTAAATAATTTATAATTTACTTTAAAGCTTATCCCTTAAAATATTTTAATTAATAATTTTATTTATTAATTAATTAATAAATAAATTAAAAATTACTAAATTAAATTTATTTCTAAAAAAACTAGATACCTTTATAAACGAATAACATTTCATTTCTAATAATTTATTTAAAATAATTATGATACATTAACTTTCATAAATTATTAACTCTTATAAAACCGAGATCAATAAATATAATTATTTAATAAACCCTGATACACAAGGTACAAATAATAAATTTTTCTTTTATAATAAAAATTTTTCAAAATTTTTCAATATTCTCTCACAATACAAATTAACTATTATTAAATTTATTTTTTCAATAAACAAAACTAAAACAATTTATTTTATAATTATTTTTAATAAAAATAAATTATATATATATTATAAAAATATAATAAACAAAATAAATTAATAAATAAATAATAAATCAATTTATAATGATTTGCACAAAAATCTTTTCAATGTAAATGAAATACTTTACTAATTAAGCTTTAAATGGTCATTCTAGATACACCTTCCGGTACATCTACTATGTTACGACTTATCTTACTTGAAAAATAAGAGCGACGGGCGATGTGTACATATTTTAGAGCTATAATCAATTTTTTCATCTTTAAAAATTTACTTTCAAATCCACTTTCATTAATAATTTCAAAATTAAATTCATTTAAATAATTTTATTGTAACCCATTTCTACTTAAACATTAGCTACACCTTGATCTGATATAAATTTAAATATAAATTATTGAAAATTATTATTCTCATAAAATATTCTAATAACGACGGTATATAAACTGAAATACAAATTTAAGTAAGGTACAACGTGGATTATCGATTAAAGAACAGGTTCCTCTGAATAGATTAAAATACCGCCAAATTTTTTAAGTGTCAAGAACATAACTATTACTACTTTAGTGTTTAAAATTACATTTTTAATAATATGGTATCTAATCCTAGTTTATTATAAAAATTTAAAAGATTATACAATATTTTTTAAAATTTTACAAATTTAAAATTTCACCTAATAAATTTATATATATTTTTTATTATTACTTTCACTGAAAAACTGGCACAAATTTAACCTATACTTAAAAAAATTACTTGTTACGGCGGCTTGATACTTGGTGTGTCGACAGCCAAGTTATAAGCGCTCGTAATAAATTGCAGGAAGGGGAGAGAAATAAAAACTCGTTAGTTCGTATATAAATACAATGGTGGTAAGGTTTATTTACATTAATAATCAACGAATTAAAGGGTGGAAGTGGTTAGTTTAGAATCGAATTAAATTCAGTATAAAGTTACAAGTGCAAAGACTTACCTCACGGGAGTTGGCGGCGGGCGGTTTTCTCGACGTTCGAAAAAGAAGTGGCCGAGCTATTATTAATTTAGTTCGTCGCACCCGCCGAATGCTAGCTCTCGCTATTATCCGGCCGGGTGCACGGTTATCGGTTTAAACCGAGATACCGGCCCCCTTGCGGCAAGCAATATTTAACACGCACCCGGCGGCCAAGTCCCGTAAAGGCAAGGTTAATATGGCTAAACTTAAATTTAATTTGGAGTTCCGTGGTAGAGCGTCAACGCTGCGCAGATTCCCTGTGTGCGGTTCCTGTGGGTGAAAGAAACTATTAGTCGATATGTACGTGGGTTGATTCTAGTGCACTTTACTTATTTTGTAACATATACCCGGTTATTGCGGGTGGGCTCCAGAGACGACCAAACCAAATATGGTGGCTTGTGTCAGAAGCCCTCCCACGGTCGATGGTGGCGCGCCGCTGACCATAATGCTGGCGTACACGTCGGCGCCCAAAGTAAGCCGGACTGGTGAGGACCGGTGGAACGTCGGATCCGCCAGCTTCATAAACTGGGACGGAGTAGCTACGGACGGATCTAGCGATGTGGTTGGGCTAAGCCGCGAATATCGAGCCACCATTGTGGCCTGGGTCGTCACCTCTCCAGCTGTGCCATATTTTCCACGAAGGATGAGTGTGCACCTCGCGTAGTATGCCGTGCCGGTACGCTCCAATTGGAGGTCCTTAGCGAGGTTCGCGTCGATGATCGAGTTCGGCGCGCAGGAATAGATGAGTGCCCGCACTATGTGCAGTTTGCCCCCCGCAGCAATTCGAACCATGGCCGTTGGAGCGATGGCTACGAAGGCTCGTGTTATGGTGGTTGCTAAGGGCGCCTCCCTTAAGCGCCCGGTTCTGAAGCCGGACGGAGCGATATTTTGAAGCGCGAGAGTGCTGTCTTGGGCACGTGATTTATACGGGGCCGGCCTAGCCGAAGACCGCCGTGACGAGCGGGACGGCGGTTCCGCGTCACCACGGCGCCCTCCGGTAGTACGGTGCGATGGGCGGAAAGGACGTGTCTCCGCGCCATCCCCGCGTTGCTTGTTGAATGGCTTCTCGTGCTGAAGCAGAGGTCGAAAACGGCGGGGTGTCGATGCAACCTGTTGGGTCGCTGATGTCAGTGCGGTGACGTCTTCCCTCCTGGTAACTTCTTCGTCCGCAACTTGTTCTGCCCATGACATCGTGTTCTCCGCTATGTGGATGGATAGAGCGTCATCCGAATTGGCTTCATCATCGTTGTTCTCGTGGGTGGTCGGTGGTGCCTCGTCAGTGTGAGTGGAGGTATGGTGCGGTTCGTTGCATCGATGGCACCGGGCTTCGCTGGGGCATGCCCTACTGTGGTGAAACGGTGACAGACAATTTGCGCAGTACCGCGCCTCTATGATCACCCTGAGACGCTCTACGTTCGACATGCGCCTTTAAACGGGACACAGCCGAATACTATGAGACTTCTGGCACAAACGGCACGGAATGGTGAACGCGCAGCCACGTGTCTCCGTTTTATTGCGTTTGACGCTGAATCCAGTCATTCTGGAATAGTAATTGGTTACTACGGTTAGAGATTTCCGGAGGTTGGGTGGCTTATGGGTTCTTCACAAACGTGGTTTTGGCTTATTCGTGCAGAAGGACTTGAAACTGTTTGGGTATTTCCGTTGTTGATATGTTAAACCCTATAAAACATCATGCTCAAGAGGACGTGTTTCTCGCCCGTACGATACGGCGTACGGCACATTCGTGTTGCCACGGATGTGCTTACAGCATTATGCCGCAGCTCGCCTACAACACGGCTCAGTCAAGAAAGTACTTGCCCAAAAGTACTCATATCATTACGTAAAAATATTTTCGATTCTGCCATGCCAAATAAAATGGGAAATTTTTCCGGTAAAAACAGAATTAAAGGGGACGATTTTAGAATGGGGTCCCATTGATAGGAAATACCGGGTATTTCAGGATGGTAGAGGGACCTCTCCTGATCACAGATATATATATCATAGGGTGCGGAAATGTACCACTTTTATTGCAAAATTCATGGGACACCATTCTAAATCGCAGCCTAATTAATTCAGCACTGCATACATTCCTGAATGAAATGTCATTAATGGAAAAATTGTAGCGAGGTAAGTAGTAAAATTTGTTGTTGATAATTTTTCTGAAATTAATTTGTAATTCTTTTATTTTTCAGGTGGCAGGTGGATCGTTGGGGAACGGAGCAGTGGATACATGGCGGATTTCAAGGTAAGTATAAGTTTACGCTGCCGAAATCCTGTATCGTTTCGGCAGCGTTGAAACCATGTATGTACGTGTGTGTATCACTCGCTGTGGTGGCCGGCGCGCAGCGATGGATACATACATGAAAATTATGTAGATATCCAATTCTAATTTTTTATCTTTTTAGGTTGTATGGGCAGCTTTCTATATGGCCCATCAATGAGCAGCCAAACATATGCTCCATCAATGGGCAGCTTTCTATATGCCCCATCAATGAGCAGCCAAACATATGCTCCATCAATGGGCAGCATTCTATATGCCCCAACGGTGCATGCCACACAAATGTGTGACGCAAATATTAGTGCCCCATTGTGGCATGGCGCATGGGCGGGTGACGAAATTTTATTTATGCGCCGGGGGAATAAAATGCAATGCATAGTTTGAGAGATGTGTGCACTACGATGGTGCGTATGGCTATTGTACTCTGATGCACGAGCCGTCTCCCGTGGGCAACAAACAAAATGCAAGTCACGGGTAACTTCGAAGGTGGCTGTTGGCATGATCGTTCCCCACAATAACCAAGCCTCAATACTTCAATAAACGGTATGCAAGAGAAACAGCAACCGTTTTGGTTCCAATTATACATTTCATAAAATACGATAGAGGAAGATTTACAACGATGGGGATCTCACAAAATAGAAGCCAAAAACTTAGACAACAAGCAGATTGGAGTCGTATCGTCAGCTGCAGCAGCACGAACAGAGAAGTCTCAAATCAACATCGAATGCTGAGTGAGTTGCATGTGTGTTTTTATATTGTGTTGCATGTGTGTTTTTATATTGTTTATACTATGTTGTGGGATTTTTATCCGAAGGTTGCTGGTTTGGATCCCGACCATTTTCTTAAGCTTTTTCCTTTTAAATATGATTTATAATAAATCCTTATTCGTGCAAGAGGAGATTTTTGGTGTGCTGCTTGCAATTTTTTATACCGTCTGCTTCTGCCAGGCAAATATGTAAATTTCTTCTGAAAAGCCTTTCATGGCACCCGTTTTAGAGAACCTTTTCAAATGATTTTTCATGTTGCCTGTAGGGAGAATCGAACCTAGGTCCTTCTGAATACAAATGAAGCATATAAAATTTAAAACATTATTTTGAACACTGAGAAACTTTTGACCTGAGAGTTTATTCAAAACCATATCTAACCGTTTGTGTAATTTTGTCACAAACTCGTTTGGAAAACATTTACTTTTTACGCTTGGAGAATATTGTTCAATAAACTAGCTTACTTCTTTGTTTATTGGGTAATATTGTCTGCAAGGAATTCACGGTATTTGTTTCTGTTGTGTGAGGGGGGGCCTAGTAAAAACGATACCCGTGTCCCGAATTTAGCACCATAGATATGTCATAAAAGTAGCCCAATTTTGGGTTATTTACAAAATGTGTTATGCTTAAATAGACCCATAAGCATGACGGAAATGAACGCAACTGGTTCCATCATTATTGGGTACAATATATGTATTCGTGGGGGTCCATTTCTTTTGATGAAATGGCTAAAAACTTAAAAATCAGGGCATAGTTTTTTCCTATTCGATTTCTAGATTGTGTTCCAAAGGTTATTTAAAAATCTTCGATTTCGAAGTCGCGAAGGCGTATTTCAGGAGCCAAAATTTTTCATTTTGTTTATAAGACTCTTAAGTTAATAATACGGTTATTTAAGAGCCAAAAGTCTTCATTTTGTTGAATTTTGTAAGTCCCCAGTACCTCAAACTGTTGATATAGATGACTCTGGGGGGTACTCTTGTTGTCTTGGGCAACTTTTCAACTTCTGTGGCAGAGCGGTTCACCCGTCTGCGTTAGGGTTTCTGTTGGTCTCGCTATGTTTGGACGAGTGCATTTATTTTCTTGTAGCTGATCGGTTTGTCCGATCGCGGTGGGTATTAAAGAACTTGTTACATTTTAGTTTTGATTTTGTTAAGTCGCTTTGACTTAAGTTATGGCTTCCCTAATTCATTAAGTAATTAGAAGTGGAATTAGGGAGATTGAGAAGTGGAATATCACTAATGTTCGCCATCCTCTTTACCGGATGGTAGTAGGACCAATTTCAAAATTGGTCTGGTAGTCTGGCCCCTTGCTGTATCGAGTTCGACGACTCGGACTCGTTTATCGGGTCCCCGATGTAATTCCGCAATTCGACCTAATCTCCATTCGTTGGGGGGTAAGTTGTCCTCCTTTATGACGACCAGGTCTCCTCGTTTCAAGTTAGATTGTGGATGTTTCCACTTCACACGTTTTTGCAATTCGGTGAGGTACTCGGTTTTCCATCGTTTGCAAAACGTTTGGTGAAGGGACTTAAGTTTTTCCCATCGGTTGACGAGCGAAGCGCGGTTCTCGCTAACGTCGATCTCCGGTGGGGCTAATAAATGCCCACCAATGAGGAAATGCCCTGGGGTTAGTGGCTCCAGGCTAGACGGATCATTTGAGGAGGGGCTTAATGGCCGTGAGTTGAGACACGACTCAATTCTACAAAGTAGGGTGCTGAACTCTTCAAGAGTAAATTTATGATCTGAAGCGATCCTCTTGAAGTGGTGCTTGAAGCTTTTTACACCAGCCTCCCATAAGCCGCCCATGTGAGGAGCGCCTGATGGGATGAAATTCCATGTCAGGGCTTGATGGCTGTATTTGGATAGGGTTTGAGTGCGAGCGTCCGCTAAGAAGGCTTTAAGCTCGGAACGGAGCGCCCTGGATGCTCCGACAAAGTAAGTTCCGTTGTCGGAGTAGATATTCTTTGGACAACCCCGTCTACCAACGAACCGATCGAAAGCTGCCAGGAAAGCGGCAGTACTCAGGTCGCTAGTGGCCTCCAAATGAATAGCCTTGGTAGAAAAACAAACAAAGAGGCAGACGTAGCCCTTTGAAACACGACATCCTCTTCCGCTATAGGATTTTATGTCGAAAAGTCCGGCAAAATCTACGCCGGCATTCGTGAATGCTCGGGAAAAGGTAGCGCGTTCCGGTGGAAGGTTCCCCATAAGTTGGGTTTGATACCGCTTCCGGTAAATAGTGCAAACCTTGCAATTATGAATGACAGAACGGATAATATTTTTGACCCTCGGGATCCAATATTGCGTACGTATGAGACGCAACATGAGTTGGTTTTCACCGTGAAGTGCGATCTGGTGGATAAACTGGACGAGAAGACGCGTGAAGCGACAGGCGTAGGGGAGAATGATCGGGTGGCGCTCGTTGTAGGCGAGGTCTTGGGATGCGGCAAGACGACCGCCCACCCTCAAAATGTTATGGTCGTCAACGAAGGGGTTAAGGGGCAGGACGTCGCTTTTCGACCCGATGGGTTTTCCGGACTTTATGTTAGCCAATTCTTCAGGATAATGTTTCTTTTGATAAATTTCTATTAAGCGTCTAGTCGTTGCCTTAATTTCGTCGGGCGAAATGAGGTACGACTGCGCTTTAAACGAAGATTTGGTTTTAGGATTAGTTCTTTGAGAGAACCTCATGACGTATGATATAACTCTCAAAGCTCTGGAAAAATCGGAAAATCTATCAAGGGGGTCCTCACTATGTTTTACTTTCACAGCTGCGTGGCTTTGTATCCTTTTCCCTTCAATGTTCGTACCATATTCCTTTTCCTGGGTAGGCCATTTTGTCTTGTCTTCTTGTAACCAAGAAGGTCCCTGCCACCACAAAATGTTTTCAACTAAGTCCTTCGCTGATAGTCCTCTGCTGGCCAAATCTGCTGGATTTTGTGCGGATTAGACATGGTGCCAAGCTCTGTTTCCAACTTTCTCTATAATTTTTGTTACCCGGTGAGCGACGAAGGTTGACCAGGAGCAGGGGAGTTTTCTGATCCATGCTAGAACAATTGTCGAGTCTGTCCATAGATGTGTGTTTATATTTCCTATGTTTAGGTTTTCGCGGATGGAATCTATTATTTCGGCCAACAAGACAGCCCCGCATAGCTCAAGTCGTGGTAACGGTATTGTTTTCACGGGGGCTACTCTTGTCTTCACCATTAAAATATTGACGTGTACTTGATCCTTCACCTTTGCTCGTAGGTAGACTGTAGCTCCATAAGCCTTCTCTGAGGCGTCGCAAAACCCATGTATTTCTACGTCGTTAGTCGGTGTAAAATATACCCATCGTGGTATTCGTATCTGATCAATTGGTTAAGTCGGCCTGGAGGACTGGGCCTGTATGTAGCACGTCATTCAGACTTGTGCCATTAGCCGTAGGACACGATGCATTGAATACCACTCTGACTTTGGTGGTTGTGCTGTCTTCCTTTATGACCGCGTGGTGGGGCAAGAAATAACAGTCTGTGGACTGTGGTGGTATGACACTAGGAACTTTTGACATATGGCCTAATGTCTCGTATTCCGATACTACCCTATTGTACTCTGTCTGTAGGGCCGGTGTCTTTGATAGGCGCGTCTCATTCCGATAGAATTGAGAGCAGACACCCTTAAGAGAAGGCCCTAAGCAGATGTTGTTAGGAAACTCCTGTTTGAAAGGGAGGGCGACTGTATATTTTCCGTCGGAGTTTCTGGTCGTTGTGGCCTTGAACAGTGCCTCGCAATAGGCATTATCTTCATTGAATTGCCGTTTCTTTGGCACATTTTCCAATTCCCAGAAAGAGGTTAACTGCTTATCTAGGTTGATTTCATTGAAAAAAGATACGCGATGGTTGGTTGGGTGAGGTGCGTCCGCGCGACCGGTTAAAATCCAACCGAAGACGGTTTCTTGGGCGAGAAGCGTATTTAGAACGTTCTTCCGTATACCGTTCAGGATAATTTGGGGATAAATGTCGCCTCCTAGGATGAGGTCAACTGGTTCATTAATGAAGAACCTTTTATCCGCCAAGATTAAGTCAGGGAATGCTTGCCGAGTCATTGCGTTAACTTGACAAGTTGGAAGATCCCCTGTAAGTTGTGGTAGGACCAGGACCACTGTATCAATGCGCACTAAGGGGTCTGTGAGGGAACCTAATTGGATTTGACACGACTCTTTAACCTGCGCTGATGGCGTATTATGGATGCCCGAAACTTGGACATGCATGCGTTTTGACTGCAGGTTTATTCTCCTCTTTAGTCTTTCTGTTATGAAAGAACACTCAGAGCCGGAGTCGATCAGTGCTCTAGCGGAGTAATTGACTCCATTGGAGTGGATGTTAACCCGAGCCGTTCCTAATAATACCCCCTTAGTTGTATTAGCATGGCAAGACGAGACGTTATTAATATCTTTCCTCTTTTCAGATTCCAGACTGTCTCGCGCCTGCTGTGATGTTGAGGGCCTATCATCAGACGTATTTTGACGCCCCCTCTGGTTAGTTGCTTTTGGCTGAGCTGTTGCCAAGTGGAGTAAGGTGTTGTGCCTTGCGTGACACGAGCTTCAGTTAAATGAACTTGTGCATCGTGTCACTGTGTGTCCCGCCGACAGACAGTTCAAGCAACAATTGTTGGTTTTGATGTAGGCTCTTCTGTCTGCAGTGGTTAGTCCGCGGAATTTCGGACAATTTCGTAATTTGTGCTCTTTACTGTTGCACATTTTACATGAAGCTTTTGGGACGGTGGCTTGTGAGGACCCCAAAACCACCGGTTTTGGAGCCCCACACGCGAACCCACTCGTCCCGACTTTACAATGGAGTTACTTTGAATTTTTGAATTTTTGAATTTATAAAAAAAAAAGAATATATTTTTGAACACCCTACTGTACACATTTACATACGTATTTATATATATAAATAACCAACCATTATACCACATGAATTCCGCGGTATAAATTGTCACAAATATATATATTTTTGGATGCGCTAATTTACACATTTTTTTTGGAACACCCTAATACACACTTTAACTAATTTTGTAAAAATTAGATGAGCCGCTAACCAAGCCATATTTTAGTTCCAAGTAACAAAATAGCACACAAACAATTGCAAGCAACCGGCATTCCAGCATGAAAAGGGTCGGTCAGCCAACTCAAGGCAGCGGTGCTTTGCTAACAAACCAACATACATACATATGTATATACACAATAAGCACATAGGCTACCGACACGGGTAATGCGAGCGGACATCGCACAAAGAAGAAATGGAAAATGCATTGCTGGCATAGCAAAGACAATAGGCGGTGGGAGTTCAGCAAAACAGCCAGCATACATATTGATGTCAATAGCATGTCCAGCTGATCGATGGAGTGCAAGTGGGCAGCTGATCACAATGGGGGCATTCCGGGTGCAAGCGAGCACGTAGCAAATGCTGTTAGGGACTTAGAACATAATGTGTAGTTATATCGATGTAATATATATTTACATACAAATCATGTAAATAGGATATTAGCATACATTAAGGATTTTTTATTGTAAAATAACTGTCCGCCTGTGCTCAAAATAGTATAAAAGAAGAGCATTTTGCCAATAAGATTCAGACGTTAGGTAGGCATAGTAGCTTGTTGACGCCTTGTTCAACAGTGAAGGAACTCCTGGGATTTGCAAGGTCACGAGTTTTCAAGATTATATACAGTGGTGGTTTCCTACCTCCGCTGTCCGAAAGTTAGTGGTGGTTTCCCACCTCCGCAGCTTTTACTAGCTTATTTCCGAAGATTAGTGGTGGTTTCCTACCTCCGCAGTCTTTAAGAGCGCAGGAATATTTAAGTTATATACGACGGTGGTTTCCTACCTCCGCCGTCTAGAAGATAAGCGGTGGTTTGCTAACTCCGCTATCTTAGCATAAGAGATTGACATTTTATTTAATAAACTGAATTTTATATATTTTAAACGAAACCAGGGTTTTTTCTCTTTAAAAGGAGACGTTAGGGATTTCTCTAATCCACAGGATCCCTGGACGGACTGAGCTTAACCCCGGCTTAAAGGAAAAGTCCGTCACAGGCTTGGTATACTCCAAGTTTCGCAGGCGTATCCCGTGCATTATTTTGACTCCTGGGTGCTTTGGATGGTTTGCTACCCCGGAGGTCAGAGACGGTTTCCAACGTTTGGAACCGATTGGACAGGAATTTGTCCATGTCCTCCCATTTTGGAATCTCTGTTTTGTTCTCTATGGTTTGTTCCCATAAAGCCAGAGTGCATTCCGGGAGTTTCGTGGAGCATAAGTAAGTGATTATTGCATCCCAATTCGAAATGTCGATTTGATGACATTGGAGCGCCGAAATGCAATTATTAATGTCGCGTTGCAACTTTTTAATTCCCGTACCGCATTCACTTTCAACTGCGGTTAAACTAAACAAAGTTTTCAATTGAGTGTTAACCAGGATACGTTTGTTTTCGTACCTGACACTCAGGTTTTTCCAGGCTGTTGAAAAGCCTTCGTTTGTGAGCGAACACCTGCGCACAATTTCTTTTGCCTCCCCTTCAGTTTTAAGGTTGAGGTGGTACAACTTTTCCATCGGGGTAAGGCGTTGGTTCAATATATAGATGGCCGTGAACAAATCCCTAAATGTTGGCCAAGAAAGATAGTCGCCTTTGAACACTTCGGTGTCACAAGGAGGGAGGCGTATGTTATTTTCTCTGCTGGAAGATTCAGAGATTTTGGGGGCAGTTGTGGCAGCTACGGATAACTTCTCGACATCCGCATTAATTGTGGCCATGCATTTCGCGTAGCATGCAAAACAGGCCTTGTTTTTATGTCGTAAAGACTGCAAGTCCTCTTTGGAGAGGTCAGGTGAGCTGAGTAGACTCTCATATGTGGCTTTAGTCTTCTTCCACAATGACTTGAACTCTTCTTGCTGTATTGCAAGGGTGTGCTTATCCAGCTCTTGGATCTGTATAGAGCTGAAGTCTTGCTCAAACTCAACTATACAGTCGGACAGTCGGATGTATGTCTCCATTTTTTTAATTAATTTGAATATCTTGTCTCTTTAAAGGAAACAGAGAACAGGAATAACGACTCACGAATTTTCGTGCTTGGAAGCGAGTTATGGGTGCCACAGATAGCTATCTGGATGCCGATTCAGTGTGTCTAATAAAGTGAAGTGATATTTGAAATTCGCACAGATAGAAATTTTGGTAAAAATTTAATGTGCCTGTGGACAAATAAAACCAGTGACTATAATTCCTGGTATAGCCAAACCAAAGTGATATACCAGTCGCAATATAAGAGTGTATATATATATGTGGCGCGATTAATATGTTAACCAAAAAATCACCAAAGGAGTGATAGTTTTGTAAATGTGAACGTGAATCAGATAGAAATCTGTATCGTGGCGAAGTATGTGTGACACAGATAGAAATTTGGAATGCCAATTTAATGTGTCTTAAATAAAGTGTATGACACAGATAGAAATCCCAAGGATTTAATGTGTCTTTTTGCACGCTGCCAGTGAACGTGTGTATAAGAATCAGAACAAAACTGAACGAAACGCCGAATAGCCAAAACCAATGTGAATAAAATCCAATAACGCAATTAATGTGTAAAAACGTTGTTTAAATATATTATTTATTAAACGATTAGAATTGATATACAAGATATTGTGTTGATTAAAATATGTGAGTTTGCAACAACTATTGGACTGTTGTAGCACTGAATAAAAATGCCACTAGCCGCCCAACGCAAGTGATTATTTTGAAGTGGCACGTATTTTGTATATTGCCGCAAGTATTAAAAAAGAAAAATCGAGTGAATATTGTGGTATTAATTTGCAAATGCATCAACCAAGTGGAAGTGTAAATTGTTGTTGAAAATCAACAAACAATGGAAAATCTGATTATTTGAACAGAGACTGTACAGTGCTGTGGTGAAGTGTAAAATAAAAAACAAAAAAAATAAAGGTGATGAGCCACAGCCTGTCTGCCTTGAGCTGTGTCGAGGAGCCCTTACCACTGGAGGGGGGAACTTCTCGATAGTCAAAAGGCGCTACGTGTGCTTTTCAAATACAAGAACTTTCACTTGCTCCGATCTTCAAATTATATCACACAATCACTCGCGATACGTCTATGCGTACTATAAAAAAAAAATGTGCACTAAAAATCAACCACTTACCTCGAATTTAATGTTAAATGATACATGGACTGTATGATGTGTGATGTCTGCAGGGTGGTATGATGATATGGACTGTATGATGTGTATGGATGATGTGATGTGATGCGATTATGCGTGTGATGTGATGCGATTATGCGTGTGATGTGATGCGTTGTGTGTGTTGCTGTCTCTGTTACGCTGTCACTCGCTGCTCTGTATATTCGCTATGTTTGTGATTTTGATGCGTCTCCGTGTATTTAATTGGTATTTAAATAATTTTTGCGCTGGTTTAGTAATCCAAATGTTTTTGAATGGTGTTCACAATTGCTCACGGGATATTCCTGGCGAGATGGACCAAATGTTACGGCGGCTTGATACTTGGTGTGTCGACAGCCAAGTTATAAGCGCTCGTAATAAATTGCAGGAAGGGGAGAGAAATAAAAACTCGTTAGTTCGTATATAAATACAATGGTGGTAAGGTTTATTTACATTAATAATCAACGAATTAAAGGGTGGAAGTGGTTAGTTTAGAATCGAATTAAATTTAGTATAAAGTGATTGTGGATCAAACTACGTGATCTGTATTATGCAAAGACTTACCTCACGGGAGTTGGCGGCGGGCGGTTTTCTCGACGTTCGAAAAAGAAGTGGCCGAGCTATTATTAATTTAGTTCGTCGCACCCGCCGAATGCTAGCTCTTGCTATTATCCGGCCGGGTGCACGGGTTTAAACCGAGATACATTGGAATAAAGCTCTGCTCATTAGGGTGTGCCGTAATATTTAGGCCGGTGGCCTAAACATACTAATTCCAAATTTCTTTGATTTATAAAATTAATTACTGAGAATATAAATATAATTCATCTTATTATTAAAATAAATAAAAATTCATGCAAAAACTTACATATAAAATAAATTTATAATAAAAATTTAAGCCAAAATAAAACTTTAAAATAATATTATTTTATTAATTTATAAAAATTTAATCAGAATAACATTTGAAAAATAGTTAATAATTTCAAAATTTTCACATGTAAAATTTTTAATAATAATAACAATTTTTAATTAATATAAAAATATCTCCCACAATTTATTAATAATTTAATAATTTTTTAATGAAATCAACCCCTAATAATTATTATAAAATTCTTAAAAAATAGTTAATAATTTCAAAATACAAAAAAATTATATATGTATATATGTATATTACTAGCTGAGCCCGGCAAACGTTGTTTCGCCTTTGTTTTTTTGTTATTGTATACCTAGGCTCATTATGAACCTAATATCATTGTGAGCCTCTGTTAAAAGAAAACTATGAAAAAAACACCACCACCACCACCGGTGGCCTAAACATACTAATTCCAAATTTCTTTGATTTATAAAATTAATTACTGAGAATATAAATATAATTCATCTTATTATTAAAATAAATAAAAATTCATGCAAAAACTTACATATAAAATAAATTTATAATAAAAATTTAAGCCAAAATAAAACTTTAAAATAATATTATTTTATTAATTTATAAAAATTTAATCAGAATAACATTTGAAAAATAGTTAATAATTTCAAAATTTTCACATGTAAAATTTTTAATAATAATAACAATTTTTAATTAATATAAAAATATCTCCCACAATTTATTAATAATTTAATAATTTTTTAATAAAATCAACCCCTAATAATTATTATAAAATTCTTAAAAAATAGTTAATAATTTCAAAATACAAAAAAATTATATATGTATATATGTATATTACTAGCTGAGCCCGGCAAACGTTGTTTCGCCTTTGTTTTTTTGTTATTGTATACCTAGGCTCATTATGAACCTAATATCATTGTGAGCCTCTGTTAAAAGAAAACTATGAAAAAAACACCACTATTTTTCTCAATTCATTGCATTTCTTTAAAAAATAACGGTTATATAAAATGATTTAATTAGCCAATAATACATCCACAGCACATAAACTATTTTTTTCTATAACAAATTATTCAATAGCCAATATGGTAATATAATCACAGCACATACACTTTTTTTTAAATTAAAAATTATTCAAAATCGAAAATATGCTCATTTGATTTAATTGTTTTTTCCCCAATCAAATTTGAAATAAAAATTTGTCAAATGTTAAAATATTTTGATTGAGAGGAAGAGGGGTAGTGAAAGCTTTCTTATCTCGCGGTAATAGTAACCAAGGTTTATGATACAAAAGCTACAATAAATAGAAAGTTCTTAATTTTCTTGTATATTATCAAAAGGATATATTATACTTTTATACGCTACGACATCCGTCAGCGTACCAAACCACTCCCTGTTGAAACCTTAGTCAACACCTTTCTTTTGGTATCCGTATTGTCCAAACCCTTTGTAGGGTCACACATTTTGGTCGATATCTAGGAAACGGGGTCCCATATTGGACTTTGAACCACTTCCTATTTAGGGTCACGCCTGGTCCACATTTTGGTCGATATCTCGGAAACGGGGTGCTATGGGACTTTGAACCACTTCCTGTTAATATGCTCATCAACACCTTTCATTTGGTGCCATACTGTGCAAACACTTTTTAGAGTCACGCCTGGTCCACATTTTGGTCGATATCTCGGAAATGGGGTCCCATATTGGACTTTGAAAAACTTCCTATTAAAACCCTGAACAACACCTTTCATTTGGTACCATGTTGTGCACACACTTTTTAGAGTCACACCTGGTCCACATTTTGGTCGATATCTCGAAAACGGAGTCCCATATGGGACTTTGAACCACTTCCTGTTAAAACCCTCATCAAGACCTTTCATTTGGTACCCATATTGAGTAAACACTTTTTAGAGTCACGCCTGGTCCACATTTTGGTTGATATCTCGGAAATGGGGTCCCATATTGGACTTTGAAAAACTTCCTATTAAAACCCTGAACAACACCTTTCATTTGGTGCCATACTGTGCAAACACTTTTTAGAGTCACGCCTGGTCCACATTTTGGTCGATATCTCGGAAATGGGGTCCCATATTGGACTTTGAAAAACTTCCTATTAAAACCCTGAACAACACCTTTCATTTGGTACCATGTTGTGCACACACTTTTTAGAGTCACACCTGGTCCACATTTTGGTCGATATCTCGAAAACGGGGCCCCATATGGGACTTTGAACCACTTCCTATTTAGGGTCACGCCTGGTCCACATTTTGGTAGATATCTCGGAAACGGGGTGCTATGGGACTTTGAACCACTTCCTGTTAATATGCTCATCAACACCTTTCATTTGGTACCATATTGTGAAAACACTTTTTAGAGTCACGCCTGGTCAACATTTTGGTCGATATCTAGGAAACGGGGTCCCATATGGGACCTTGAACCACTCCGTGTTGAAACCTTAGTCAACACCTTTCATTTGGTATCCATATTATCCAAACTCTTTCTAGGGTCCCACCTGGTCCACATTTTGGTCGACATCTAGGAAACGGGGTCCCATATTGGACTTTGAACCACTTCCTATTAAAACCCTCATCAACAACTTTCATTTGGTACTATATTGTGCAAAGACTTTTTAGAGTCACACCTAGTCCACATTTTGGTGAATATCTCGGAAATGGGGTCCCATATGGGACTTTGAACCACTTCCTTTTTAAACTGTCATAAACAGCTTTAATTTGGTACCCATATTGTGTAAACACTTTTTAGTGTCACACCTGGTCCACATGTTGGTCGATATCTCGGAAACAGGGTCCCATATGGGACTTTGAACCACTTCCTATTAAAACCCTCAACAACACCTTTAATTTGGTACCATGTTGTGCACACACTTTTTAAAGTCACACCTGGTCCACATTTTGGTCGATATCTCGGAAACGGGGACCATATGGGACTTTGAACCACTTCCTGTTAAAACCCTCATCAAGACCTTTCATTTGGTACCCATATTGTGTGAACACTTGTTAGAGTCACGCCTGGTACACATTTTGGTTGATATCTCGGAAAGCGGGTTGCATAGGGTCTTGAAACTTCATATAAACCATAAATGGACCACTGCCTACGTAGTGTATAAGTTTGGTTGAAATCGCAAGACGCGTTTATGAGTAGTTCGGCGACGTACATATACGGGGACTTATTTTTATATGTATGTTGATATGTATATGTATATTATTAACTATTTTTCAAGTTTTTTTATAATAATTTTTTAGTTATAAAATGAACCCCTAATTAATTTATAAAAATTAAATAAATATTAAAAACTTGAAAAATATTTAATAATTTCAAAATTTTTAAAACTTGAAAAATAGTTAATAATTTCAAAATTTTGTATATAATATTATATATATAATATATACATATGGGTCAATTTCAAAAAAAACGTACACAACGAGTTTTTTTTTGCTTATTTTTAAAGTTTTTCCAATTCGCCTGTAAGAATGGCCAATTTATGTAGAAATTGATGAAGAATCCTGTGGTACCTTTAGGCCCTCAAAAAAATCAATATTTTTTGGTTTTTTTTTAGGTTTTCTATGATTTCTATCTTGAGCGTCACACACCAAATATGTATAAAAAATCGCTGAAAATGCAAAAATATTATGAATTCAAGTTTACTACGATGTTCTTTTGTTCTTCAAGATTGACTTTTGCGAAAATTACCTTTTCGATTATAAACACAAGATCACGATTCACCTTGATTAATTTTTTTTTTTTAAAGTGACTAGTTATTTACAAATTTTAAGATGAAAATATGTAAATTTTTGTCAAAAAAAGACTTGAACTAAGGGGTTACCTGCAAAGTAATAGGCTTGTAACAATGTATTTAAAAAAACTGCAATTATAAGCGTTTTAAGGAAAAAAACTAAGTGTGACGCTCAAGATATTTTGTGACGATCAATAGATTTTGTTGCACGTAAACACGAAATAATGCGAAATTTAAAGTTTAACGAAAAGAAGTTTATACAAGAAAACGAAAATTCTTCAAAAAACAAAAATTTTCATACAAAACTAAACATGTATATACAAGTTAACACACTGCGGCACCCAACATGTTGCATTCCCACACTATACCAATACACGTGCCGCCATGTCAGCATAATTGCAGTTAGCTACAACCTAACACCCTAACTCAAGGCCAGTCGCTTCCCACCGTATTTACCTGTGGGCTCATGCAATAGGAACCCAGCCAGACATAGCGTCAGCAAAATATGTTTCACACGATTGTGAAATACCTGCACATGACATCGGTGCATGCTAACCGTGGGAAGCGGGATTCTAAGCCGGCGCACCAAAACTCTGCGCTTGAAGACAGCAGCGCTAAACATTATAAATGGGAGCAGCGCAGAATTCAGGGGCAGTTGCGTGTGGACTACTAACCTTGAAGAGATTGGGCTGTGGTGCTTAGCTGGAGCGGCCGTGGCTCGAAAGCACCGCGGTCGAATTCGGATTTAAAAGAAAATAAGAAGAACGAAAACGATAATCTCGTTAGAATGTGGCCGTATATTTTGCAGTGAAAATTATAAGTTTTACAACGAAATTTTACCTTATAGTTGGCGGTGAAAATCCTGGGGTGGCCGTGACGCGTGTTGACTCGCTGATGATCGCTGGAAGAGTAGGAAGTTGTCCAGTCGAGGACAACCGTTGAACGCGAAATTTTAGCCTCCGGTTTTAAGGGGAGGTGAACCTACACATGCACACCCACCTGCATGTATATGTTGCTGACAAAACATGCATACGCATGCATGCACGTACAGGTGGGTGGTTTGGTATGTGTGGTTGGAAGGGAACAAGAAAGTGACATTAGGGTGGCTCGTTTTTGAGAATTTAGGCATCAGGCCTAAACATGCCGGCCCCCTTGCGATACGCAACATCTGAGAACCGCCGCAGGATTTTCACGCATGCCTCACTTAGTCTAGTAAACTCAAATGATAAGTCCCGGACGGCGCCGTCCCGCCGTCTGCCTTCGAGCAGCCACCGCCACTTTGAGGGTTGGAGCGTGGCCGGATCATACCTAGAGCTAAGAGAGGGGGAAAGAGTGAAAAATATACGTGTTGCATATTTCTTGCCATGTATCTATTCGACCCAATAAAAAGGTGGAACACATTTCATAACGAAAAAAAGAAAAAGTTTTATTATTATTTTTTAAACTTAACCTAACCTTACATGCTAGTGGCGCCGGATAGCACGAAACCGAATATCGTGCTCTGGGCGCGGAGGGACCCAAAGGACGCAGGGAAAGTTCCCGCGGTGAAAATGTCGGCGCATATGTCACCTCCGAGCACCAAGCGGAGCGGTGCGGCCTGATAGAATAGCGGATCAGCCAGCCGAATATGCTCATAAGGAGCGGCTATGTTCGCATCGACGGTTTGGGCGGGGCTGATCCGCTGAAAATGCGGGACACACAGCGCGTGCGCCGTGATTTGTTTGTTGTTCCCGTGTTTCCCGCGGATGCGGAGGAAGCAACCGCACTCTCCGCCCGAGTGTGTCGTCCGGAGCCCTAAATCTTCCGCCAAGGAGCGGTCGATGACTGTGCGGGGGGAGCACGCATCAATGAGGGCACGGATGCGTAGCAATCCACCCCCGGCTTCCAGCTTCACGACCGCAGTTGGCGCGAGGGTGGTCATGGGGCGCACCGGAGGGCCCACCCGGGAGAGGGCGCGGTTGAGACCGTCGCGGAATCCGGATACGAGAGGTAGTTGGCGCGGCGGCAGGGCCAATCTACCGTGGTTGTCGTCGGTGTTGCGTAGCTGGCGCGGCTGAGAGGCCAGTCTACGCTGATTGTGCGTATTTGTGCGGCGTGAGTCGTCGCTATTGGTGGTGCGTAGCTGGCGCGGCTGGGAGGCCAGTCTACGCCCGTCGTCGTGGCCGGTGTTAGTGCGAAGCTGGCGCGGCAGTGTGGCCAGTCTCCGCTTACGGCTGTTACGGTGCGCGCGGTTGCGGTGTTGCGAGGTGGTGACCGGGTCGGTGTGGTGGTCGAGGTTTCGCCGCTCGTGGGCTAGAAGGGGCCGGAACGGCAGTGAGTCCGATGCCCCTTCCGTCGGTCGGAGCGGCCGTGGGTCCGGTACCGACTCTACCTCCCATGCTGCGTCCGAGGCGTGGATCGACAGCATCTCTTCTTCCATCTCTGCCTCTTCCACTTGTTGCGCCCAACTCTTCTCGGCAGGCGGGCTAGTTGGCTCGGGGTCGTCCATTGGCAGGTGGAGAGTGGTGTGGTGCTTTCCACCACATCGTCGGCATCTGGCGGCGCTGGTGCATTCCCTAGCACAGTGGACCATGGACAGGCAGTTGTCGCAATAGCCGGCCCGAATGACCTCCTTCAAGCGCTGCAGGGGCGCCATCCCCTGGTATTGGGCGCACGACCGAAGCGGATGGCCATCGCCACACAGCGGGCATGGCTTCGGGTACCGGCCGGCTAAGCGTTCGGCCCGCTGGCGTAGGGATGCGAAACGTGTCATTCTGGCGGAAGAAAGGAGAATAAAACAAAATTGGTTATTTTTACGGCCGTACACCCGTACGTGTGGGTGGCGAGGGCGCTGTAATTCGGCGACCGTTTATGTATATGGGTCTAATATCGCGAAACCCACCACAGTTCATTTGCAGAACTTCATAATTATTTAACCGGAATATGTTCATATATGTATATTATTCTTGGTTACTAGCGGTAAATATATTGAACGATAATAAATAGGACCCGTTATATGCCCGAAACGAGTCCAGGAGTGACAAAAGTTATGTTTCTTATACGGTTGCGTATGTCACCGTAACACCGTAGCGCTTGCTACGAAAGGTTATATTTTCTTGCTTGACTCACCCTGCATTCTGTTTCGCTAGGCAGAGTGCATTTATTTTCTCGCGTTCATTATGTCCATATGTATGTACATATATTTGTGTACGTATATTCGTGCTGGCGTTAGGGCTGCGCACACAGCGACGTTTTCGCTTTGGCTGGTCCGGTAATCCCGGCGGAACTCGGAATCCGGTACCGAGCCTGGTAGAGAGTGTGAGGGTCTTTTAGGTTCCGGTTACTTTTGTTGTTTTGTGGGCAAAATAGCCCTGCCCCTACGAAAAAATAACCCAAACTCATTAAAAAAGCAGAAAACAGAACAAAAAAAACCAAAAAAAAGTTTTCCGAAACGAAAAAAAACTTTTTATTTTTTGGACTTTTTCCATTTTTTTTTGCCTCGGCACGGTCGCCGAGGAGCGGGACGAACGTAGATTTCGTCCCCCCTTCTCCCGCAGTAAGCGGTCCCGATTTTTTTCCAAGTCGGGTTTTTGGTGCCCGTTGACCAAAACCGTAGCATCACTAGCGCGCAGCCGTGATCATTGGCAAACATATTTACATATATGTATGGCGCTCGCATTGAGCGACGGTTCAATTGAACCACACACACATATATGCTCACTCACGCTTTGCTAGCAGAGCTCGCGACCGACAAAATATGTAGTACATACATATTTATATATACTCACTCTAGCAATAGAATAAGTGCCGAAAATAAAGAGAAAATTCATTGTTCATTTTTCTCTGCCAGCGTAGTAGAGAAAAATGACCCAATTCATTATTCTTATTTTTTCCGGCGCGCGTGGTCAGCAGTATTTGCAGAGGTAAGTAAATTTGTATTTCTAGTGAAAATTTTATGCCTAACCTAATTTTTCCTGTATTTTCAGATCGGCATGGACACATTGGGCACCTGGATGCAGATGGGATGGTTCGCCTGGACCGCGCATTGGCAGGATTTGGGTAAGTTTTTATTTTGCGCTGCCCGAAATACTGTATCGTTTCGGTAGCAGCGCAAATTACTTAGAAAAAATTGTGTCTCAAATGCTGTGGCGGCCGGCACATGCTTTTGAGACACATTTGCATGGACATATGCGCACATATATATGTGGTACAAAACTTACTATTGGTTTTTTTCCTTTGCAGGTTTTAGCTTCCTGATGCTACTCGTGTCTGCTCTTGTACGCCCGTCGCTTTGGAGAAGAAGCACCGACCTAAAACACTACATGCGTAGACAAGCTGACATATGTAAATCATTCGATGCGTACAATTCTTGTTGATTGGTTAGTAGCATTATCTGAGGAATATAATTTGGATACAGAAACTTTACACCTTTCCGTTTCGTACGTCGATCGCTTCCTTAGTCAAATGTCAGTGGTACGCACTAAATTACAGCTACTTGGAACCGCAGCTATGTACATCGCATCAAAATATGAGGAAGTTTACCCTCCAAATGTTGGTGAATTTGTGTTCATCACCGATGACACATACAACCAGGCGCAAATATTGCGCATGGAACAGATTATTTTGAAAATATTAGCATTTGACTTGTGCACTCCAACTGCTTATGTATTTATTAATACCTTTGCAGTTATGCTAAACATGACCGATAGACTCAAATTTTTGAAACAGTACATATGTGAGCTATCACTTTTGGAAGCTGATCCGTATCTGCGCTTCCATCCTTCGTTGATATCCGCTGCTGCACTTGCATTGGCAAGACACGTATTAGATTATCCAATTTGGACATCGGAATTGGAAGAGATAACGTCATATGCTTTAAAGGATCTTAAAGAGGTATTCCTACATCTGTGCAAAACCCATAAAGCTGCAACAAAACTGGCACAGCAGGCAATAATAAGAAAAATATAAGGCAGACAAGTTTAAAAGGGTGTCGACAATCAAACCAATAGAAATGGACGAAGAAGCATTTGAACTTCTGCTACGTAAACACAATGTATTAGGAAATGGCGAGGGAATCGAACAGAAGTCGATATCAGGGACAAACAACGAGCATGTAAGCAAGGCTATTTCTTTGATGTTCACTTGATTTCGGAGAGGTGCATCTGATAACATACCATAGGATAGTAGGTTTACTTAAACGCTTGACAGACTTTGCTCACATTTTGTGTTTACCTTTCGATATTTACATGTTTTTGTACAGGCGTGAATTTTTTATTCAAATAATCCTTTTATAACTTGACCTTTTTTCACTAAACGAAGGGCAATTGTCATAATTTTTACATGAAAGAGTTAGACATAATGTATTTCATATATTAACATGTCCTATAGATTTATTACGTTTTACACCGTATTTTATCAGTGAGGCTCTCTCAAAATATAGGTATGGAACTGCCGTAATTAATCCGCATATATAGTTTTCGCTGCGGATTCAGTAAAATACACCACTTTAAAATACCAACTATGGATAGGTATTAACAAAAATTACGGAGAAGTTTATTCGAACATCAAAGAACACCTTAGTAAAAGACAGGACTTGTTCAAACTGCAACCATTGTAGGATTGAAATAAGCGGGAACAAGTTTAAAGGTAGTTTCTTTTAATATATAGAAGTACCCACTAATTCAGAGTTCTGAGGGGGTTGTTTGAGTAAAAGATTTTGCCGCCTTTTGTACTTGTATGTGGAGTCCTTGCAAACGTCAAGAGTTTGTTAATTTCTTTTTTGTTTTTTTTTCTCCTGCCAAACCTCATCCAAAATATCCAATGAAGTAGTTTTGGCTCTATTTGTAAATGTAATTTTAATTTTATTTTAATTTGTTATTTGTACTTTGTATTTTTTTTTTTTTTTTTATTAATATGTATGTATCTTTTGATAACATTCATACATACATATGTATATGTTCGCTAACTACCATAACTACTGTTGAAGTAATAATTAACGAGTTGCTAAATTTCTATTTATCAAAAACTGACTTGGCTCCAAAAGTAGAACTGATTAAGAATATGTAGGTGTAGTACACATCGTGTGTAAAAAAAAACGATTTGCCTATCGTAAAAATAAATCTAAAGTACTACCATTTTAGAAAAGATATATTTCAACTCCGTGTAGAACGATACTAATTTTTCGTCTTTTCAGGTATCGTTAAATTGGGTCGTGCGGTATGATTGGATAGGTGTCCTCCAGGGCGAGTGACACTGGTAATTTTTATAAATATGTTTATGTATTTTGGGGTATGTATTCGCGGGTGGGTCCATCTGCTGCCAACTTGTCGTGGCAGATGGATAGATTTCCAGTGTCAGAAAGGTTCGCCTTACTGCGTTAGGTTTTCTTTGGCCTCGTTCGCGAGTGCAAGTAGGTTTTCTTTGGCAGAATGGTTCGCCCTTCTGCGTTAGGCTTTCTATTGTCCTCGTTAAGGGTAGCGAGTGAAGGGTGGATGTTTGGGATATGGGAAATGGTAGGGTCTTGGTTGGAGGTGGAGTGGGTGGTTAGGATGAGGTAACGGGCCTCTCGCCATCCATTCCTTCCATAGGGAGCAGAATCAATTTGACCAACGGTCTTCTGATCTGCCCTTTTTCGGTTACGAGGTCCACTACACGCACTCGGTTATCTTCGCCGGGGTGTACGTGGGTAACTCGGCCGAGCCTCCATTCATTCGGAGTCAAGTTGTCCTCTTTGGTAGAATTAATTAATTAAACTTGTAAAACTCTAATCTCTTGTGTTTCATTTCCAGGGCAAGTTGGCCCTTTAATTTTTTTAGTATACCAGGACCTTCAGTCCTTAACTGGCGCCCGAGCAGGGACCAGTAGTGAAGTGAAAAAGTATTAAGAAGAGTGAAGTGAAAAATAGCCTTAAGGGCAGAAATCTAAAAAGCAACTAGGTTGCTAGAAGTGGAAAAAATTATTAAAAATGTAAAGAAAGCAACAAGGTTGCTAGAAGTGAAAAAAATTATTAAAAATATAAGGAAAGCAACAAGGTTGCTAAAAGTAAAAGGAAAAAATAAAAAGCAAGAAGCTTGCAAAAAGTGAAAGGAAAAGCAACAAGGTTGCTAAAAGTGAAACCTTAAAGGGAAAATAAAAAGCAACAAGGTTGCTGGTGGTGGACAAATAGCCCCGAAAGGCAAAGATAGTGAACAGTAAATGATCGTGTGGATCCTGTGAGTATCATAACTATTTTTTTCTTTTTACCTACAGATGCTGACTAGGTCAAACATGGACTCACTACAATCTACGGTGACAAACCTGACCGGAGCGGTCAACGCTCTCCTAGAGCAGATGACGAATATAGAAAGGCGAGTGTCTTCCTTGGACAGCCTCAGGTCACGACTCACCGTAGGTGATTCATCTAATACTCCGACACAGGAAGTAGAAATAGTACCACGCAGCCCAGCGACAGAGGCTGACTTGAAGGACATCTCGCGTCTTCCAGACTCTGTTAAGGAGCTTCGACCATTTGACGGCAACCCAGTGCAGTATGTATCCTGGATACATTCTGTGGAAAGCATACTGGCTGATTTCAAGGTGGTTAGGGATAAGCCGATATACCGTGCAATCCTTCAGCACATACGGCAAAAGGTGCGAAGTGCAGCCGATGCTGCCCTAATTTCTTACAATATTTTCGACTCCAACTGGAGCGCTATAAAGGAGTGTCTATCTCTCCACTATGCTGATAAACGCGATATTCGTACATTGGAGTATCAACTCCACCAACTTTCCCAAAAGGATTCACGGCTGGACGAATTCTACGCTGCCGTGAATCACCAATTTTCGCTTATTACTACTAAGCTCAAAACGGAGTCATACTCCGAAGAAACGGTTAAGCTGTTGACAGACACTTATCGGAACCGAGCCCTGGATGTGTTCATCCGTGGGTTGAACGGTGAACTGAGCAAAATGCTCCTGATTCAACGCCCCAAGACTTTGCCAGAGGCTTACTCAGCATGCCTTGAGATTCAGAATACCAACTTTCGCAATTTCACATTGCATACGGCACGACCCAATAATCGTGTCGTGATACCAACCAATTCAATTCCAGATCGTATGCATGGCTTTGGTGGTAGCAAGGCACCTCCAATTCCACCAAAACCAACATGGCGTCCCCAGGAACGCAGGTTCCAATCTGATAGACGAAGTCACCAGTTCGCTCCAAAACGGGATGCGCCCTCAACGTCACAACCGGCTGTCGAAAAAATGGACGTAGATCAATCAGTACGTTCACGCAAGGTAAATTACATGAATCGCCCGAATCCATTCAAGCGGGGTGCAAATTCCGAAAATCTTCCGCGCAAACAACAAAAGCTCTTCAATCTAGAGACAACCGCTGATAACGAAAATATGACCAATTATGTGGAGGCCGCTGAAGAAGAAAATTTTCTGGACGACGGCCATCTAGCGTACCATACATAGAGTACGTTCTTCCTAGCGGCCGCAAACTAGATTTCCTTGTTGACACAGGTGCCAACAAAAACTTTATCAAACAAGCGGTAGCCAAACAAAGCATCGCAGTCGACAACCCCTTTCCTGTAAAATCGGCTGTCGGAAATATACCCGTAAATGAAAAATTTATTTAAAAATATTTAAAGATGTAGGTGTTAGCTCGGATATAACTTTCCTTGTGCTCCCGGGGTTAACATCCTTTGATGGAATCATAGGGGATGACACACTTAGGGATATAGGCGCGATAGTCGATAGAAAATCGAATACCTTAACGGTGAACAAATTCAAAATCCCCTTAAAAGCTCGTGTGTCCACACAAGTTAATTATGCGTTGTCCAAGGATCTTCCTCTTGAAACAGAAGAGAAAGTAAATAAACTCGTTGATACATTTAGTGATCTGTCTTTACCCCCAAATGGTAAGGAATTGATAGATACCTGCGTACGCGCAGAAATCAAAACATCAACTTCCGAGCCAATCTATAGCAAGAGCTATCCATATCCTTCTTGTATGAGAGAGGAGGTCGACCGTCAAGTAAATGAATTGTTGGAAGAGGGGACTCCTCACCCCACTCGTTCTCAACTACATTAGATCCCTCGGGATTGAAATCTATCAAACACCCACTCAACGGAGTGAAGCCAATGGTCAAGTAGAGAGGTTGCACTCAACCCTAATAGACATTTATCGGTGTATTTCTAAAGACTTCCCTAGGATGACCCCTAAAGAAAAGATAGCGATAGTTGTTGACAGGTACAACAATACCGTCCATTCCACAACAAAAAGGAAGCCGGTAGATGTATTCTTCAACAGAACAGCTAGGGTTAACTATCAAGGCTTGAGGGACTTTAGGGATAGAACTCATGAGAACATTAAGGCACTGTTGTTACATGAGCAGGAAACCAGAAATGCGAGGATCAATTCCAAACGCTCGCCACCACGCAATTTTAATAGCGGCGATGAGTTATTCGTCGCCAACAAACAAATAAAAAGTAAGCAAAAGGCTCTTTACAAAAAAGAGGCCGTCGCTGAAGATAGAAATGTAACAGTTGTTACTCAAAGTGGAAAAAAGTTCCACAAAACTGATGTAAAAAATGTGTAGATAACATTGGTCAAAAGGTTAGTCATAAGCTTAGGATCATTAGAATCCGGGGTCCGGAATGCAAGTGTTTCTACACTTGTAGTCGTTGAAGCTATAGTGGTTCAATTCCACTTTTCTCACTGGTGTGGGATGACTGATTCGAAGGGGTTCAATTCCTCCAACATGATCTTCTGCTTACTTGCGTGAAGCCATCCGTGCCATGAGTAGGTCGTTTGCAATTATAAACGCTTACGACTAAAAGGGATCAACGCGGACCTTCCAGAGTCAAGTCAATACCTATATTCCAATGCAAAAATACAAAACACATACAACTGCAGAAAAATGCAGTAAATAAAATGAAAATTGCCACAAATATGCGTAAAAACGCAAAAACAATATAGGCAAAATGCAAGTGTGCGCAAAAGCGCCAAAAGCCAAATATAAGTTGCAAAAACGCAACACAAAAGATGCGCAAAAAGCGCCAAAAGCCAAATATAAGTTGCAAAAGCGCAACACAAAGACGCGCAAAAAGCGCCAAAAAAAAAAGAAAACAAAAAAACAAAGAGGGGAAGGGTTACTCTCAAAAACGAAATTTTGCATGAAACTATTAGTGAACTAACAACTCTGCTAATTTTTAGTTTAGCTAATACGCATCGAACTAATGGCATGCAACTAATATAACTTAACCACTTCACTACTGGGTTCCCAAACCTATTAGAAACTAAAACATTTTGAACTTAACATTTTAAACCTAACATTTTTAACTTAACAAACCCACCGGCTTTTACTAACTTACATTCCCCACGCAACTCAAAAGTAATATAGGCCTTTAGAATAAAGAATAACCAATAAGTTAGCATATTCTTAAAGTGAACATTAAGAAAATAAAATGTCAATAAATCATGAACTTTATAGAATAACCTTTAAGAAAACGAAAATAAGTTAATTTAAAATTGACTAGCACCATAAGAATAGATAGTAATAATAAAATAGAAATTTTTTGGATAAGCAAACAATTTACTAACACTACTATAATTCATAGCATCTGCCTCTGCGCAACCGCGCACCACTACGACATATTTAAAATAGACTCACCAATAGCCACCATACGAGTTGGGTACGGGTGGATCATCGATGGACACTTTAAACTAATTCACGTTATAGACCTGGAGCGTTACGACATGGCAGCAAATCAACTAGAAAATACATTAACAATTCTCAACGAAACAACGACAACAACGGAAATCCTATTGTTCCAATTAAACAAAGTCCGCACACACTTAAAGGAGCTAAGAGGGCATCAACCTGAAAGGTCAAAACGATCCATTGATTGGATAGGCTCCGCCTGGAAGTGGATAGCTGGCTCGCCTGACGCCACGGATTGGGATAAGGTCCTTAACAACGAAAACTCCCTCAATGAAAACAACCAACAACAATATAAGGTAAATAATGCAATTTTCGAGAAAACTAATGAGCTATTGCAGAAGCTAAATACCATTGTGACGGTTACGAACGACGTTGTTGGTCAAAGAAACATCGAAAGACTTGAGCGGGACTTCCAAAATAGAATCACCATCCTGGGGGAGGACGTCAATGAATTGGTACGCGCCTGCCAAATGGCTAAGGCTGGCATTGTAAACAGCAATCTCTTGAGCAAGGAAGAAGTCAACCAACTTGTTAGCGAAATCGACATCCATACAGCAACGTCATTGAAGCAATCGAATACAGCAATCCTTCGATCTACACTAACAACACGCTATTGCTATATGTGCTATCCCTGCCCAACGTTACAGAAGTGAGATTTAATCATCTTATTACAAGAGCTAACGTGGAAGCGGGTCAACGAATAGATTTGGCTTACAAAACCGTCCTCGTAAACAAACGAGAGACATATGGCATAAGAATAAATTGCTTACACCTATCCTCGGCAATGGTGTGCGAGAAGAAATCCTTGGACTTGCTGCCGGAGACCGGTTGTTTGGCACGTCTCCTAAAGGGCGGAAAAACTAGCTGTGCCTACGTGAAAAGCAACGAATCTACCGTTGAAGTAATCAAAGAGGATACTATTTTTCTTGACAACTTTGTTGGTACCATAGGATCGGGTAAGACCACTGCTAACCTTAACGGCTCTTATATTCTCCAGATGGACAACGAGACCGTTATAATCAACA
Organism: Sphenella marginata; assembly: GCA_951509765.1. Lineage (NCBI taxonomy): Eukaryota > Metazoa > Arthropoda > Insecta > Diptera > Tephritidae > Sphenella > Sphenella marginata. The sequence continues at coordinate 58,140,368 of OX608078.1, read as the reverse complement.
ACAAAACATACTCCGGCATCACCGCGTCAGGAGTACAGGTACTTCCACCTATTTTGGCCAATGTGACGAACCGCACGGTTGCACTAAATTTGGATTTGGTACACGGAATGACGATAGACAATTTGAAAATATTGAAATACCTCAAGGATAAGACAAATTGGTTCGCGCTATCAGAAGGATCAGGATTGCTTTTACTTTTGCTACTCATTTGGTGTATTTGGAAGAAGATCACAGGAAAGATTCACTTACCCGAAATAAACATTGCGAATCGGCTCAGTCAAAGGACCAGGAACCGTTCCTTGCCATCTAATCTGCGGGACGCAGATATTTAAAGGGGGAGGAGTTAACACACTGCGGCACCCAACATGTTGCATTCCCACACTATACCAATACACGTGCCGCCATGTCAGCATAATTGCAGTTAGCTACAACCTAACACCCTAACTCAAGGCCAGTCGCTTCCCACCGTATTTACCTGTGGGCTCATGCAATAGGAACCCAGCCAGACATAGCGTCAGCAAAATATGTTTCACACGATTGTGAAATACCTGCACATGACATCGGTGCATGCTAACCGTGGGAAGCGGGATTCTAAGCCGGCGCACCAAAACTCTGCGCTTGAAGACAGCAGCGCTAAACATTATAAATGGGAGCAGCGCAGAATTTAGGGGCAGTTGCGTGTGGACTACTAACCTTATTAGTAATCATACTTTAAGTCTTGGTGAAAGAATTAATTAATTAAACTTGTAAAACTCTAATCTCTTGTGTTTCATTTCCAGGGCAAGTTGGCCCTTTAATTTTTTTAGTATACCAGGACCTTCAGTCCTTAACTTACATATTCTTTGATTACTTTAACAAAAATGGAAAAAATGAAGTGAAGTCTTGAAGAAACTTATACACATACGCGATTTATCGAGCTTTATTTTCTCTCGATATTTCCTTGCTCTTTCAGTCGCAGTTAATTTTGTTGTTTTACTCTTGAAAATTAAAAAATTAAATCAAAATTAAGCACTTTAAGCTATTAAGCAATATGTATCAAAAGTGATGCTCATGAAATTATTGCCTATTTTGGTTTTTTCCGTAGGCAATTTATTTCCCAAATTCACAAATTATAAAAAAATGAGTTGAGACCATGGAAACAATGATTTTCAACTTTAATTTTTTACATGTAATAAATTCACTTTTAAAAAAATTAGCGTGACGCTCAAGAAATTTTATCGCGCCCTTACCATGGTGTTCACAAAAACTACGCAAATCCACCCTTTTTTTAATAGTTTTTTTTTTCGCTTTTTCACTATTGTAATAATTAAGGTTTGTACTTTTCTTACGTTATTTACTTGTATTTAAATGAAAATTGAAAACTGCTAATATTTCATGATTTATAAAAAAGTGACGCTCAATGCAAATTGTGGGGACAACTTTTCTTTTCAACGCCAAATTCGCACTAATTAATTTTTGACAACTATATCAAATCAAAACAAAAGAAAGAAACCCAATTATTCGAAAACTGTTATCAAATGTTGCATATTTACTTTTTTCTTGATTTTATTTCATTTTGTTTACTAAAAATTCTAACGGGGGACATATGCTTTTGTATGAAAGGAGTCAGAGGGAGAAACAAAACACCATTCTGAATAAACAAAAAAACAAACATACATATTTGAGAATTATGTTTTTTTGTTACATATTCCTCGGTGATCACTCTCCCATTTTTGTTTTTTTTTCTAAATTTGTTTTTTACCTAAAATAGTAGTGTAAAGTGCAGGGACACAAAAATTGCGTTTTTTTTGAAATTGACCCATATATATGTGTATAAATATTTATAAAAATTATTATTTTTATTAAATGATTAAATTTAATAACCATAAATAAAATAAATTAATTTATATTAGATATATATATATAAATATAATTATAATTAAATAACATTTTTTAAATATAATTAAAATATTTCCCTCATTTTAATAAAAATTTAAAATTTAATTTCAACATTAACCCCCAATTAATATTAAAATAAATTCCAAATTTTTAAAATTTGAAAAATAGTTAATAATTTCAAAATTTTATAGTTTTTATTATATCATAAATATTATTAAATTACTTTAAAATTCAATATAAGACTGTTTATAAGTAAATAATAAATTTTAGAGTCCAATCTCAATCAAGTAATTTAACATATAAATAATTATCTTTACAGATTTTGAAAAGGATCATAGATATATTGAATATGCTATAACTTTGCTTAAACTAGCTGTATATCATTTCTATTTCACCTCTAAAGTGTTCGTGGGCAAAGAAAGTCGAAAACACAAAATTTTTGGAAAATGGGCGTGGCCCCGCCCCTTTATGGGGGATTATTCCATAAAACTTTCCATGCCATAACTCCGGTAAAAATTGACTTATTGAAACGATATTTACAGAAAGTGTTCAACATATAAAGGTAACTCTTTGCTGTAAAAATAAACAAAATCGGTGAACGGACACGCCCACATTTTGAACACAGTTTTGAAAAATTTCTTTGTAAAATTAAAATCGCGATATTTCCATAACTGTATAAGTTATATATATAAGATTTTACACACTTAATAAGCTTTTTAAGCAAAACTAAACTGTATACAAATTTTGTGGATTTTGGTGATGTAGGCGTGACGCCGCCCACTTTTTAGCATAAAAGCTCTGCTATTTTCAAAAGCGATTGCTTGGAATTTCAAGAATGTATTTCAATGAAATTTAGTGAGATACTTCCCAATAGTATGTAGCATACTCCTGCCAAAAGTTACGCAAATCGAATAACAAACAAGGAAGATTTACGGGCAAGTAGTTAACACCCTATTGCCTTTTTTTATTAATGTTTTTTAATTTCATACCTTTCATGAACATGAGGAAAGCTATTTATATTTTGTCATTTAGTGATAATTGAATTTACCACTCACAAAAGAAGTGTTTTTAATCGAAAACAATCAGTTGCCTTTATAACAACTTTTCCGTTATTAAAATAGACCTGAGTAAATTGGGATACCAAAACAAATCACTACTAGGTATTTAATGTTCGGTTACACCCGAACTTAGACTTCCTTACTAGTTTTTATTTGTTTACTTTCTTGGTTACAAGTACTCAGCTTATTTTCCTAACTCTATTCAAATTCCAAATGTTTTCTTTCTGTACTATGCTCTTCTTCTTCATTATTTTCTTTTATTGCAATCATAATTTATTTCTGTTGTGTTCTTTTGTTCTTGTGTTGCATTCTTTTTGTGGTTTTCTCTTCATAGAGTCGGTGTGATTGATTTAAACCCCACTGAGGCATTGGCCTCCAGCACTAATAATAACTATTATCATAACCATAAGGCTTTAATTCATATTTTATGTCAGCAGTCTAATGGCCTGAATGTGGTACATTTCAACGCGCGTAGTCTCAATAGTGAAAAACTGGATTACGTTAAAGATATTTTTGGAAGGTCCGGTGTTGACGTCATATGTGTCTCAGAAACATGGTTTAACCCTGCAGTATCTGATATTCACTATAACATTCCAAATTTTAGTCTGATTAGGCATGATCGAACTCACAAAAAAGGTGGGGGTGTTGCAATTTATTTCAGGTCTACACTTGCTGCCAGAACTTTAGCAATATCAAATAACTCTGACACTGAATTCATTATTATTGAAATTACAGATAGTGTTACTAAAATATTAGTGTCATGTGTGTATAATCCTCATAGATGTTGCATGTTAGATTCGTTTTTTGTTGAGTTGTCTACGTATTTGATTGAATATGAGCGCTATGTTATTTGTGGTGATTTTAATGTCAATCTTCTCCTAAATGATTCCTATACAATAAAATTACTCGACCATGTGTCTGCTGCAGGACTTACTGTCGTTAACAGATTCATCCCAACTAGATATGCCAACAACTCTAGATCGAGCCTGCTGGATCTCGTTATTACATCTAGTCCTGACCATGTTATAAAGTTTGACCAAATGTTTTTTATATCGGATCATGACTTAGTATTCTGTTCACTAGATGTATCGTTTAACTGTCCACCTACTAGTAGTACTTTTATTTACCGTGATTTGAAGTCTGTGAACGTTAGTGATCTGTGTGCTAGTGTCTCGAATGTCAACTGGACTGAATGTTGGTCCCTTGAGAGTGTAGATGAAAAACTCGAATTTTTAAATAGCACCTTAGCTCAATTGTTTGATGAACACGTCGCTATTCGTAGTGTTAAATCCATTAACACGTCTTGTCCGTGGTATAACCATAAAGTGAAGGCAGCTATTAAAATTCGGAATACGTCATATGTCAGATGGAGAAGGACGAGTACTGCATACGCTTGGTCGCAGTATAAAATTGCACGAAACAGTGCGACTGTTGTCATTAGAAATGCGAAGCGACTTTACTGTGATGCCAAACTCAGCCCGGCTTTACCAACAAGAGATCCCTGGAATAACTTGAAAAAGCTTAATGTGCATGGGAAAGTTGAGGCGGAGTGTAAAATAGCTCCAGATGTACTAAATGATTACTTTACTAGTGCCAGTAGAAGTATGCAAAGGCCTCCAGCTCTAACACTTGTGGATCATTTTAGTTCAAAAGAGAAATTTCAATTCGAGGGAGTATCTGAGTGTGATGTTTTAAAATCACTCACCATGATTAAATCAAACGCTGTAGGGAATGATAGGTTATCTCTGAAATTCGTAAAATTAGTGTTGCCTTTTGTCCTGGGCCCTCTAACACATATAATAAATCATTGTTTTACCACTTCGTATTTTCCAATGGAATGGAAAGGCTGTTATTATACCTGTTCAAAAAAAGAATAAAGCCACTAATCCTTGTGATTATAGACCCATAAGTATTCTGCCAGCGTTTTCAAAAGTGTGTGAGTCCCTTATGGCAATGCAAATTTCTACTTTTATTAAGCGAAATAATTTGTTATCCCCATTACAATCAGGGTTTAGACCTAAACACAGCTGTTCTACAGCTATGGTAAAAATAATGGACGACATTAGGTTACAGTTTGATGATGGTCATCTTACGCTCCTTTGTCTACTGGACTTTTCTAAGGCGTTCGATCTAGTAAATCATGGCCTCCTTTGCAAAAAGCTTAACTACTTTTTTGGATTTTCAGACAGCTCCCTTAAACTGATGACAAGCTACCTTACTGGAAGAACGCAAAGGGTTGCCTGTAATGGTGCGTCTTCTGTGGCTAGTACTGTTACCTCTGGTGTGCCCCAAGGATCTGTTCTTGGGCCCCTTTTGTTCAGTATTTTTGTCAACGATGTATTTTCTGTATGTCAGCATGTCAACGTTCATGCTTACGCAGATGATATTCAACTGTACTTGTCCAGTCGTGTTGGTCTTGTCGAAGATTTGTGTTTTAAAATTAACAGTGATCTCTTTGCAATCTCTCAATGGGCATCCGATAATTCTCTTTGTCTTAATGCCACTAAGTCGTATGTATTGCCTATAAGTAATAGTGTAGTTCATGTGGAAGATATTCCAAAATTGTATATTGGTAGTAGCGTGTTAACGTTTACTGAGAAGATACGGAATTTGGGGTTTGTGGTGAACTCATCGCTAACATGTTCTGACCATATAAACAAAGTTGTTAGTAATGTGTATGTTGTTCTACGAAGATTAAGAATGTCAGCTTCATTTACGCCTTTAAATACCAGAAAAAAGTTGGCTGTTCAAATAATTCTGCCTCACTTTACGTACTCGGAACTCGTATACAGCAAACTCGATTCTATTTCGCTTCACAAAATTGATGTTGCATTCAACAATGTAACGCGATATGTTTATGGTGTTAAAAGATATGACCACATATCAGCTTGGAAGACTAAAATTTTGGGATGCACCATTTCCGATTACCTGGCAGCAAGAAACTGTATATTCATGTATAAGCTTATAGAGTATAAAACTCCTGAATATCTTTATGAGAAACTGAAATTTGCAAGGTCTAAAAGGCATCATAACCTAATCGTTCCGAAATATACCTATTTGTGCTCATCAAGACTTTTCTTTATTAATGCTGTGAGGCTCTGGAACTCTATTCCAGAACATGTCAAAGCTGCTATGAGTAGGTGTAATCACGGGAGAGTAATTCACAATTACTTTAGTTCTGCGGAGTGAGTATGATTGCCATCTAACTAGTTCATTTTCTTAAGTGTCTGTTCTATCTTTTACTGTTTTTAAATACTATTTATCCTATATATTTATAATTTTAACCTTGAAATTAAAACGGAGTTTTATCTAAAGCATACCTAAATTTAATTTGATGAAAGTTTTAATTTAATTTAATTTAGTTACAGTTTAATTTTAACCAAATTGTATTAGACTTAGATTTAAGTTATACCTGTTAAATTTCCATCTTGTTGATGTATTTTAAAAGATTAAAGTCTTACATATACACCCTCATACTCAAATAAATAAATTAATAGATGCCTATTAATTATGTCGTAAAAAACCTTTAGAATTCCGAAATAGAGATTAGTTTTGTAAAATTTGATTATTATTATTATAATCTATTATTAGAAATTTTTATAAATTAATATATTAAAAATAAATAATTGGTATACATATATATATTTATATTAAGTTGAGATTTTAACTCTCTGAAATGGCTATATTAGAATTTTTTATTATCTACTTTTCAATTTATTTTAATAATTTTAAATACTAATATTAATTATTTAACGACAAAATTAATTATCTATTTATATCATGGTACGTTACTAATAAGGCTAAGTTAAAAAAAAAAAAAAAACTTGTGCTATAATACAAAATAGTCAATAGTTTTTGAAATAGACCGTTTTCATGCAAAAAAAAAACTTGCAAAATAGTTAATAATTTAAAATTTTTTAAAATGAATTGCCTGAATTTAAATGGTTATCTTGATAGGATAAATCATGTAATAACAATTACATTCATTATATTTAATAGAATTAAACTATTACTAAAAGTATCAAAAACTTTTGTGCATCTTACACTAAAATATATATATGAAAATATATGTCTATAAAAAAGATAAGCTAATTAAGCTACTGGGTTCATACCCCAATTATAAAGGTAATAAACCTTTTCTTTTTAATTTTTAATAATTCTGCAAAAATTATATTCTTTTCAATTTTAATAATAAGAACAATAGTTACAATTTCTTCAAATTCTTGATTAGGAGCTTGAATGGGTTTAGAAATTAATTTATTATCTTTTATCCCCCTAATAATAGATAATAAAAATTTAATATCTACTGAAGCCTCCTTAAAGTATTTTTTAACACAAGCAATTGCATCTTCAATTTTATTATTTGCTATTATTCTATTATGTTTGAATAATTTAATAATATTACAAATTAACCTTGTTTTTAATAAAAAAATTATAATTTCTTCTTTATTATTAAAAAGAGGAGCGGCTCCTTTCCATTTTTGATTTCCAACAGTCATAGAAGGATTATCTTGAAATAATAATTTAATTTTAATAACTTGACAAATATTGCCCCTATAATATTAATTTCTTATTTAATTGAAACAATTTTTATCAATTTTATTATTATTATTTCAATCATTATTGGTTCACTAGGAGGATTAAATTAAATTTCTTTACGAAAAATTATAGCGTATTCATCAATTAGACATTTAAGTTGAATATTAACTGCCATACAAATTAATGAAATAATATGAATTATATATTTTTGCTTTTATTCCTTTTTATCTTTTAGATTAATTTTCATTTTCAATAATTTTGAAATTTATTATATAAATCAATTATTTAATAATTTTTTTAATTCTAAAATTTTGAATTTTTTTAATTCTAAAATTTTGAAATTTATTATATTTTTAAATTTATTATCTTTAGGAGGATTACCCTCATTTATTGGATTTTTACCAAAATGATTAATCATTCAATCTATAATCATAAATAATCAATATTTATTAATGATAATTATAACAACAATAACATGATTTACATTATTTTTTTATTTACGATTATGTTTTGCTGCATTTATACTAAATTATTTTGAAAATAATTGATTTTTTAACATAAATATAAAAAATATAACAATTAAATTTATATTAATTTTTTCGTTTATTTCAACATCTAGTTTAATCATAATCTCTTTTATTCATCCTTTACTTTACTAATATTTCATTTTGTAAGGCTTTAAGTTAAAAAAACTAATAGCCTTCAAAGCTATAAATATTAGTAAAATCTTTTAAGCCTTAGTAATATTTTACTCTTTTAGAATTGCAGTCTAATGTCATTCTTGACTATAAAGCTTGATTAAAAAGAAATTTATTCTTATAAATAGATTTACAGTCTATCGCCTTTTTCAGCCATTTAATCATAAGTCGCGACAATGATTGTTTTCAACAAATCATAAGGATATTGGAACTTTATATTTTATTTTTGGAGCTTGAATAATTGGGCAGGAATAATTGGAACTTCATTAAGAATTTTAATTCGAGCCGAATTAGGACACCCAGGAGCTTTAATTGGGAATGACCAAATTTATAATGTTATTGTTACATCTCACGCTTTTGTAATAATTTTTTTTTATAGTTATACCTATTATAATTGGAGAATTCGTAAATTGATTAGTTCCACTTATATTAGGAGCCCCCGACATAGCATTTCCTCGAATAAATAATATAAGCTTTTGATTACTACCACCTTCACTTACCTTATTATTAGTGAGAAGTTTATTTGAAAACGGATCTGGAACAGGTTGAACAGTTTATCCACCTCTTTCATCTATTTCTGCTCATGCAGGGGCTTCTGTAGACTTAGCAATTTTTTCTTTACACCTAGCAGGAATTTCATCAATCTTAGGGGCAGTAAGTTTTAGTACAACAGTTATTAATATACGATCTACAGGTATTACTTTTCATTTATTTGTTTGAGCTGTAGTATTAACTGGTCTTTTACTTTTATTATCTCTGCCTGTTTTAGCAGGTGCTATTACAATATTATTAACAGATCGAAACTTAAATACCTCTTTTTTTGACCCAGCAGGTGGAGGTGACCCTATTTTATATCAACATTTATTTTGATTTTTTGGGCATCCGGAAGTTTATATTTTAATTTTACCTGGATTTGGAATAATTTCTCATATTATTAGCCAAGAGTCAGGAAAAAAAGAAACATTTGGCTCTTTAGGTATAATTTATGCAATAATGGCAATTGGGTTATTAGGTTTTATTGTATGAGCTCATCATATATTTACCGTAGGAATAGATGTAGATACACGAGCTTACTTCACTTCAGCTACCATAATCATTGTTGTTCCAACAGGTATTAACATTTTTAGCTGATTAGCTACTCGTCATGGAACACAATTATCCTTTTCCCCAGCATTAATCTGATCATTAGGATTTGTATTTTTATTTACTGTGGGAGGTTTAACAGGAGTAGTATTAGCAAATTCATCAATTGATATTATTTTACATGATACATATTATGTAGTAGCACATTTTCATTATGCTTTATCTATAGGAGCTGTTTTCCCTATTATAGCAAGATTTATCCATTGATATCCCTTATTTACAGGAATAACTTTAAATCCTAAATGATTAAAAACTCAATTTATTATTATATTCATAGGAGTAAATTTAACATTTTTTCCTCAACACTTCTTAGGATTAGCAGGAATACCTCGACGATATTCAGATTATCCTTATGCTTATACAACATGAAATATTACTTCAACTATTGGGTCATCAATTTCATTATTAGGTATTTTATTATTTTTATTTATTATTTGAGAAAGTTTAATTTCTAAACGAATAGTATTATACCCAATACAACTAAGATCTTCAATTGAATGACTTCAAAATACTCCACCAGCTGAACATAGTTATTCTGAAGTACCCTTATTAAATAATTTCTAATATGGCAGATTAGTGCAATGGATTTAAGCTTCATATATAAAGATTTTACTTTTATTAGAATAATTAATAATGACAACATGAACTACTTTTGGACTTCATGATAGATATTCCCCTTTAATAGAACAATTAACATTTTTTCATGACCATACTATAATAATTTTAATAATAATTACCACCTTAGTTAGATACTTAATATTTATATTATTTTTTAATAAATATACAAACCAAAATTTATTACATGGTCAAACAATTGAATTAATTTGAACAATTCTTCCAGCGATTATATTATTATTTATTGCTCTTCCATCTCTTCTTTTATTATATTTATTAGATGAAATTAATGAACCATCAATTACATTAAAAACTATTGGTCATCAATGATATTGAAGTTATGAATATTCAGATTTTATAAATATTGAATTTGACTCATATATAATTCCAACAAATGAAATTAATAATGATACATTTCGTTTATTAGATGTTGATAATCGAGAAATTTTACCAATAAATTCACAAATTCGAATTTTAGTAACTGCAGCAGATGTAATTCACTCTTGAACAATTCCAGCTCTTGGTGTAAAAATTGATGGAACACCAGGACGATTAAATCAAACTAATTTTTTAATAAATCGTCCTGGATTATTTTATGGTCAATGTTCTGAAATTTGTGGAGCTAATCACAGTTTTATACCTATTGTAATCGAAAGAATTCCTGTAAAAACTTTTATTAAATTAATAATTAAAACACTAAATTCATCATTAGATGACTGAAAAGCAAGTTGTGGTCTCTTAAACCATCTTATAGTAAATTAGCAATTACTTCTAATGATAAAAAATTAGTTAAATTTATAACATTAGTATGTCAAACTAAAATTATTAAAAATGGTTAATATTTTTTAATTCCACAAATAGCACCTATTAGATGATTAACTCTATTTATTATTTTCTCAATTACATTAATTTTATTCAATGTAATTAATTATTATATAATAATCAATCAAACACCTAAATTTAATAATTTTAATAAATTAATTATTAAATCATTAAACTGAAAATGATAACTAATCTATTCTCTGTATTTGACCCTTCATCAAGAATTTTTAATTTTTCATTAAATTGACTAAGTACATTTATTGGATTATTAATAATTCCTTCAACTTATTGATTAATACCTTCTCGATGACATATTATATGAAATTTTATTCTAATAAATTTACATAAAGAATTTAAAAATCTTCTAGGTCCAACTAGACACTCAGGTTCTACTTTCATCTTTATTTCATTATTTTCTATAATTTTATTAAACAATTTTATAGGATTATTTCCTTATATTTTTACAAGAACAAGTCACTTAATTTTTACTTTATCTTTAGCGTTACCTTTATGATTATGCTTTATAATTTAATGTTGAATTAATAATACAAATCATATATTTACACATTTAGTTCCACAAGGAACTCCAAGAATTTTAATATCTTTTATAGTTCTAATTGAAACAATTAGAAATATTATCCGACCCGGAACTCTTGCAGTTCGATTAGCAGCAAATATAATTGCAGGTAGGTCACTTATTACTAACACTAATAGGAAATACAGGACCTTCTGCTAATTCTTTAATTTTATTGTTATTATTAATTAGACAAATTTTATTATTAATTCTTGAATCAACTGTAGCTATTATTCAATCATATGTATTTGCAGTATTAAGAACTTTATATTCTAGAGAAATTAATTAATATAAATAATTTATGACAACACATAGAAATCATCCTTTTCATTTAGTAGATTTTAGTCCTTGACCTTTAACAGGAGCTATTGGAGCTATAACATCTGTATCAGGATTAGTGAAATGATTTCATCAATATGATATTTCATTATTTTTACTAGGGAATATTATTACAATTTTAACTGTTTATCAATGATGACGAGATGTATCACGAGAAAGAACATTTCAAGGATTACATACCTTACCTGTAACATTAGGATTACGATGAGGTATAATTTTATTTATTTTATCAGAAGTGTTATTTTTTGTATCATTTTTCTGAGCTTTCTTTCACAGAAGACTAGCCCCTAATATTGAATTAGGAACTTCACGACCTCCAATAGGAATTAAACCCTTTAATCCATTCCAAATTCCATTATTAAATACAATTATTTTATTAACATCTGGAGTTACAGTAACATGAGCTCATCATAGACTAATAGAAAATAATTATTCACAAACTTCTCAAGGATTATTTTTTACAGTTCTATTAGGAATTTATTTTTCAATTTTACAAGCCTATGAATATATTGAAGCTCCATTTACAATTGCCGATTCAATTTATGGCTCTACATTTTTTATAGCAACAGGATTCCATGGAATCCATGTATTAATCGGTACAACATTTTTATTAGTCTGTTTAATCCGTCATCTAAATTTTAATTTTTCAAAAATTCATTATTTTGGATTTGAAGCAGCAGCTTGATACTGACATTTTGTTGATATTGTTTCATTATTTTTATATATTTCAATTTATTGATGAGGTAGATAACTATTATATTCATTATCTATATAATATAAATGTATATTTGACTTCCAATCATAAATTCTACTAATTAGTAGTTTAGATAATTTATTTAATTTTTAGTATAATATTAAATATTATAGGTAATTATAACAACAATAATTATAATATTAGCCACCATTATTTCAAAAAAAAACTTTAACAGATCGAGAAAAATCTTCACCATTTGAATGTGGATTTGATCCTAAATCATCTTCACGATTACTTTTTTCACTACGATTTTTTTTTAATTACAATTATTTTCTTAATTTTTGATGTAGAAATTGCATTAATTCTTCCAATAATTTTAATTATTAAGTTATCAAATATTATAATATTACATTTATTCTTATTCTAATTATTGGCTTATACCATGAATGAAATCAATGAATATTAAATTGATCTAAATAATTTCAAAACTACTTTTTTAGGGTTGTAGTTAGTTAAAAATAACATTTGACTTGCATTCAAAAAGTATTGATTTATCAATCTACCTTGAATATGAAGCGATTAATTGCAATTAGTTTCGACCTAATTTTAGGTAATTTAAATAACCCTTATTCAATCAATAATTAATATTTTTCGAAAACTACACAAATATTATATATATATATAAAAATATATTACGTGTGTGTACATATAAATCAACAAATTATATATAAAATTTTACATCATTTATATTTATATATATATATATATATCAATTAATTGAAGCCAAAAAGAGGCCTATCATTGTTAATGATAAAATTGAGATATATGTAATTACTCCAATTAAAGAAGTATGATGATCAAGAAAAAGCTGCTAACTTTTATCTTTTAATGGTTAAATTCCATTTATACTTCTAATTTATATTAAAAACATTACATTTTCACTGTAAAAATAAATTTTTTTTTATAAATTACTAAATTTTATTAATTAATATTATATTTATATTATATAATTATTATAAATTACTAAATTATATAATTATTATAAATTGCTAATAATTATTCACTATATTCAAAAATTTTATTATTTACCTTAACATCTTCAATGTCACACTCTTCTTAAGCTATTTGAATAAAACAAAAATAATAAAAATAAAATTACAATTCATAAAACAAATAATATTAAATAAATTTTTAAACGATTATTATAAAATAAAAAAAATAATTGTGAATATTTTGTTAAATTATTATATAAATTTTGTCTACCTAAAAATTCAGATCAACCTTGATCAAAAGATTTATATACAATATTTCCTAATATTAAAGGATAATTAATTACACCATAAGTAGAAATATAAAGTATAAATCATATAGAACCAAAATAATTAATAATTTCAAAATTATTTAAAGATTTATTAAAATAAAAAAAGAAACATCAGAAATTACATAACCAATTAATCCTCCTATAATACAAACAAAAATAGTTAATAATTTCATATAAATTGGTAAACAAATTATATAAGGAGTTCTAAATAATAACCAACTTAATATACTACCTCCTACAATTCTCATAATTATTAAACCTATTATACCACGGAGTATAATTCAACCCTCATCATTTAGTATATTTAATGAACCACAATTTAATTCTCCAATTATAGAATAATAAACCAGTCGAAAAGAATAACAAACAGTTAACCCAGTTGAAAAATAATATAAAAAATAAGAAAATAAATTTATATAGTTAACTTATTGAAACAATTTCCAAAATTATATTTTAACAACATTTAGAATAAAACCCAGCTAAAAAAGGTATACCACTAAAGCTAAATTTGAAATATTAAAACCACAACTAGTTATAGGTATAAAAATTCTTAATCCACCTATTAATCGAATATCTTGAGAATTATTTATATTATGAATAAAAGCTCCAGCACATATAAATAATAATGCCTTAAATAAAGCATGAGTTAATAAATGAAAAAAAGCCAATTTTAAAAAACCTAGAGATAAAATTCTCATTATCAACCCTAATTGACTTAAAGTAGATAATCAGTGGTGCCATTTTGGTGCTTTTAGAGCTAGATCTAGCTATTTTTTTTGGCGTTTAGCTTCAAAATTCTGTTTTAGCTCCTAGCTCTTTTTCTAGTCCTTTTTTTAATTTTTAGCTCTTTTTTGACTCCAAATTTATTTATTCTGTCTTCATAATAAAAAATCAGAAAAAATATTTCAAGCGTTTTGAATTCTGAGTCAGAATTAAAATGACTTTATTTGGCTTTGACGCAAAAAGAAAAATAATTTTTGAGTTTTATAAAAATGAAATATTTTTTTCTTAGCTATTTATCAAGCTTAATAATTTTTCAAAAACACACTAATTTTCTTTTTGTGGACTTAGTTATACTTTTTTATACGCTTTAAGCATTGTTTAAGTTAAATCTATACTCTAATAAATCTCTATAAAAGTCGTACATTAAAAATTTCTTTGAAAAAATGACTGGGGATGACTTGGGGAATGTTTAGGCACAGCTAAAGAGTCAAATAGAGGGGAGATGGCAAAATGTCGAAGTTAGACTGTTAAAAAACGCCTTTACTTTAGTTGGTTGCCGTAGACATAAAGGAGATATAATGTGGGGAAATAAATATTGTTCTGAACCTTCTCAGCCTGTAAATTGTTTTCGCAATTGAAGGTAGCAGGAATTTATTAACTACTTAGGCACATACCGAGCAAAGCTGGGTACCCTGCTAGTATGAAATAAATGTAAAAACTTACATACAATACTTAAGTGCCTTTTAGCTAATTTTTTACATGTTTTGGATTTTCTTGAATAAATCTATGTATGTAGCTTTTTTCTAGCTCTTTTTTTTCTCAAATCTCGTTCCAATAAATGGTATCCTGGCAACACTGTAGATAATGCAATAATTTTTTTCAAATCAAATTCAAAATTAGCCCCTAATCCAGCCAATAATAATAATAACTGACTAAAAAAAGAATTAAATAATAAGATATTAAAACGAATCAACAAATATACGCCAGCTGTTACTAAGGTAGAAGAATGAACTAAAGCAGACACTGTTGTAGGTGCAGCTATTGCAGCAGGTAATCTTGAAGAAAACGGAATCTGAGCTCTTTTTGTTACATCAGATAATATGACTAATATCATAATAACATTCATTTCTAAATCATTTTTCATAAATTCTAAATAAAAAATATATCTTCAACTTCCATAATTTAATATTCAAGAAATTGCTAACAAAAAAGCTACATCTCCAATACGATTAGATAAAGCAGTTAATATTGCAGCATTAAATGATTTAATATTTTGAAAATAAATTACTAAACAATAAGATACAAATCCTAACCCATCCCACCCTAATAAAATTCTAATTAAATTAGGAGAAATAATTAATATCATCATTGATATTACAAATAAAAAAACTAATATAATAAAACGATTCATATTTAAATCCCCCATTATATATTCCTTTCTATAATAAACAACAAAAGAAGAAATCATTAAAACAAAAGATATAAATAATAAACTTATTCAATCAAACAAAAAAGTTATAACAATACTTGAACAATTTAATATAATAATTTCCCATTCTAAAAAATATCTTAAATCTTTAGATAAAAAATTTAAACTTGAAAAAAATAAAATTACTCTAAAACTAATTAATAATAAAAATCCAATATTACAAATTGATAAATTTTTCACAATTTAAAATGATTAAAATCATATCATTGACATCACAAATCAATATTTTTATTAAACTATTTAAATTTTAAAATCAAAGTATACAAACATCACTCTTTAAAATTAATAAATTTAAAGGTAATCAATGTAAAAATAAAAGAAAATATTCCCGAATCTTACCAACTCTAAAAGAATACAAACCAGAAAAAATTTTTTCCATGCTGAGTATAAGCATATGAATATAAAGAATAAGCAGCCCCAAAAAAAGATAATAAAGACAATATAATTATTCTAATAAATGACCATCTAATAATTCTGTTTAATAAAGAAATTTCACCTAGTAATTTAAAGAAGGAGGTGCAGCTATATTACAAATTCTTAATAAAAATCATCATAAAGTTATAGAAGGTATAAAATTTAATAAACCCTTATTAATTAATAATCTACGACTTCCCAACCGCTCATAAGTAATATTAGCTAAACAAAATAATCCAGAAGAACAAAGACCATGAGCAATTATTAAAACGTATGAACCACATAAACCTCAATAATTTAAAGTTAATAAACCACTTAAAACAATTCCCATATGAGAAACAGAAGAATAAGCAATTAAAGATTTTAAATCAGTTTGACGTAAACAAATTAATCTAATTAAAAATCCACCAACTAAACTAATTCTAATTATAATATAATTATATTTTAATCCACTAACTTGTAAAAAAGAAAAAATACGTAATAATCCATAACCCCCTAATTTTAATATAATACCAGCTAAAATTATTGAACCCGAAACTGGTGCTTCAACATGAGCTTTTGGTAATCATAAATTTCCATTTATTCAATAACATTTGTATCTTGAAGACTACTAGGTCTTTTATATACATCAAATGGTGGTATTTCACATAGGTAAAACTTAATTACAAAGAGTGGGATGATAAAACTATAACTTTAATCCTTAACACATTTAAAAATAAGATTTAAGAAGATAAAGTAAACTAAAGTGAAAGATAAAAGATAAATGAAGGGAGGAAAGATGCAGAGATCAGAAATGAAAACCAATCGCGTTACAATCACATTTAAGAAAGAGAATTAAAGTAATTATGTATTAACACTCCATAATTAGTCCCATTCAACCCACCCTTGACAGTTTCTGGAATAGCGTTCCAGAGCCTCACAGCATTGACGAAAAACATCCGAGATGTAGTCAGGTAGGAGTATTTTGGAATAATCAGACATCGTAGTCTGCTTGATCGAGTTAGTCTTAGTTTCTCATAGAGGTATTGTGGTGTTCTCTGCTCCAAAAGCTTATAGATGTAAATACAGTTTCTAGCAGAGAGATAATGAAAGATGTTGCACCCAAGAATTTTGTCTCGCCATGGACTTATGTGATCATATCTTTTGAGGCCATATACGTAACGTGTAACATTATTGAAAACTACTTCAATCTTTCGAGCAGAGTTTGAGTCCAGTCTGCTATATACAAGTTCAGAATATGTTATTTGCGGCACAATTAATTGCACAGCAAGCTTTTTTCTAACCTCGAGGGGTGTAAATGATGCAGATAGTCTTAACTTACGTACAATGGCATACACGTTACTAACAACTTTATTGATATGATCAGAACAAGTCAATGACGAGTTTACAACAAAACCCAGGTTTTTTATTTTGTTTGTAAATTTTATAGCACTATAATCAAAAAGAAGATCGGGAATATTTTCCTCTAGTACAAGACTATTGCAAACTGGTAAAACAAATGACTTGTTCACATTCAAGCAAAGACAGTTTCTTCGGGCCCATAGTGAAATTGAAGATAAATCACAATTAATTTTGAAGCATAAATCCTCGACAAGACCAACACGACTCGATAGGTACAGCTGAATATCATCAGCATACGCATGAACGTTGACATACTTACACACAGAAAATACGTCATTGACAAAAAGACTGAACAGAAGGAGGCCAAGGACAGAGCCCTGTGGCACACCAGAGGCAACAATGCTAGAAACGGATGATGTGCACTTACCTTTGACTTTCTGAGTTCTGTGTGATAGATAGCTGGCCATAAGCTTAATTAAACTACAGGAGAATCCAAAAAAATATTCAAGTTTCTTGCAGAGAATAATAGGGTTTACCGAATCAAATGCCTTGGAAAAATCTAGGAGGCAGAGAAGGGTTAAATCACCCTTGTCAAACTGTATCCTTATGTCGTCTTGTATCTTTAACATAGCCGTAGAGCAACTGTGATTAGGCCTAAACCCAGATTGAAAGGGTGATAATAAGTTATTTTCGTTAACAAATAAGGAAATTTGACTTGCCATGATTTACTCACATACTTTAGAGAATGCCGGCAAAATGCTGATCGGCCTAAAGTCACAAGGACTACTGGGTGCATTGATTTTGGCAACAGGAATAATAATAGATTTTTTCCACACAGTGGGAAAGCAGGAAGTAGTGAAACAATGGTTAATAATGTGTACAGGATCTTCACAAATCTGAGAGAAATATTGGCTGTGTTCGTAAATGCATCAAGACGCGCAACTGCAATTGCATCACAAGCAGAACGTTCAGAAATGCCAATATGGCAGCACTGCAATAATCAAGCGTTCTAAAATGCAACACTTCTATCAAGAGTCGCTCATCACTCGCATCAAAGAAATTTTAGTTGCTTTTGATCACGATTTAACGATGTCTGACTAAAAGTAAGTGCAAAACTGTTTTATTTTAATTTTTGTACTGAAATTTAGTTAAATTATGTTAATAGTAATCGTAAAAATAATTATTTTCAAATTTTTAGTGAAAATCTTAGTAATGCGGAGACACACACCACAAGACAGCTAACTTACATCTGAGCCGTCATTTGTAAGGAAGCGCTGAAGGGGTAATCAGCGCCTAGAACAAATCGGCCATCAGTTTTGCAGTAGCAATATGAAAATTCTGATGCATCCATCAGCACCGTCTTGTAGGGCAGCTATTGCTGAGAGTACGGCTGAATATAGAGGAGGAGTCCAAGCCTTTTCCAAAGCCTATTTAAAGTGAAACTATAACTTATTAATTTTCATAAAACTTATAAAACCTTACTTTAACAGTGGCCCAATTCATTCGGAAATGAGAATAGAAAATGTTTTAATAAATGATTTGTTTTTAGGTATTTTTCTTTTTAAAGACAAACATTTGAACCTAAACATTTTTCTATTTGACTACAATAACCTTCTTTTTCTTAAATTTAAAGAAAATGTACCATTTCTATCAAGAGCATCGCTCGTCAAATTCGCAGTGATGCCACTGTTGCTTATACTGCAAGTCATGTTGCATTTACGAACACAGCCATTATCTTCTCCAACCGCATTGGACTTGATACTCAACACACACTTCAGAACCTCAGACTCAGTTACTCCATAGAAACTAAACTTTCCCTTTACAGCTAAATTATTCGTGAAGTTTTGTTCTGGAGGACTACTAAAATTTTGGTTGGTACTAGTAAAATAGCTATTGAGGATGTTGGGGTCCAATTCGCAGTCATTCTTAGGTTTTCCATATATACTGAACTTCTTTAAATTACTCCATAAGTCTTTTGATGGCAAGGACGGGTTAAGTTTAGACCTACAATACAGCTGTTTTGCCTTTCTTGTAGCAGCAATAGCTTTTTTTCGAGCAGCCTTGTATGCACACCAAGCAAGTTCCGTGGAGGTTCTTCTCCATTTTGCATATAGTTTATTGCGGGCTTTTATCGCAGAACGTACCGCACTATTATACCACGGACAATTGTTGTTCAGGGGACGGACAGTACGAAGGGGAACATGATCATTGAATAATTTGGTTATGGCTTAATTTAAAAAATTGAGTTTATCATCCACGGTTTCCAAAAACCAACAATCGTTCCACATAATATTGGACAAGTCATCTGATAAACTGTCAAAATCTATGGCCTTAAAATCACGGTAAGTTACTGCCACAGATTCAAGTCAACACCCAGCAAACCATATGAGCTCAGAATGAGCGCATAAAGCACTCTTTCCTCTGAGCGCTCACATTCATAATGAGCTCATAAAACAATCATAAACAGTCATAAAACGCTCATATTTGAGTGTCATTTTCTATGAAACTGGTCACTCATAAAAGAGCTCTCAGTTTCATGCATAAAGCAGTCTTTTATGAATGAATTTCTGCACGCATTTAGAGCTCTAAAACCAGTGCATAAAAGAGTCTTTTTTGACCTTTTTTCCACGCATTAAGAGCTCTAAAACCAGTGCATAAAAGAGTCTTTTTTGACCTTTTTTCCACGCAGTAAGAGCTCTAAAACCAGTGCAAAAAATAGTAATTTTTGATGTTAAATATTTCTATGTATGGACCAAAAATAAAATAAATAAAAAATTAAAAATAATTCAAAATATAAATTATTATTTTATTCATTGACAATAAATATTATTACTAAAAAAATAAAATTAAAGAAAAACACGTCTTCACCTTTTCAAAATTACAAGCAAACTAACTTATTTTTCTTTATTTTGCATTTCACATGTTTATATATACTGTTACCGAAAACGCTCATATTTATGGGCATGTGCAAAAAAAACTCATAAAACGCTCATATTTTTGCGCACGTGCAGAAAAGACTCATAAAACGCTCATATTTATGCGCACGTGCAGAAAACACTCATAAAAACGCTCATATTAGAGCTCAGAACTAAGAGCGCTCCGAAGCTGGTTTGCTGGGCATCTAAAGTGCAGAAAATAAGATCATGATCGGTGATGAAATAAATTTGTTCAAATTTAAGAATATGATCCAAACTTGAGGTGATAAAAAGGTCTAAAAGGCTAGGAGTTGAAGTGCCTGCGTATCTAGTTGGAATATGCTTATTAACTACAACAAGACCTGCAGTTGTAACATGGTCGAACAATTTAGCTGAACATGAGTCATTTTGAAGTATATTAACATTGAAATCTCCACATAAAATATAATGCTCATATTCAATTAAAAATATTGACAACTCAGCGAAAAAAGAATCAAGCACATAACTCCTATGAGGGTTATATACACAAGACACAAGAACTTTGGTTACACCATCAGATACTTCACCAATGATAAATTCAGTATCAGTTGTTGTTGTTGTTGTTGTAACACTACTTTGCCCTGCCTAGGTAGTCAGTATCAACCTTACCCAATATTGTCATCGAACTCTTCTAACGGAAGTCCTAGAAACCTAGCGGCTTCAACAGGGGAGGACCAGAGGGATATGGGTGTTAGAAGAGTAGGCTCGGATGAGCAGACAAAAAGATGGTTAGTAGTATGGGGGGACAAGCCGCATGCCGGACAAACATTAGGCAAGTCGGGGTTCAGTCTGGATAGGTAAGAGTTTAACTTATTACAATATCCAGACCGGAGTTGGGCCAGCATCACCCTAGTCTCCCTAGGCAGCTCGCGCTCCTCTTCGGCAACGGGTGGTGTTGTTGCCTGAAGAACGGCGTTCACCGGGAGAGAGCCAACATAAGAATTTACAGAATTCTTGTGGATGAGGGTGAGGGCCTGGCGGTGCACCTTAGGATCAAACGGCGTGGAAATCAGCTAGGGACTTGAGGATTTTGTTACGGCTTTGGACTTTATTGGCAATTGCGGTTACATGAGCGCCGTATTTGAACATGTTATCAAACGTCACCCCTAAGATTTTGGGGTGTGAGACAGTTGGTAGTTTGACACTATCAACGTAGACGTCTAATTCCATGTTCACTTGCGTTGTCCACGTCGTAAATAGGGTGGCCGAGGACTTATTCGGTGACAATGCCAGGTTTCTCCCGGCGAAGAATTCGGACACGGCTGGGAGGTATGAGTTAATTCGAGAGCAGAGTTCTTCTACGGAGGGGCCTGTTGCCAGAATCGTACAATCGTCGGCGTAAGAGACGATCGAGACACCCTCTGGTGGGGGGGGGGGGAAGTTTCGATATATAATAGTTAAACAGGAACGGGGATAGGACACCACCCTGTGGCGCCTCTGAACTCAACCGACGATTGACGACCACTCAAATAGTTGGCAGTCCAACGTTTAAGACAGGGAGGAAGGGACGAATCTTCAAGGTCTTTCATTAGTTGCGCATGGTTGACCGCGTCAAAAGCTTTGGCCAAGTCAAGTGCAACTAGCACTGTCCTGTGGTTTGGACGCTTTTGGTTTAGTCCGTCCCCTATCTGAGTGGTTATGGCGTTCAGCGCGGTGGTGGTGCTGTGATTTTTGCGAAATCCATGCTGATGTTCGGCAACAAGGTGGATTCCAACACTTTCACTACTGGCGAGAGGAGAGATATCGGGCGATATGACTCCCCTACGGCAGCTGGCTTGCAGGCTTTAGTAGTTGGACCACCTTTGCTTGTTTCCATCTTTCAGGAATAACAAAGGTGGAAAGGGAAAGGTTGAAAATTTGTGTGAGGTATCTTATGCCTTCGTCGCCGAGGTGTTTCAGCATCAGCATGGAAATGCCATCGGGGCCGATATATTTGGTGTTCTTGGATCTCCGAATAGCCTCATGAACTTCTGTTGTGGAGATGGCAATGGGCGCATCGCTGTTTTTGTGTTTGTGCGCTTCCCTGGTGGCTCGGCGAATATCTTTGTTCAACGTAGGATGCAGAACCTTATCACCGAAGGCGATGGATATTTTGTCGCTAGGTTTAGTCGGGTTGGACAAAGATTTCACCGTCGACCATAATTTGCCAACTCCAGCCGAGAGGTTGCAAGACCTTAGGTGCTCTTCCCACTTAGCGCGTTTGTGTTGGTCTACTAAGCGTCTGATTTCCGCATTGAGATCCCTTATTTGAGGATCCGTAGGGTCAAGGTGTCTAATATGGTCACGTTCATTTGCCAGGGCCGCTGCCTATGCGGGGAAGAATGGACGCACTTCCTTTATTCTACCTGACGGAATGTGTTGATGGGAGGCTGAAATTAGGGCCATACGAAACGCCTTTTCCCCTTCTCGTACGTCAGACGGGGTAGGAAGAGCAGCGAAGGCGCTCTCTGTGGTGTTGAGAAAACCCTCCCAGTCGGCTTTATTGAAGTTAGTGTAGGTGCGTTTCTCAGCGGTGACAAAGTCGGTGGGGCGATCGATAGAGAGCACTATAGGTAGGTGGTCTGAAGCAAGCGTCAGCATCGGTCGCCAATCAACGCAGTTTATTAGACCAGCGCTGACTATGGTGATCACCCCTATTCTGCATTACAATTACGTTCCCGCTCTACGCTCCGCTTGGATCGTAAATATGCATTCTGAGTTACGCTTGGATCGAAAGAAAAAGAGGAAGAGCTATAAGTTTTTCGAAGTCAGCTGTTTCCCTTGGAATGTGTGAAATTGAAACATAACAAAGCAATTTAAATTACACAAATTATTAATTTTGAAATAAAAGTAAAGCTTTACTATGATTTATAAACTTAATTGCATATGTTTGAGCATTATTGAATAAGTTGAGTGAAATTTTATAGATCAATTGACTGATTGTTGCAGACAACGAAGGACCAACAAAAAGCAAGAGGACACTGTTGGTGGATGTTACCACATCGTCAGTAGGTAGCTGGTATTTTCCATAGAGCTAGTGCTAGAAGAGTGCGCTTTGTCGACCAGGTACACAGATGGTTGGCGTCGCATCGTGGGGCCACACCATACGCCGAGCAAACATTAGACATGTCAGGGTTAAGACATTGGCCGCCCCGGAACAAAGAAGTTTACAGAGTATGAGTGGGTGCTGTGGAGTGGCCGCCGGTGCACGTTTGGATATAATGGCAAAGTCAAAGCCATTACCTTAGTTTTAATTTCGTTAGTAATATTGTTTGGTGTTTTGAATGCTAGTCCAATTTGTAATTGTTTACAACCGGTGCCGATGCTAATGCGCTTCCAAAAATATTAGATCTCCGTAGGCGTATTCACATACCTGGCATCGAAACGCGTCTTTTGATTTCCCTCCCTACATTTTTGGACAAATATTAGCAATCGGCACCGGTCGAAAACAATTACCCTGCAAACATATCAAAAAACATCATTAGAGCACAAAAACAAAATATAGCGAGCGTTTTACAACTTTTACATACGCGTTTTACTTAAATTTTAAGAATTTCAACAAAAAATCGCAGAAATTAATCGTAACTTGATTGCAAAATAAAAAACAAGCAGTTATCCGCCAACAAAATTCCAACGTAGAAAAACGGAGCTACGATCGAAGTGCAGAATTAGCAGAATTGGAAGTTTCGAAGTTGAACGTAGCGGAATTGAAACGCAGAAATGCAGAATAGGGGTGGATGTCTGGCGAGCTAGAGCAGTTTACCGCCACTATAGTGGGGGCATCCCCATTTACTGTGCAGAACGTCGAATTATCTATTTGGTCAGCCAGGTCCTGTCCCCTACCATCGGCCTGCAGGCTGGAATGCCACAGGTCGTGGTGTGCGTTCAAGTCACCAAGGATGACGCGGTTCTCGCCCCTGAGTAACGCACTAATGTCAGAGTGGTAATCCCTGGGACAACAGGTGACAGAAGGTACGTAAATGTTTATGATTTCAAGGTAGACATCGCCTGTCCGGACAACCATACCTTGACGTTCTAAGGTGGTGTCCCTCGGGTCGATGTCAGGCTCAAATAGACGATACTGCACAGGTTGATGCGTGATGAATGCCAGACCACCCCCAAGCCCTCTCGCACGGTCACAACGGTGTACATTGAACCCGTTGCAGGTCAAAAGAGACGACCTTCCACCTAACTTTGTCTCCTGAATCGCCGCGATCTTGATGTTCCGTCGCTTCATTAAATTTGTCACTTCAACAATTTTGCCGGCTAGGCCGTTGCAATTAAATTGCAGGATACCGAAATGTGTAGGGGGAGCAGAGTTGATGCTGGGGGTAAAGGACTGGTGCGTATGCCTAGGTGGTAATAGGCTGGGTCGCTGGTTGTGGCTTATACTCGTGCTAATGCTGGAAGAAGAGGGGCTGACCGAGGGGGTGGGAGAGAGCGGACGCTCAGCATTGCTCAAATCCACTTGGGAAGTGCTACGTAGGGAGTAGCTGTGAGCTGCTGTGTGAGATGTTGACGCCTGTGGGCGTGAGCGGCCGCTCGGAAGGTCTACTTGCTGATGTGCATTGTTAGTGCTGGTCGTGGAGACTGATGTGACAGAGTCAGACATATGTGGCGGAGCGATACTTGATCGACGACGGCCACTGGACGTCATAGGACGTGAACAGCAAGGGGCCACAAAAAAAACTAGCGGGTCTATGAGTAGAGGGATTTAGTCCGGAGCAACTAGTTAGATGCAACCATCTGCTACAATTAGAGCATTGTACAGAGTGTGAACGTTACACAAATTTTCTTCCAGCATACACAGCAGATCCATTCTCTAGGTCCGGGGTTGGATTCAATACCAGCCCGGAGCAGGAGAGTCTTGAGCAGTCCCGCTGCAAGGAGCTGCTCGGAGGATGACATTATTGGGGGGAGGATAACTGACGGTTTAGGAAGGGGGGTAGTGAAATATTATCCGATACTGCTAGAACCCTTATTTTTAAGGACGATTTACAATAAATAGCAACACCACCCCCTTTCCTGTTACTTCGGTCGTGCCTTATAAGTCTATAATTTGGTATATTATAGTAAAAGTCAGAGGTAGTCGGAGTGAACCAAGTTTCAGACACACATATAATATCGACATCCGATCCTCCAAAAACATCCCTAACATAATCCAGTTTTTCGCTATTGAGGCTACGAGCGTTGAAGTGGACTACATGGAGCCCACTTTGCCTTTTGCAAAAGATGTCAATTAATACTTTATGGTTTACGTCACTGCTGTCGTCTGATTCCCTACTGGGGTTGAGATCAATCATAATAACTTGATAATGAGACAGATATAGAGTGCGTTAACAGACAAAACACTTTAAAATACCAGAATATGTATGTAGACGCAATATATGGAAGAAAGTAAGAGAGTAGAGAAGTTGAAAAAAGAAGAGGGAATAGCATAGGGAATAATTTAGTAAGAACAATGAATAGAAAAAAAAACAAATATAAAAGCATATAGAAGAAAACAGTCATAATGCTACTGCAAGACGCGCTATCTCTGCCTCGCTACATACTCTCACTGCATCATCGTTTTGGTCAGCTCGTACAAAAATTCTTCCTCTTAATGAAAATACGGAGACTAATCTCTCTTGCTTTTTGAGCTGTAAAGCAAATTGAAGAAGCTCCCTATTGCGCTTGGAGAGACTTTTGTGCATATAAAATCGATCATCAGAGTCATGCCCAATGTCGCGCAGAGAAACACCTCTTTTTGTTGTTTTTGTAAATTTTGCAACAGCTTGAAACAAAAGAGATCGATCACTGGAAGAAGCAAGCTTCACAACAACAGGTGCAGAACTTTTATCATTTTTGTTTATGTTGCTTTTATTATTCCCATTATTGTTTTTTCGACGCACCCTGGAAGCATCGCGAATGGGAGAAACACTTAACTGCAGAGCGCTGCATATGCTGCCAAATACCTCGCATAAATTTTAATTTTTTGAGTGGGGAATACCATTTATTATAATATCAGCAGCAACTGCTTTGTTTTCACACACGTTAATGCTTTCTCTTAGCTCCAGCACCTCACTGTGCAACTCTTTGATAAGAGCATTATCTTCTTCCACTCTAACCAGTCTTTCTTCAAACGACTGTATGTTTTGCTTCATGCTTGTTAGTTCTCGCGCCAAATTATTTAATTTCTTTGTAATGAGTTTCTCAGATTCTTTTATCACCTCCCCCACTGCCTTTTTAATTTTCTCCTCAATTTGAGCCCATGCAGCATTAAAAAAACCCAATGAAATTTCTGTTGCCGGTATTGTCGAAGCATTGTTTGACCTGGTATTTGGCATTTTAGAGTAAATACTGGAACGATGCGTCAACAACTAGTCAGCAGGTGGTACAACAACAATGCGTTTGCTTGAGCAATAAAGGCAACAACGCCGGTAAGAGCAGCAACAACAGTAGATTAAGTCGAGAATTTGTGTGTATCTCTTGTTTTTTGTTTTTTTGTTTTTTGCTTTTTCTTTTCTCAATTGTTTGCTACTTTCGCGAGATGATGAAATTGTCGACGAAACATGTACAGCAAGAGATTTTCTTCGTAGGTTAGTGTACAAACTGCAGCAGCAGAGACACCAAACACAAATGCACAGATTTTTACTTGTTATATTTTTGCACCTTCTTTGTTTATCACTTGCTAGATAAGTCAAATTGTATTTAAATATATTGCTTATTTATTTTGTCTACCAAATTTTTTGAGTTGGCACAAAGTTAAGACAATACTTGCATTAAACAATCAATGTTCGATCAAATTCAGTGTTTAACTTGCAATTAGCGTTCACTATAATTATAAATAAATTTTGATGATTTTTCTTTTTATTTATTTTTATATTTTCATATGTACTTATTAGTATTTTCTATTTTTCACTATCTTGGCACCTGTACGAGAAACATTAGCAATATATAAAATATTCTTTTTTGTATTTAATTATAGGCTTGCAACTAAAAAAATATGAAATGAACCAAAAATATAGGTACTTTAACTAAAAAAGATAAAATTAAAGATAAATACAACAAATCATAATCAACTAAATAATTAGATAAAAGATAATAATGTCAACTAAAATTATTATTATATAAAAAATAATTCTAATTAATATAGGTAAAGAAACTAATAAAGTATAAAATAATAAATATACTCCAGCCTGTAAACGGTCAGGTTGATACCCTCATCCCAAAATTAAAAATAATGTAGGAATTAATCTACTTTCGAAAAATAAATAAAATATAAATAAATTTATTCTTCTAAATGTTAAAATTAAAAAAAATAAAAGTACTAATACATTAAATAAAAATAAATTTATATAATTACTTCATTTATAAATTAAACTACTTGCATTAATCATTAATACACAAATTCAAATTCTTAATAAAATTAAACCATTTGAAAGAACATCAACACATAAAAAATAAGAAATTTTAACAAAATAATTTAATAATAAATAATAAAATTTGAACCATTCAAAAAAATTACTAATAAAACAAATAGGTAAAATAAAAATTAATATAAAAATAAATTTTAACATTATAATAAATTAAAGGATTGAAAATAATCATAACCATGAGTTCGAATTAACGAAACTAAAATAAAAAGACCCAAAACTCCCTCACAAACTCTAAAAATTAAAAATAAAACTATAAAAAATATTCTATATTCTATTAAATTTAAATATATAAGTAATATAAAAAACAATCTTAATACAATATATTCTAATCTCAACAACATTGATAATAAATGCTTACGATTAGAAATAAAAACAAATCTCCCAATAAAAAATAAAAAAAAAGGTAATATTCAATATAAAATTATTAACATTAGTTTTAATAGTTTAACAAAAATATTGGTCTTGTAAATCAAAAATAAAAAATATTTTTTTAAAACATCAAGAAAAAAGAAAAATTCTTTATCATTAATCTCCAAAATTAATATTTTTTTAAACTATTTCTTGATCTTGATATCATTCAACTAAATCTTATTATAACAACAATAATTACTAGAATAATTTTTATTCAAACAAATCATCCACTAGCAATGGGATTAATATTATTAATCCAAACAATTCAAATTTGTTTATTAACTGGTATTATATATAAAACATTTTGATTCTCATATATTCTATTTTTAATTTTTTTAGGAGGAATACTTGTATTATTTAAATCAAATGAAATATTTTCTTTATCAATAAAATTAACAATTATAAGAATTATACTATTAACTTTTATAATACCAATTTCAATAATACTAGATAAAACATATACATCAAATTTCATAGAAAATAATGAAATAAAATCAATCTATAATTTAGAAACATTTTTGTATGAAAATTCAACTATTCTTAATAAATTATATAATTACCCAACAAATATAATAACAATTATACTAATAAATTATTTATTAATTACACTAATTGCTGTAGTAAAAATTACTAATATATTTTATGGGCCTCTACGATCAATAAACTAATGAATAAACCAATACGAACTCAACATCCATTATTTAAAATTGCTAATAAATAATATTTCAGCATGATGAAATTTTGGTTCCCTTTTAGGTTTATGTCTAATAATTCAAATTTTAACAGGATTATTCTTAGCTATACATTACTCAGCAGATATCAATTTAGCATTTAATAGAATTAACCACATTTGTCGAGATGTAAACTATGGATGATTACTACTAACACTACACGCCAACGGTGCATCATTTTTTTTTATTTGTATTTATTTTCATATCGGACGAGGAATTTATTATGGATCTTAATTATTCACACCAACATGAATAATTGGTGTATTTATTTTATTTTTAGTAATAGCAACAGCTTTTATAGGTTATGTTTTACCATGGGGACAAATATCTTTTTGAGGAGCTACAGTAATTACAAATTTATTATCAGCAATTCCTTATTTAGGATTAGAATTAGTTAAATGAGTATGAGGAGGATTCGCAGTTGATAATGCTACATTAACTCGATTCTTTACATTTCATTTTATTTTACCTTTTATTGTACTAGCTATAACCCTAATTCATCTATTATTTTTACACCAAACAGGATCCAATAATCCAATTGGATTAAACTCAAATATTGATAAACTTCCATTCCACCCATATTTTTCTTACAAAGATATTATTGGATTTATTGTAATAATTTCATTTGTTTACGCGACTTAGGTAGCCACCCGTCCCAATCCCAAAACCATAATAAAACCCATTACATGAATTGTACAAATATAATAATTTTCATTGAATTACCTCTTTATATCATGTTATATATTTTAGTACAATTATTTTCATATATTATATCTCATATTTATACTATGTATATCTCATTATGAATTACATTATATTGTTCACCTCAACATATAAACACACCCTTAGCTTAAGTATGAAATATGGAAGCATTTGGGACGTGTGGCAACCCTTGCGTAAATCACCCCACACCAATTCGCCGCATGCAAAACAGCTGATGTGGGGGCGGCCATCATTATTATTATTACAAATATTTTTTGGCATATACACCGGCTTTTGGCGAGTTTTACAAGTTTTTTTTATAAATTTATCAGTCTTTCTGTATATATATTGTGATTTTTATTTATTTATTTATTTATTTATTTATTTATGTCTAAATACAGCAGACACTTAGGAATAAAGTAAAAAAAAACTTAAATTAGCTAGTTATTGCTTAAAAAGTAGGTTTTTAGCTTAAACTGTATTACAGATTTAGTACAAGTTAAATCTATATCTAAAAAATTTGAGAAAAAGTTAACTTCAGACAGCGTTCTGTTCAACGGAGCATTAGAACCATAAACCGTTCTGTTAACTCCAACACGAAAAACTTCGAAATTACGTAAATTTCTGGTCGGCACATTAAAGTTAATAAGCTGAAGAAGAGAAGGGCAGTCGATCTTGCCCGACACTAGGTCAGTAACAAACGAAACTGACAAAAGCGTTCTTCTATCGGATAAGGATAACAAACTAATTAATCGACAACGAGCAACATAGGACGGATGCGGTTCAGAAAAATTTATTGAGCGTAGTGCAAATCGAATAAAGCACTTCTGAACTCTCTCTAATCGATTTATATGGACTGCATGGTATGGTCTCCATATATAAGCTGCGTATTCCATCTTGGAACGAACAAAGGCAGAATACAAAGTCTTATAAGTATATGGGTCAGAAAAGTTGGGAGAGTGGCGCCTGATAAAAGCCAGTGTTCCAAAGGAACCAGAAATTAGTAATTTAAATGAGTATTGAAAGTAAATCTACTATCAAAGTAAACACCCAAATCCTTAATTTCATTTACCTCGGTGAGGCATGAATCCGCTAAGTAATATGACGTCTCAAAAGGAGTGACCATCTTCGAATAAGTCACCTTGTGGCATTTCAATACATTAAGAGAGAGTCTGTTCATATCACAGTAATCAAAAAAATTATTAAGCTCCCCTTGGAGTACTGAGGAATCATGCGATCCGCTTATCTCAGAATATATTTTAAGATCATCTGCATATAAAAGATATTTAGACGATTTAAAACACGAGGAGATATCATTAATGAACAGGATAAACAATAATGGTCCTAAGATGCTACCTTGTGGTACACCAGATGTAGCCCAAAAAGGCTCTGAAAACTCACCATCTATATAAACGGTACAACTCCTACTTTGGAGGTATGACTTGAGCCACTTAAGAATAGTAGAATGAAAACCTATAATACTGAGTTTTTCAATTAGAATACCATGAGAAATTTTATCGAAGGCTTTAGAAAAATCTGTATATATCGTATCAATTTGTAGACCTTTACGAAAGCACGAATAGCAATCCTCAGTAAAGACTGAAAGATTGGAAATCGATGATCTTGCAGGTACAAAACCATGTTGATTTGGACAAACAAGATGTTTCACTTGAAAATATATTTTTTCTTTTACGATGCATTCAAATAGTTTAGCAATAGACGATAATTTAGATATAGGTCTGTAGTTTGAGATATCACTCTTTTTTCCACTTTTGAAGACAGGGGCTATAGAAGTGAAGAGCACACTTTGCTAAGACGTAGAGCAGATAGTTCATTGTCCGTCAGTTCCTCATCAGGCACAAAATTAGATGAGAAGAAGTTAGCAAACAAATTAACAGGATCATTAATTGAAGATGCTGAAACATCATTGTAAAAAACAATTTTAGGGATGCTAGAACCATTTTTTTTGGACTTAATGTAGGACCAGAAATTTTTCGGATTATTCTTAATGTTAATTTCAAAGTTAGATATATAATTAGAGTAAAGTAAACTATTCAAATCATTGAACTTTTTATTATAAGAAACATACAACTCAAAAAATTTGGATCTCTTAGTATTTTTGTATTTCTTGTAGAACTTATTTCTTAGATTTTTCAGATGTTTAAGCTCGCCTGAATACCAGGGAAGTTTATAATTTTTGCTCCTAAGAGTAGGGACAAATTCTTTGCACACAGAAACCAAAGAGCTCTTAAAAATATTAAAGCAAGCTGCAACTTCAGAATTTTCAAAAGAGGACTCCCAGTCAATCTTACTTAGCTCTACATTTAAGGCATTGAAATCACAACAATTAAAATTAAAAGACGTTCTAGGTCGAGAAAGTGAAGTTTTGAAGAACTCTAAAAATTCAATTTCAATAAGCATCGGATTGTGATGCTGATTGGCAGGAGATATAAAAGTTGCAGCCTGCGACAACTCAAAGTTTAGGTCACTACTTATAAAAACTAAATCGAGAAAGCGATTTAAGCTATTTGGTAAACTATTAATTTGGGATAAGCCCGCACTTAAAAAGTTGTCTATAACATACGACTCGATAGCACTAGTAGTATTTACAGCAGTCAAATAAGTATCATTATCAAGATAACTCCAAGTTACACAGCTCAAATTGAAGTCACCAAACACACATAGTTGACTGTCACCAATGTCCCGTTGAAGAGCAATAATGTTGTCTACATGCGATCTATAAACACATTCATCACTCAAAGGCGGAATGTAGGAGACGCAGATGTAGAGGAATCCAATAAACCCACATATCCGAACGCAAAGTTGGTCGAGCAAGGAATCAGAATCATTCAAATCAAACAGCGAGGCACGCAAATTGCAACGAGCTGCAACCAGTACACCTCCTCCTCTACTGCAGCCAGTTTTAATGCAGTCTCTGTCCTTGCGAAAAACGTCATAGCAGCGTAAATCAAAATATTCCGCATCAAAAAAATTATAATTTAGCCATGTTTCGGTTAAAACGAACACATCGTATTCCAAAAGTGAGCTAAGCATAGAGACACTGTCAGTCTTACCTCTGAGACCAGAAGTGTTTTGATAGTATATTTTTATTTTAGAATTACTATTGCTTCGGCCAATCAGGTCCGAGGTGGTTGATTGTCTTCTTTGCGGAAAAAACGAAACGGGCTAATGGATACATTTTCCGGCCAGATCTCCGGCTTCATAAGTTTTTCGTACTCAGATTCAAGCACGCCCAATTTAAAGTTTACAAATCTAAGAGATTCAATTTGTCTCTCTTTCTTGATCAAAGTATGGCATATCAGGTGCTGCTTACCGATGTTTGCATATTTTTCAATATGCTCAATTATGTGCTCAGGTTTAACAGAAGGCTTGAAAGACGCCAAATGTAAATATTTAAACCGCGCAGCTACTAGCAGATTATCATTCTCACCAGTACCAACCAATGCATTTTGTCGCCGCTTCACTTTGTTTTTGAACAAAGTCCCACTCATTATCTTTGGTCGACGGCTGCAAAGCAGAGTTTGGCGAAGAGTCAATGATCGTAGCTCTCTGTGCTGATTTGTTGGTAAGTGACACCAACCCTTCGTTGTTAAGAACACGAGGTGCATTAGCATCGACAGCAACAGTTAATGGCGAGGCAGAATTAGACGAAATTGAAGGCACAGCAGTAAGTGAAAAGTCACTAGCATTGTTGTTAGCTAACGTAGATGGCGAGTTCACAACTACAGCAGAGCTGATGGCAGAGTGTAAACAGCCAGAATTCAAAAGCTGCTGCTTTAGGTCTTTAACCTCCTTCACCAGATCAGCAACTAGAGAATGCAAATTGTTATTCACACAGTTATCACAATTGAACACTATGTTTTTATTGCATTTAATAATGTTAGAAATGTTGGCGTCAATGCCCTTGCATGAGTAATGACAAACCGCCTTACAAAGTAAGCAACTTAATGCATTGTCTTTTGCAATAGATTTGCCACATAAATCACAGCGCGTACGTA
This sequence comes from Sphenella marginata, assembly GCA_951509765.1. NCBI lineage: Eukaryota > Metazoa > Arthropoda > Insecta > Diptera > Tephritidae > Sphenella > Sphenella marginata. The sequence continues at coordinate 58,106,506 of OX608078.1, read as the reverse complement.
AAAGCGACATTGTGTAAATAGCGAAAATAGAAAAAAAATAAATACGGAGCTTAGAAAAAACACGTCCGTTCAGCTCAAGTGCTTTTTATCAGAATTTTATAAAGTTTTGAAAGTTCTCGAAAGTGCGACATCGTCATCACCCGGCGTTTTATTATATATATTCTTCAAATAGAATAACTATTACACGAAAGTGAAACCATATATGTATGTATATATATAGATCGCGGCATACAAGTGGGTTTTCTTTTGCATTCGGTTTGTGAATTGTAAAGCGACCCGTTTTCTCAAACCTCTACAACTATAATTACGATCCAGAAAAGATCACAGACAACCAAAATTGAATTGCCAATCAGAGATCATCACTTCTCAACTCTTATCAGAACATCGCAAAGGAGGAGCGCCCCAATCCCCAAGATATACCTCTGAGTGAGTATTCATCATTTTATACATGGTCCTTCGAGCCATTGAAGAATCCAGCCCCTGCTCTTACACATATATATAATATTCTAAAATTATAATCCCTAAATCTCAATATTGGTTCCCGCCAAAACCCCTAATTTTCCCGCCAATTATATATATATATATAAATCTAAGACTAATCTGCCTAATAGCGTATGAGGAGACAAAGGCTCAAATAGGCGATCAACTCCAACTCAAGGAATTGAGTAAACCCGCGCTTCAAGTGCCAACCCAACCCCCCTCAGAGTCCTCCCATATGAACCTGAAAGTCCCCCCATGTGATACAGAAATTTTCTATGGAGGGTATGATCAATGGCCGTCCTTCCGTGACATGTTCACAGCGGTGTATATCAACCACTCCAAACTCTCCAGCGCCCAAAAACTGTATCACCTCCGTCAAAAGACTAAAGGTAAGGCAGGTCAAATAGTAGAACAATTTCCCCTAAGTGACGACAATTTTGCCCTAGCATGGGAAGCTCTCAAGTTACGATATGAGAACAAAAGAGTCCTGGTCGATAATCAAATCCGAATTCTCATGAATCTAAAAGCGATTCAGTCGGAAAATAGTGAGGATATACAAAAATTACAATCCTCAGTAAATAACGCCCTCCAAATACTAGCGACACAACAAGTCGAAACCTCCAGCTGGGATCCCATATTAATATATCTGGTAACGTCAAAGTTACCAGAGAATACAGTTGCCCTGTGGGAGCAATCATTAAGCTCCAGAAGAGACCTTCCGAACTGGTCCCAAATGAACCAGTTTCTGACTACTCGCTACGAGATAGTGGAAAGGGTGGATCAATGGCGTCCAGCCAAACCCCGATACAATCCACCCTCCACAAACTTCTCAAGGCCACACCCCAATCAGAACACCCCGCAGTTCAGGCAGTCTCAACCCCAAACCCACAGCAACAACCCCCCAACACATACAAAATCCCACGCCACAGAGCAGCAACGATTTTATACCTGCAAATTATGCAAACAACAAACTCATACCCTACAAAGCTGTTTGCGGTATAAAAAGTTGCCAATCTCAGAACGCAGAAAATTCGTAAGAGACAATAATATCTGCGAAAATTGTTTAGCTCAAACCCATCTCTTGAAAGACTGCCAAAGAACGAGAACGTGCATGCACTGCCAAGGCCGACATAACACCACTCTTCACGACACAGCTTCTCCCAGTACGAGTTCTGGAATTCACAGAACTAGATCTCAGGTAGCCACAATAGAAGCCAGCAATCCAAGGTTTCAAGACGTGAACCAGGCGGCACCCCATGAAAGCGATCCCTCTACACCCAACACATCCCAAGTACAGTCATTCCATGCTGAAAATAATAGCAAAATCATACTCCCTACAGCAATTGTCTTGGTAGAACATAGAGGGGACCTATTCAAGCTTCGGGCCTTAGTCGATCAAGGCTCCGAAAGAAGCTTCATATCCGCCAAAGCTCAAGCAAAACTCCGGCTTCCCTATACCCACTCCCTATTTGAAATCTCGGGTATGGGAGGCGGAGTGGTACAAACATCAAATAAGCTGTGCTCGTTGACCCTAGTCTCAAATGACAGGAAAATAAAAATAAAAGCCCAGACAATAGTGCTACCCCGTCTAACTAGGCAACTTCCAACCCTCAGGCTGAATGAAAGCCAAATGCGAAAATGGTCCCATCTCGAACTAGCAGACCAGAACACCCAAAACCCCTCTCAAATCGATCTGGTATTGGGTAGTGATCTTATCCCTCAAATAATGCTTAATGGCATAGAAAAGATCTCTCCCAGCCTGCTAGCACAAAATACCATCTTTGGATGGATAATAAGTGGCCAAACTCCCGAAAAGGTTGGAGCGCATTCCTCCCAAGCGTGGGAAATAACCAATAGTCAGTTGAATGAACAACTTAGACAGTTCTGGGAAATCGAAGAGATACCCAGAACCCCAGTGGAAACTCCCGAAGACCAAATGTGCGAAGAATTCTACAAAAGCACAACCACTCGAATAGATAACGGTCGATATATGGTTCGGCTTCCCTTCAAACCCACCTTTCGGAACGATATCGACCTAGGCCAATCCCGTACTGCAGCCCTACGACAGTTCCACGGCATGGAACGTACACTGTTAAATAAGGGCGATCTCAAGCAGCAGTACGACAAGGTACTCGAAGAATACCTGTCCTTGGGCCACATGGAAGAATGCAGCCCAAATGAGATAGAATCTCAAGGGAAATACTGCTCTTTCTATCTCCCTCACCATGCGGTCGTCAGACCAGACAAAAAGACAACAAAAGTCAGAGTTGTATTTAATGCTTCCAAGAAGTCAGGGTCCGGTCACTCCCTCAATGATACCCTATGCACCGGCCCAAACCTCCAACCCGATCTCCGACTTATGTTGTTGAAATGGAGAACATATAAATATGTGTTTAATGGCGATGTGGAAAAAATGTACCGCCAGATCCTCCTACACCCCGATGACCAAGACTACCACCGGATAATATTCCGAACCCCCGAAACCAGTCCAATAAAGGACTTCAAGTTAAAAACGGTCACCTTTGGAGTTAACTGCGCTCCCTTCCTGGCTATTCGCACTGTAATAACTTGTTTATTATAACCTTTAGTAAAACAGCATCTTGTTCATTTGCATTTCATTATAACACTGATTTATTAGGCGTAATGAGAATACAGTGGAGAGTAGGTGAAACGTGAGAAAATGTTGCTAAGCTGCTGCCATAATGTATCGAGCTCAGCTTTAAGTTTCTCAACATTAAAGCTAGGGTGCAACAACATTAAGACACACTACACCTCCCTTATACAAAAAAGAATGCTCTACATGTTAGAGCATTATTTTAAATCAATAACTTAAATATAGTGTGTTTTCATATAATGTATTTTTAAGGAATTATTCTTTATTCAGAAAAAGTAACTTAAACTATTAATTCTTTAACGACAGATTAAACTTTTAGTATATGCATATAACACTATGAGCCTAATGTGGATATATGTACATATATATACCTATGTGTAGTATCTTAATTTTAAGTATGTGTATGTAGTGTATAGTGAACACGCGCGTGTGTATGTGTGGTTGTGTATTTACGTACATATGTATTTCTAAAAACTTATGAGTTTACAGACACATGTACTTGTGTCTAGATAATATAACTTCATGTTTTAAAATTTCGTAGTCTGTTTTTATGGACTACCATGGACTTATTTTCATTTCTTATTGTGCAGTTATTTTTAGTATCTATTGCTATGACCTTATATGGTGGACCAACGTATACACTGTCTAACTTGTGCCCAGCATTGTTTTCCAGGACAACTATATCGCCTACTTTTATATTACTTCTATTCAGCTTAATATCATACGTTTCTTTTTGCCGAATTTTTGCCTCTCCTAATAACTTTTTGGCTCTTTGGTGCGCTACCTGAAGTTTATATTTCACCTCTTTATCATAAGCTTCGACATTGTAAATGGGATCGATTTTATTATCTGTAAGTATATCTAATGTATTTGGTTTCTTGGCAAATATTAACTCAAAGGGACAATAGCCGTGAACAGAATTCGGAGTTGTGTTGTAGCAATATGTGAAATATTGTAGCCACTCATCCCAGTCAGTTTTACTGTTAGATATATACGAACGAATATATTCGTTGAAAGTCCTATGGCTCCTCTCTACCGTTCCCAAAGTTTGGTGGTGATACGCTGTCGATGTTATTTTTTCATTGCCATTTTCTGAACGAGGCAGAGGACCTATTGTATCTATAAGTACAATATCAAATGCCTTGGCTGGTGTTGATGTGAGGCACATTGGCTCTTTAGTTTTTGGCAAACTTTTGTTCATTTGACATTTTCCGCATTTTTTTACGTAACTTCGTACATCAGAACTCATATTTTTCCAGTAGAACTCTTTTTTGAGTTTATTTAGCATTCTGGAAATTCCAATATGACCACCAAACAACGGGTGGTCGTGGTACCTTTTAAGTATTTCAATTTTTTCTAAATTATTTGTAATTTGTGTTACTTTAGGGGTTAATGCAATTTTTAAATTACTTAATAACGCATTTCCCTTTTCTTTAAAATGTTTTATTTCTATTTCTTCGAATATTTTTTCATTAAATGACATTTGCAATTTCTTTAAATTTCTGTTATTAGCCTCCAACTGAAGCTTGGGAAAGAATTGATCTAAATCGAATTTTCCATTGATAACATATTTTTGCGTGTCAAAGCTACAGATAATTTTTCGTGCACGCTGTAAGAGACACAGCGGACCTTTAATTTTTTAATTTCATTAATATTTAAAGCTTCATATACTCTTGGGATATTTATATCCTTATTTGTTGTTTGCATGTCTGGTTTGTTATAACATAAGTTCTTTGATTTTGACCTTGTAGTGACTTGATAAATTTCTCGATTTGTATTGCTAATTTCTTTAATTTGATTAAAATTTATGCGCGATAAGGCATCAGCAGCATAATTTTCTTTACCCCTGATATACTCTATTTCAAAATTATATTCTTCTAAATCTAATCTCATTCTTGTCAATTTTGAAGATGGATTTTTCATTGAAAATAAATAGGACAATGGCCTATGGTCGGTTTTCACTAAAAATTTCGTTCCATAAATGTAAGGGCGGAAGTATGTGATAGCCCAGTGAATTGCTGCTAGCTCTTGTTCTATCACAGCTTTGTTACTTTCTGCCTTTGTGAAGGCTCTCGATGCCTAAGCAACTGGTAGCTGTTTGCCATTATATTCCTGGCTTAGAACGGCACCGCATGCATACTTACTTGCATCTGTGGTTATACAAAACTGCTTTCCAAAATTTGGGTATTGTAGAATTAGTGGGCTTAAAAGTGACTTTTTCAGGTACAGGAATGCATTTTGGCATTCCTGTGTCCACGAAAATGTAACATTTTTCTTACATAATTTGGTTAAATGTCGCGAATAATCAGAAAATTTCGGAATAAATCTTCTGTAGTAATTACAAAAGGCTACGAATCTTTTTGCTTCGTCGCTGTTCGTAGGGGTTGGATAGTTTTCAATAATTTTATATTTGCTGTCATCAGGCAGGATACCGTTGGATGTACATTTATGTCCTAAAAAGGTGACTTCATGACTGAAGAATGTACATTTGTCAGGGTTTAGTTTCAGGTTATACCTTTTGCATATTGAGAAAATTTCCTGTAGATTTCGTAGCATGTGTGTTTCTGAGCAACCAATTACGACCAAGTCGTCCATATACAGGAACGCTTGTTCTGGGGTAAGCCCTGCGAAAGCTAGCGACATCATTCTTTGAAAAGAATTTGGTGCCACTTTTAGACCATAAGGTAGCCGCTTGAATCGAAATGAGCCCTTTTCAGTGGAGAACGATGTAATATCTCTTGACTCTTCTTTAAGCTCTATCTGGTGGAAGCCAGACATTAAATCGAGGCATGAAAAGTACTTAGCTCTTCCCATTTGATCTAGTATGTCGTCGATGCGTGGGAGAGGGTACTTGTCTGCTACTAATTTTTTGTTAACCTGCCTATAATCCACTACGAGACGCCATCGTTTTTCACTTTGCCCTGGTAGAGACTTTTTAGGCACCAGCAAAATTGGGCTATTGTACTCTGAAACTGATGGTTCGACAATTTCGTCTTTGATAAGCTTTTCAACTTGTCTATTAATTTCCGTTTTTTGAGAGTGTGGAATTCTGTAGTTTTTTATAAACACAGGGTTGTCGTCTTTAACGTGCAGCTTTTGCTTATAGAAGTTATTTGCACTAATGGCTTCCGTTTCCAAAGCAAATATGTCGATAAATTTTGTACATAAATCTAATAATTTTGATTTTACAAATTTTGGGAAATTTTTGGACAATTTATTTAAAAGCTCGTCTTTACGACATGTATTAAGTACATTAGTGACAACTTCATAATCAGACACTTTCTCTGTTTTAATTTTGGGGTTTTTCAAAACAATCGTATCTTCCGTGGTATTAATAATTTGGACATATGGGTTCTTTCCACATGCTAAGGTGTTTGCAATGAACACGCCATCATGTATATTTTGGTTTGGAACGAGAATGTCTTCTTCAGCGTGAATGTTTATTTTTCTAATAACAGCTGACCTTGCTGGTAAAATTAAATTGCTTTGAGGAGGTGTGTCGAATATACGAATACACAAATTCTTACCAAAGCCTTTCGGACGTAAGGTTAACCAACCTTGATTATGCTCTTAAGATAAAACACAGTTGAACTTTTTTATAAAGCCCAGGCCTAATATACCATCAGCTGGTATTGGAAACTGTTCATTAACTATTTGAAATTCATGGTTCATTTTACTATTATTAATTATAATGGAAGCAGTCGCGCTTCCTAGAGACTGGATTGTTCCCTGACCTATACCGCTTAATTGTACCTTACGATTGCGATCTATGTCAATTTCATTGTTAGCCGAACTGACCTTAAAAATGGAGATATCGGCACCAGTGTCTATAATGAAAACTGACTTTTTATATGAAAACATGGTGTGTAAAGTTACGTAGCTATTGAGATTAAGATTTAGGTTGAATATATTTTGAACATTTAATTGGTGGGAGTATTCAGAGGTGCTTCGAAGTTTTCCGAATCACTTCTTTGATTGGTGATTCTGACGCTTCTGGTATTATTTGTATTTGTGTTTCTGTAATCGCGACTGCGGTATTGACCACGGCCTCGACCTCTGCTGTTAAAGGTTCGAGATGCATAATTACTATTAGAGCTGTATCTGCGGTTTTGGCTCAAGTGATTTCTGCCACCTCTATTATTATATCTTATATTTGTTCGATCGCGATTAAAATACAAAATGGTATTTTGTTGACCAGTTACCTCAGTGCAACTGTTAATAAACTTGCAAACAGCTTCATTCATGTTGTGGAATTGACCAGCTTCCATAATAACTTTAACCTTTTCAATGTTACAGTTCTTAATTATTGCCTTCACTGCAGTTTGAGTAGAATATTTATTGGCCAAATCACATGTCAGGCCATCGGATATGTAGGCGTTTTCTAAGGCTTTCGTTAAGTCTTCGATTTCTTTTGTATACGTGACTGCAGATTTGCTATTTTCTTTTACATTCATAATTCTCGCAGAAATAACTTCTACAGATTCACTCTTTATACTTCGGTTTAATTTTGAGATTATTTCTTGTATACTGGACTCATTGCTAATCATACTTCTGGCTGTCCCTTTGAGTTTTGTTTTGATAAGGGTGACCGCTACCTGCTCATGAGTGTCTTTTATTGAGTCGACCAGCTCTAACGAGTCTACAAAGCTACGAAGGTTCTCATGCTTACCATCGAAGTCTGAGAGCAGCTTCGAAGCTAAACCTAGAAATTCAATGTTTGTTTGAGGCATATTTTCTATTGTATCACACTCAGAATTGGAGTCTGAATTTTCACTGTCGTCCCTAAAGGAAATTTTCTGTTCTATTTTTACTGCTACCTCAATAGTAGGTGGTATCTGAATATTAATGTTGTGTTTTGAAAAAATTTTTAAAAGTAAGTCTCGCAACTGACTAAATTCTTTTATTAAGAATTGCTTTTGATCATCATTAACAATATTAAAACCAGACAAAATTGAATTTCGTATTAAGTTATAATTTTCCGCTAGTACATGTGTATGTTTTTCAATAGTTTCTTTTGTAATTACCCTATTTACATTCAAACATTTATAAGATTTGTTAAATTCCGACTTGCATGTTTCAATTTCGCATAATATTTCATCAAACTTTGCCTCCATAACATTATAGGTCAATATGCATCTACGATTTTGGTTTAATAGGTGAAATATAGTTTTAATAACAAAATAACTACATGTGTATGTAAATGAAAATTTTTTTTTGTTATATTTGATATTAAATCAAATAAAAAAGGTTAGTAACGTGTAATAATACATAAGTGTTCAGGTATTCGAATTGCCTTATCCTCAGGTTTCCATCAGGTCTTCATTATAGTTGCTTTCACAGCTAGTTTCCGTACATTATTTGATTGCATGTTACATTTTAATTTGTTAGTCGGAGTATGTATTGAATTACATATTTGCTTTGTGCTTGCATTTGATAATTTTTCTCTGCATAAACTGAGAGTGGTAGCTTCTTTAGCCACACTTTGTATAAAAACTGGTTTTGAGAATGTTTATTCTTTCATTATTGGTTTTCAGTTTCTTAATTTTTTCCTCTTGTATAGATAATTGACTTCAATGTACACCGTTTGTTTGTTTTAAATATAATTGAGAGGTGATTTAAGTTAGGTTTCCAAGGGTAGATAAATGACACCGACTTTTCTTTTCCCTTATACTTTGGTACAGTTCCGCCTCTCTGTCTCTTTTTGATATAGACAGAATTTAACATAATTCATTATTAAATAAATTTTTTTTTTTTTGTTTTTTTTTTTCGTTTTTTTTTTTTTTTATATTTTAAAATTTAAGTATATCTTTTTCAAACTCTTTTTATAGAAGTTTAGAGTTTGCACTTTTAGTCACTTTATTTTCTTGCACTGTCAATAGTTTGTATTTTCTCTTTTCGATCACCAAATAGTTTCGAAAAAGATATTCGATTTTTAACATACATATGGGCAAATCCCAAAAACTTTTACTTTTTTGGATACTCGGCAGCTACACACGAGCAAATAACTTAAGGCCAGAAGAATGTACAGGGACATTCAGTTCGACCTATTGACTATCCGGTCTGATGATATTAAAAATCAGAAATGCTGATAGCAAGTTTTTGGAGAACTTTGAAACCTGAAAAACGTCGATTTTTACACTTTTTCAAGCGATACTCTTGATTTTTTTTTTTGAATTTTTTCGATAAAATTTTGAGGCACCGCTGAAACGCTTTGAAATTTAAACTGAATGTTGTTTTTGAGACGGAGATTCTTAAAGTATGTGCACAATTAATGTGCCCCTCCAATACTCAAAATTATCATCAATCAAAGTAGCGATACTTTTTTTTTGTCATTTTCAATATTGGCAGTTTTTTGCTTATAGCTTTTTGAGGCAACTGAGTATTGAAATTTGGATTATGCACGATGATAGCCTATCAGGGACTAAAAGTACCTATGGCTTCAAATTCGATGTGCCCCTTTCAATTGTGGAGGTAGAGGCAGAAAAGTGGAAGCGCTTGGTTCCGTAAATTTTTTTCAGGAGCATGTTTTTTTGTGGGCACAGCTACAATTTTCCTTTTATCACTTTATACTCTTTTGTTAATTTTTTCTCTACACCACAGTAGTATACCATTAATTGCCTCATCTGGGAATATTCACGCAAGGAAAGTTATTGATGTTTGTACAACGGGCAAATTTACGAAATTTTCGACAAAAATTGGTAATCGTCAAAAAGTGGAGACAATTTTTTTTTTTTTTTTTTAAACCAGGTTTTATTTAAAAGTAAATGAAAAGGAACACAAATATGGTACAAAAATTTACAAAAAAAAAAAAAAAAATTAACTTTGCTCTGTGTACAATATTAATGTTTTAAGGAAGTTCTGCGCTTTCATTACTTTTTTCATGTAATAGCCTTACTCCCTTATTCATAAAAAATAAAATATGTAGTTTTATTAAGCTCTTATAATTGGAAATTTTTGTATGGAAACGTCATTTTAAAAAGCTTTAAAGCAGTTAATATTTTTTATGAATAAGTTAACAAAGTTGGCCTTTAATGGAGAGATTTCAAGAGTTCTGTTCTTTTCTTTATACAAAAATTTAACAAAAAGTCGGAGTAAAGAGGTCACGTGAGTATAATACTTCCGACTATCTCTTAACTCTAATTGAGCCATCAAGAGAAAAAATTATTTGTAAATTATTTCCACCTTCGCCACCGTCACAGTCAGTCTATAGTCGTCATTGAAAGGTGTCTTTGCCTACAGTTTTTTAGAAAAGAAAAATATAATCATGGGTAAATAGTTTGTATTTTTTCCGTGAAACACGTTATATACATAAGTATTTTCTTCATTTTTCTTAGAGCGTTTAAGGAAATATGCCGTAGACACAAAATTAAAAAAAGGGAAGATATGCGAAAGAAACGACAGCAAAAAGCCCATAAAGATAATGCTCGGCTGCGACAAAGAAAAAAGTATAACAAAAAGCGACTAAATTGGTTGTTTCAAATATAAAAAACTTCCTTTATTTTTTCATAGTAATTTTTCCATCATATACTCCACCTATATTATGTTTCTCGCATCTTCCTCTCGTTTGATACTCATATATTTCAATAATGTTTTATGGGTCCCTGGGTCCATAAATCAGACGACACCTCTTAAGATGTGGGAATATGGACATGACAACTACAGTACCCAGTACCTTAAATCCCTTTAAAATACCTTTTGTTTGATACCCATATTGTAGGTAAACAAAATATTTGACGGTTATCCGGTTTCATATTTTTGGCGATATCTCTGAAACCGGGTTTCGGATATCAACAAAATTTTACCTAAGTATATCCCACATAGATATGCACATCCTGATAAAATTTCAACACAATCGGTTAAGGAGTGTTGAAATAAGTAAAAAAAAGTAAGGTTTTTCGGGTTTTTATTTGTATTAATATCTCCAAAACCGAATCTCGGGTATCAAAATTTGTTTACCTGAACATACTTCGCTTACATATCTATATGATTTTAAAATTTCAAGGGAATCGGTAAAAGGGTGTTAAAATAAATGTGCTTCAAAATTTGCAGTAAAAAATATTTGACGGTTATTCGGGTTTATATTTTTACCGATATATACAAAACCGGGTCTCGTGTATCAAAAAAATTTTACATAACTAACGGTTGCATATAGCTCCATATTTTGCTAAAATTTCAATATAATCGGTGCAGAAGTGTTGAACTAAATGTATATTTAACATTGCGACCTCAATTTATATATATTTTGCTCAATTTTTTTAATATATCTTTTTGAGGCATTATGTAAGACGAGTAACGGCGGTGCACTATAGTTCCAATTTACCCCTCAATGTTCCTAACAAAAAGATCTTTGCGTGCTACCATGTTTAAAAAAAAAAATTTTTTCTCCAAAAAAACCAAAGTTTGGCGGATTTCCCCATATAAGCTTAAAACATTTTGAGTTTTGGAATAAAGTTTTTTTTTTTTTTTTTTTTTTATAATTTTTTGAATTAACTTGGCAGGATCGCCATGTACATAATAACTTGTTTATTATAACCTTTAGTAAAACAGCATCTTGTTCATTTGCATTTCATTATAACACTGATTTATTAGGCGTAATGAGAATACAGTGGAGAGTAGGTGAAACGTGAGAAAATGTTGCTAAGCTGCTGCCATAATGTATCGAGCTCAGCTTTAAGTTTCTCAACATTAAAGCTAGGGTGCAACAACATTAAGACACACTACAGCACTCTGCACGAGCTGTCGAAAGACATAGCCGTCTCTCACCCACGCGCAGCCCCAATACTAAAGTCCGAGACGTATGTAGACGATATTTTATCCGGCAGCCATGTTCTCCCATCAGCCGAGCAATCTCTAAATGAGACCATTGATGCACTCAACTCAGCCGGCTTCCCATTAAAAAAGATCACGGCAAACCATCCGGACATTCTCAGGCAAATTCCCAAGGCGGACTTACTGGACACCGACTTCCTCGAATTCGAGAAAAGTAGTACCGCCAAAACTCTTGGAATTCAATGGAATGCGCTCTCGGATACTTTCTCTTATACTGTGGACTCAGATCAAGCCTCAACGGCAGCCACCAAGCGAGGGATTCTCTCCGCTATTGCAAAACTTTTCGACCCCGCAGGGTGGCTGACGCCAGTTATGATACAGGCAAAAATATTGATGCAAGTGTTGTGGCTGGACGGGACTGATTGGGATGAACGAGTCAAACCGATCCGTCTCGTAAAATGGACGCAATTCGCAAAGAATCTGCACTCCCTCTCCAATCTCAACATACCCCGATGGATTAACTTCGCACCTGACCACTTAGTCGAGCTCCATGGTTTTTGCGACGCCTCTGAAAAGGCTTATTGCGCAACCCTCTATGTGCGAACTACTGTCGGCACCCATCTCGGTCTCACTCAAAGAAAGCTGACTATGTGGTCTGATTCGGAAATCGTGTTAGCCTGGCTCGAAAAGCCACCCCACTCATGGAAGACCTATGTCTCCAATCGAACGGCGCAGATAATAGATCTCGTCGGTAATGTCCCATGGCGACACGTACCCAGCAAACAAAACCCAGCGGATCTGGGCACCCGAGGTTGTACGCCAGTCGATCTCGCAAATTCCGCCCTCTGGTGGAATGGGCCAGAGTGGCTTTCGAAATCCCCCGAAGATTGGCCACAACCAACAATTCGTAACGTCAACCCCCCAGAATCACGTAAAGTAGAAGCCCTACATGCTACGGAAGAGAGTGAGGATCTCTTAGATCGATTCTCTTCCTACCCTCGTGCTTTACGTGTAATGGCCTACGTTCTCAAATTTGTACGTCGGCTGAAAGACGCGGTGAACGGTATTAAAGAACCCACCGAAAACTCCCTAACTCATGCCGATCTCAAAAGATCCAAACATCGCCTCATAATCATGGCCCAAACTCGATATTACGCTCTCGAAAGGGTGCAGTGAAATAACGTCCCTTTTGAAAAGGAAATAAAGCCCGCGGGCGTTATTTATTTTTGTCGACGGGCGCTATTTCATTTTAGAAAAGAAATAATGCCCGCGGGCGCTATTTCCTTTCAGAAAAGAAATAATGCCCGCTGGCGTTATTTCCTTTTAGAAAAGAAACAAAGCCCGCGGGCCTTATTTCCTTTTAGAAAAGAAACAAAGCCCGCGGGCCTTATTTCCTTTTTTCGGCGGCCGTTATTTCCCCGGGCGTTATTTCACTGCCCCGCCCGATCCATGTTTTTTCTGTGCAGAACACCTTTCCGCGTAGGCGGCCTTCGGCCGCGCTTTAAAAAATAACCCTGGGCTACGCCATTCCAACTCCGGGTGTGTGCCATAGCCGTGGCTACCGCCACGGTGATGTCCTTCCTAAACATAGTTATAATTTGAAAACTGAAAATGTTAGCTTTGCTGTGCCCATAACTTGCTCCGGCGCTGTAAAATTATTTTTCAAAATGGAAATTAGGCCCGCGGGCGTTATTTCTTTTTGTCGACGGGCGCTATTTCATTTTAGAAAAGAAATAATGCCCGCGGGCGCTATTTCCTTTCAGAAAAGAAATAATGCCCGCGGGCGTTATTTCCTTTTAGAAAAGAAACAAAGCCCGCGGGCCTTATTTCCTTTTTTCGGCGGGCGTTATTTCCCCGGGCGTTATTTCACTGCCCCTCTCGAAAGATCATGTCTAGAGGATGCCCAGTCAATTTCAAAACGAAGTTCCCTACTTGTACTTAACCCCTTCTTAGACAAGAGCGGAGTTATCCGAGTAAATAGTCGACTAGCCCATGCAACTCTCACTTATAATGAGCGTCATCCCATTATCCTACCTGAAAAGTCTCTGTACTCTATATATACGATTCCTCCACGAAATGCTCCTACATGCGGAAGCGCGTCTCATGCAACAAACATTAGGGCAAGAATTTCACATTGCCCGTCTCAAACCACTTATAAAAAAGTGCATTTTCCAGTGTAAAGTCTGCACTACTCACAAACAACAAACGCGGTCGCAAATCATGGCAGCCTTGCCCCCCGAACGATGTCGATTCGCTCCCCCCCTTCACCACAACTGGTGTAGACTTTGCTGGCCCCTTTCAATTAAAAGCATCTATGCTTAGGTCTCAAACCCTCGTAAAGGGCTACGTGACAGTCTTTGTCTGTTTTACCACCAAAGCGGTCCACCTGGAACTGTGCTCAGACCTCACCAGCAAAGCCTTTCTTGCCGCCTTCGCCCGATTTGTAGGACGCCGAGGATACCCGAACCAGATGATGAGCGACAATGGCAAAACATTTATCGGCGCCAAGCGGGCGAGCGAACTCGAATTCGTATCATTTATGCGAGAAGTCTCGTCAGATATTGTTGAGAAGTACGCCCCACAAGGAATAAATTGGAAGTTTATACCCCCCGGCGCACCTCACATGGGCGGATTATGGGAATCCGCTGTCAAAAGCTTTAAAACCCATTTCAAAAAGGTAGCCGGAACTCACAATTTTACCTTTGAAGAATTCTCGACTCTATTAATTCCCATAGAAGGCGTACTTAATTCTCGTCCCATATCCCCACTGTCTCAGGACCCGAATGACCTCACTGCCCTCACACCAGGTCATTTTCTTCGAGGAGCACCAATGCTCTCGATCCCCGAACCGAATCACGAAGATCTACCTTTGATAAATAGATGGGAAAGACTGAAAGTTCTGCATCATCAGTTCAGCAAACGCTGGAAAACTGACTACCTCACCGATCTGCAAAAGCGTTACCGATGGAAAAACGCCCAAACTCCCCCGAAAATCGGCGATCTCGTCATCATCAAAGAAGACAATTTACCTCCCACTGATTGGCGACTAGGTCGATTGGAAAATCTACATCCAGGACGAGATGGACACATTCGTGTCTAGACGTCCGCACCCAGAATGGTACTCTTACCAGACCCCTCACAAAACTATGTTTTCTACCATCAGCCGAGAGTGACGAGGGTTCTAAGAGCCCACTCCCATCTCCCAAAACTCATACAGTCCACTAATCTCGTGCTATCGAAAAATTCATACAGTCCACTAATCTCGTGCTATCTCAGGCAACTATTTAGGCATTCTCCCAAACTATGCCCACGCCCAAGCGCATAACTAATATGCATTACTCTCTCCTCTACAGATGGATCGTCAACGCCCTCCGGTTCCAACCCCACGCCGCTCGTTGGCATCGCAGGTAACCCTGCCCGCAACCCGCCCGCGCCGTAGCGAACCCGTACCGGATTACCGAAAATGCAGATTGTGCTTGCGTCATCATTCGTTGCTGATGTGCCCAGCGTTCACGGCCATGCAGAAACAACAGCGTTTCTTAATCGCTAGGGCCCATCAATACTGCACCAACTGTTTAGCGCTATCGCATCGTACCAATCAGTGCACCTCAACCGAGAGCAGTCGGGTCTGCGGGCAGCACCACCACACCTTTCTCCATCGAGACATCGGAAGCCGTCAACCCGCATACGTCGCCCCGCCTGTAGCGGAGGTACCTCCACCACCACGCCGCCAGGAGCCGCGCCGCCGACCGGCGAGTCACCGTCGTCGAACTCAACAGCAGCCTCCAAGGGCCAACGGTCGTGCTCCCCTCGCACGTCAACCGCCACGACCAACCAGCGTCGGCGATCGCACCATCCGATGCACCGCAACCGGCTTGCGCACCTCTACCTACAAAAATAAGGTCGGACGAATCCTCATCCAAGAGGCCGTTCGAGCCCTGCAGGAGCTACAGCATACACTAGGCGCTTAGTACGCCTAGGGGAGGCAGAATGTTTACGCGACTTAGGTAGCCACCCGTCCCAATCCCAAAACCATAATAAAACCCATTACATGAATTGTACAAATATAATAATTTTCATTGAATTACCTCTTTATATCATGTTATATATTTTAGTACACATATTTTCATATATTATATCTCATATTTATACTATGTATATCTCATTATGAATTACATTATATTGTTCACCTCAACATATAAACACACCCTTAGCTTAAGTATGAAATATGGAAGCATTTGGGACGTGTGGCAACCCTTGTGTAAATCACCCCACACCAATTCGCCGCATGCAAAACAGCTGATGTGGGGGCGGCCATCATTATTATTATTACAAATATTTTTTGGCATATACACCGGCTTTTGGCGAGTTTTACAAGTTGTTTTATAAATTTATCAGTCTTTCTGTATATATATTGTGATTTAACCGATAAATAAAGTTTTGAAAGTTCTCGAAAGTGCGACATCGTCATCACCCGGCGTTTTATTATATATATTCTTCAAATAGAATAACTATTACACGAAAGTGAAACCATATATGTATGTATATATATAGATCGCGGCATACAAGTGGGTTTTCTTTTGCATTCGGTTTGTGAATTGTAAAGCGACCCGTTTTCTCAAACCTCTACAACTATAATTACGATCCAGAAAAGATCACAGACAACCAAAATTGAATTGCCAATCAGAGATCATCACTTCTCAACTCTTATCAGGACATCGCAAAGGAGGAGCGCCCCAATCCCCAAGATATACCTCTGAGTGAGTATTCATCATTTTATACATCATTATTAATTCTTTTAACATTAATTAATCCTTACCTTTTAGGAGACCAAGATAATTTTATTCCGGCAAATCCTCTAGTGACACCAATTCATATTCAACCAGAATGATATTTTTTATTTGCTTATGCAATTTTACGTTCAATCCCTAATAAATTAGTTGGAGTAATAGCTTTAATTCTATCAATTTTAATTTTATCAATTCTCCCCTTTTATCATTTAAGAAATTTTCGAGGTATTCAATTTTATCCAATTAATAAAATTTTATTTTGAATTATAATTGTTACAGTAATTTTATTAACATGAATTGGAGCACGCCCAGTAGAAACACCTTATATTATAGTTGGTCAAATATTAACCATAATCTATTTTTTATATTATATTATTAATCCAATAATTAATAAATGATGAGACAATTTAATGAAATAAATAGTTAATGAGCTTGAATAAGCATATGTTTTGAAAACATAAGATAGAAATAATTATTTCTATTAACTTTACTAAATTTTATTAATTAAATAAAATTAAATAAAAATAATTTAAACCCAATAAAAAATAATAAATAATTTAATGAAATAGGTAAAAAACACTTTCAAGCTAAATATATTAATTTATCATAACGAAATCGAGGTAAAGTACCACGAACTCAAAGAAATCAAAGTTAATTTAAAATAAAATATTAAATTAAATAAATCACAACCTAAAAATAAAATTCTAAATAATATACTCATAAGTAAAATACTAGAATATTCCGCCATAAAAAATCAAAAATTCTATATTCAACATTAAATAAAGAAACCAATTCAGACTCACCTTCAGCAAAATCAAAAGGTGTACTATTAGTTTCAGCTAAACAAATACAAAATCAAATTAATCTAAAAGGAAAAAATTAATAAAAATCAAAAAAATGTTTGATAATAATAAAAATCTACAATATTATATCTCCCAATTAAAAAAACCAATGATAGTATAATTAAAGCTATTCTTACTTCATAAGAAATAGTTTGAGCAACTGCTCGTAAACCTCCTAATAAGGCATAATTTGAATTAGAAGATCAACCAGCAATTATTACAGTATAAACCCCTAAACTAGTACAACTTAAAAAAAATAACAACCCTAAATTAAAAGAAAATAATTTTACAAATAAAGGCATACATAATAAAATAATTAAAGAAAGAAATAAAGAAAAAATTGGTGAAAAATAATAAGAAATATAATTAGATAACAAAGGATAAGTCTGTTCTTTAGTAAATAATTTGATTGCGTCACAAAAAGGTTGAGGAACTCCTATTAATCCAACTTTATTAGGACCTTTTCGAATTTGAATATAACCTAAAACTTTACGTTCTAATAAAGTTAAAAAAGCAACTCTTACTAAAACACAAATAATTAATATTAATCTACTAATAAAATATAAAATAACTTCTATAAAAATCAAGTACTATCTGTAATTTTATATTACATCTATAAATCGTCGACGACGCGATAAAAACTGCTAACTCCTATTCCAAAAATTTTACAGGAGAGCGATAAAACATAATATAAAAAGAACTACCCACTATCTTAAAATTTGTATGATGCAGTTTTGTAGCTATTTCTCGGCTCTACATATTTGCCAAAAAAATTTTTTTTTTGGTGCTTAATTTTAAGTTAAAAATCAAAAAAATTGAGTTAGCAGATTTTATTTTGTCTACAAATAAAAAAACACTTCTTGGCTGGAGTTAGCAGTTCTTATTCAGTCAATATACATAAGTTTATAAGGAAATAATTCAAACATTGAGTAAATAAAATATTATATAATTTATATATTATATAATGAAAAGAATCAAAATAAATAACCGATTAAGATACTAACTATTTGTGTGGTAAGTCGTCGTAGAACTGATGATAATCAGCACACAACGTTCGCTTAATGTACTGCAAATCTTCATATTTACCAGCCGTAATAGGAATTCTTGTGTCATGAAGCTGTTTTAAATCCTGCAACTGTTTGGGGGGGATATTATTCTTCCTTTGAGGTAAAATAATCCACGAATCAGGGAACCTGAACTTGTACATTATATCTCCAGTTGGGGTATATTTAAGTGCGCGAATATTGTTTACTTTGAAGTCTCCCTTTTCTCTCCCTGGGCGAATGCTTTTGTAAAATTGAATATCATCAAATCTTTTGAAAAAGGAGTATTCTAAGTATGACACATCATATGGTGCCTTTGAAGCTGTTTTACATACACTTACATAATCTGCTGGCACATTAATTACTTTATTTCGCAGTTTTCGCTCTATAACAGAATGCATGGAGTCAACTTTCATTTGTGTATGCCCGACTTCTAAGAACTTTTGTTCTATTGTAATTTGATTTAAAACAGCTACGTTTAGAAGAGAATTCGCCAATGTAGAATTTCGATTTTGATAACCGCAACCATCGGAGTAAAAAATAACTTTTTGACTGCCTTGATCTTTCATTTGTGGTATAACTTTCTGTTGTAAAAAATTCACCCAAATGGTAGCAAACTCTTCAGATTTAAATTTCCTTCTACCTCGTTCCATAAAAAACAATACCCGTGGTTGGATATTATATTGTTGAAACAAAGATTATGGACTTGGAGTTTTGTACGATAGTGCAATGTGCTTACATTCGATTTTGAAAACAAATTTCTCGTTTTCCTTATCTTTTGTTTTTTCATCCCTTGCCTCATTTTTTTTTTATGTGTAGCTCATAATTTTCCTGGTTCTCTGCACCGACTGCAAAAGATGCGCATTTTTCGCACTGATCTTTTTTCGGATGGAAGAAGCTTATTTTATTCGAATTCATAACTTTTTTAAAAAGGGTTAAACCAACGGGATTATAACCATATGTTTTGCACCAGTGTGAGACATAAAACATGTAAAAAGCTTTTTTCGTCCGCCACTCTGGTAGCAAATACTTCTTTGTAGATGACGCTCGACAATAGTGAGACTCCACAACTGGAACCTTATCGAAAAATGCATTTAGCTGTTTTAAACTTTCCTCATTAGCCTTCTTATTTGAACTTTTGGAATTTTCGTCTAACGACTCGTTTCTAGAACTATTCTTCCAGTTCCAAACAATACTGAGAGTATTAAGATACATTGCTTTACAAACTCTAACGTTATCTTGGTGAGCCCGTAAATAATAATAAAAAGAATGTGTTCTTCTTGACAATTGGTTGCATTTCCTATCTCTTTGGCGTATGGGCTTTAAAAGTTTCACAGTTCACGTAATTTTTTTTCTCTTTCCACGTATATGTGTTCCAAAATCGTTTAAAAATTTCAAGTCTATCTTCATCAGTTACTGTATCGCATTTTAAAGGCCCATTTCTCTTACATCTGTTTGCTAGCCCCCTTCGTTCCTTCAATGCATCGAATGCATATTTAGTGCAGGTTTTTGTTTTTCCGAAATACCGCCGACCTCTCTCCCTACGTATCTTGTTTTTCTTGGCAGTTTTACTTGATTTACTAGGACGGATGCTGCTTTCTGATAACTCCGAGGATGAAGTGTCCGAGTATGGTACCAATGGAACTACGTTCATTCCCAATTATTAGGTACAAAAAAAAAATTTACTTTATATACTACAAAATCATTTGTTGAAACTATGTATGTATATACTTACTTTTTAATTAGACAAAAAGCTTGATAATATGAATTATTTATATTAACCACAGTAAAAGTTTTCAATAACAATCTCGAACTATGAATAATTTTGAGCAAAATTCTAGTAATTTAGTCGTGATTCAAAGCTACTTGGATGTGTCGGTTTAATAATTTTTGAAGTATAAAAGTACAAGTAGAGTTTCATAAAATTATGATTTAAGAGCTAAAACCCCTTTTTTCATAGGATACATATTGTTCATTACAGCTATGGTGATACCTTGATATATGTAAAAGGGGTGTTTGGCCCCTAACTCCAGATTTTGGGGGTGTATTGGAAATTCTGAGTATGCGGTTTGGTGTCTGATTAGACCTACAACGTCAAGTATGTCTCTTAAAAAGTACTTTTTCACTGTAACACAGTGATATTTGTGCTTTATGTTTTTTTTTCCTGGAGTTAGCAGTGTTTATTTGAACAAAATTGATTTTAATGGAGTTAGCAAGTTTTATTTTTTGTAATTTTCAGCGGCTAAAACGCAAAAAAAAAGACCTTTATTTTGCCAACATGTGGAGAATTGTTCCCCCTCTCCGTAGCAACCAAAAAGCCAATTCGACCAAAAGGTGGAGTTAGCAGCTTTTATCGCGTCGTCGACGAAATTCTAAATTTACTGCACTAATCTGCCAAAATAATAACTTTAATAAAAATCAATTTTTCTTAAATTTAATAATTTTAATATTTGGTCCTTTCGTACTAAAATATTATAATAAAATTAAAGACAGAAACCAACCTGGCTCACGCCGCACAGTGATTCGACTAGTACAAGCTAGCGGGACAAAAACGACTTTTTGATTTCAACATTTTTTTGTGGCTACATGAAAGAGAATACCTTAATTAAGAGATATTGTCACACTTTTATTGTTTTCTCTTCTTAACTCTAGAGTAACTGAATTAAGAACATAATAAATCCTGCAATTTGCTCTGATTTTTTTTCGAAAATTACTGTTCAGCATTACGCTTCATATCTCATTTAAGTAAACATTTTTACAAAATATTTTTGATGTTCCTTAAGCTTGGAGGTATACTGAATTTTTTAGTCGTAATCCTTTAGGGGTTACATTATTTTTAGTATATTTAAAATGCTGGTACTAAGAATTTTTATTTTTTTTTTGAATGTTATAGTCTGAAGTATCTTCTAATAATCAAAGCAAAAACCGTTGCGTATTTTTTGCACATCTATTTTTTTTAATTTTTTTTCTTTTTTGATATTAAAAGTTTTAGGATGAAACATGCAAGACAATCAAATTAGATAAAAAAAACGGAAGTCAGAGTGCAACAATTCGCATATGCTGGGATACTGGGAACCTCATTACAAATAAAACCTGAAAAGTACAAACGATTTAGAGAGTGAAATTCTCCATATCTGGAATTTGGTTCGTCCACGCAACTGATTTCGGATTATAAATCTAACACTATGGACCTAAATAGAAAACAATAAATTATGGGAAGTGAATATGGCGCACTACATGTTAGAAAAAGGTAGTTGGACAAAAATATTTTCTGTTTCATTTATTACAATTATTTAATTTAACAATACATTTGCCTTTTTTTCTTTTTTTTCGTCGCAAGCACTTATTTAAGAAATTCTTGGGTACACCTGATTTTTGAAAGTATAGACTTCGACTAAGGTCTTTTGTGTGTTTGTAATAGAATAGTAAAGTTTTGAAATGGAAATGCGAAAAATTTCTTAATTACGTGTTTCCTGCGAGCCGTGTGATAAAAGTAACAATATATTTAAATAAAATAAAATCTTAACCAAGAACAGCAAACTAGAAAACACAAGACATTTAAATAAGTTATCTTATGTAACAATGTTTTCTTAATAACACTGGTTTACAGCCAAAATGCACCAGAGACGCCGTAGTGAAATTCCTATGTAAAATCACCTCCTAATTCCGAAAATCAAGGTTATTTTTACGTGAATGGTACCGTTTTTGAGATATTTACGATTTACCGTTATTTCAAAAAACAAAAAAGATGGCTTCACTTAATCACAATCATTACGGATTTTTAAAATTTTTTTTGTAAAAATATAAAAAAATTTGTACTTTGCGAGGAAGCATCTCGAAAACTTTTTGTTTTTTTGCAGATATTTTTCCCCCCCTATAAGCTCTGTTTTATTACAAAAAAAACAAGGTATCAGTGAACAAAATCGATGAACTAATACAAAAGTTATAAGCATTCAAGTAAATATATCCATTTAATACTTAAGTACCCTACAAATAATAGCATATGTATGTACATATGGTTCTGTCTTAACTCTATGATCTTATTTTATAATTGAAAAAGTTATGTGTCTTGTTTTGACGCTTATTTAGATTAGGATCGGTTTCTCTTATGAGAAACCAACAGTAGTCGCCCATCATAGCGACATCCCAGAATCCTTGATACCGACTTTCAATCACTTTCATTTAAATTTAAGTGGGAGTGTAAGAAAAAAATTTTTAAAGACATATTTACTCCTGAAAGAAAATAAAAAAGTAAATTAGATAAATACATAAGTGACACATTAGTATATAATTTTCTTAGGCTGGATTTATCTTTCAATTCAGAACAAATTTTTTGTTTATATTTTTCCCGTTCTTGTTTGTTCGGAACTGGACGATGAATTCAGATTTATGGCTATATATTCTCATGTAAATTTATGTAATATATAATTATGTATATGTTTTTTTATTTACCCATTTCCGCATAGTTTTTGATTAAGTCGTTCACTATCATCTCGTAGTTAGGACTTTTGTGTTTGCCTAAAAAAGAAGTAACGACCTTTTCAAAAGAATCCCACGCTGCTGCCTCCACTGGTGACAATAGTTCTTTGAAATGGTTATTGGTCATCATTTTCCTTATTTGTGGTCCCACAAAAATGCCTTCCTTTATTTTTGCTTCTGAAATCTCTGGGAAGGTTGTCTTCAAATGATGAAAAGCTTCGCCTTCTTTGTCCAAAGCCTTTACAAAGTTTTTGATAAGGCCGAGCTTGATGTGGAGCGGAGGTAGAATTATTTTTTCCTTCTTTATAAGTGGAGAGTATTTTATGTTATCTATCCCAACTTGAAACTCGATTCGTTCTTCCCAATCCTTTATGATGTAGTGGTCTTGACGAGCTCGGCTATCCCATTTGCATAGAAAGCAACAGTATTTTGTGTATCCACTTTGTAGACCACATAGCATTCCAACGACTTTAAGATCGGCACATATTTTCCAATCATGTTCTTCGTATTTGATTAACTTGAGCAATTTTTGCATTATCTCATATGTTTCCTTCGTATTTACTGCATGCGCGATCGGGATAGATGGCTTTTGGTTGCCAATATGCAATAATACGGCCTTTAAACTTAATTTATTGCCGTCTATGAACAATCGCCACTCTTTTGAATCATATGGTTCACCAAATTGTTTGAATAGACCAGCAATATCTTTGCAGTAACAAACACTGTCCTCCTTCGTATAGTACTTGGAAAATTCTTCGTGACGAATTCTATAATATGTTACCTTAACATCGGATGAAACAAATTTAAATTGTTGCATTCGAGAGGCGTGTAGTTCGGCCTTTTTTTTGACAATTCCAAATCCCTTATCCAATCATTGAGTTGTTGAATTTCTTTCGTTTTCCGTTTGAAATTCAGTACAACATGATGCCGCGTAATCAGATACTACTGTTGACAATGAAACTGGAGCCGGAACTAAAGTTAAATTTGATTCTGGCAATGTCGCTTCTGTTGAAATTAGTTCTGGTAATTACACTGTAGATACGCTCGCATAGGTTACTTTTCTGGACTTTCCAACCCCAAGTACTTTTGTAGTACAAATATAGCAGTCCGTTGAATGGCAAGTTGGTTCCCTCCACTTCATTGGTGTAATAAATTTCACACGTCGCCTAAATAGATAGTTTCAGAAATTAGTCAGCTATGCATTAAAAGGGAACAAATTTCTAATTTTTACAACGTACCTTTTTGTTCCGGTTTCCGAAGAAATCAATTCGACTCGGCATGTGGTGCACACAGTGTTCGGTGTCCATGGTTTTTAGGCTCAATTCCAAAACACTTATAGTATGTAACTTTCATAGGATTTGAAAACACACGTCTCATACTTTTAACAATAAATTGACCGCAGATGAAACAGAACATATCTGGATCTTTTGTACACTCAAACTCTCGCGCCCTTTTATTAATTTTTTATTTTTAAGTAAATGACGGGTTATAAACTGCAATTATAAACTAAACAGTATCCGGCGAGCCTTGCAGATATTATGAAGGAACAAGGCGCATGTACTCTTAGATCCAGTAAAAATTCAAGCCTACCTAAACAAAAAGGTTCCCTAGTTCTACAAAGAAAACACTACCTGTCTCAAAAATATGCTCTTGTTTAAAGTTTTGAGAAAACGACACTAACAGCTTTTTGTATCTAATAACTTTTCGAAAATCTACCTGCTAACTAACTGATATACGAATACTAACACATATGTACCAGTAGGGTACTTAAGCATTAAATGGATATATTTACTTGAATGCTTATAACTTTTGTATTAGTTCATCGATTTTGTTCACTGATAGCTTTTTTTTTTGTAATAAAACAGAGCTTATAGGGGGGAAAAAATATCTGCAAAAAAACAAAAAGATTTCGAGATGCTTCCTATTTATATTTTTACAAAAAAAAATTTAAAAATCCGTTATGATTGTTCACTATGTTTGAATCTGCAGGACCTAGCAAAAAGTGTTGTATGTACTGATTATAGTAAATTTTATAAGCTTTCAAATTTTTTAAACCGTTTTCGAATAGCTCAATTTGTTCTTGAGATATACAGGATTAAGTGGAGCCATCTTTTTTGTTTTTTAAAATAACGGTAAATCGTAAATATCTCAAAAACGGTACCATTCAAGTAAATATAACTTTGATTTTCGGAATTAGGAGGTGATTTTGCTATCACTATGGCGTCTCTGGTGCAGAAAAAAAGTTGGAATTTGTGATCCAGTGTAATCATCACTTTCATCCGATGAGTCACTTGTGGAGTAGTTATGAGCATCAGTGACATAATTATGAAAGCTGGAAACGGGAACTGGTAATATTCTATGAGTTATATAACTATTTTTTTTTCGCCATATGCTAATTACTTAATTACTGTTCTAATCTAAATATAAAATTTAATCATTGGATGTAGGATAATCCAAAATTTTGTACGGGGGTCGAGGTTTTCCGTCCAAAGCCTGGAACCGGGGTAGCGGATGATAAAACTTTCAGGCAGGCCTTGTGGTACGTGTCTCTGGCTACAACAAAGACGAGAAATGTGATAAGGTCTCAGGAAGCGAGATAATTGCAAAAAAGTGATTTTCGGGGCCTTTGACCCCCAAAAAGATGGAAAAAAACCTCTGCCCAAAAAAAAAAATTGCATAATTGGAATAAGTGACCGCATATAAAACCAAAAATGTCAAAAAATAATTTTGTCCCGCTAGCTTGTTCTTATCGAACCGCTGTGCGCCGGTCTGAACTCAGATCATGTAAGAATTTAAAAGTCGAACAGACTCATTATTTAAGCAACTACACCTAAAATTATATCTTAATCCAACATCGAGGTCGCAAACTTTTTTATCAATATGAACTCTCCAAAAAAATTACGCTGTTATCCCTAAAGTAACTTATGTTTATATCTTCCGCTGACTTGGACTGAATGAGGTTTGCAATTGCATATATTGAGAACTTTTCATTTGCGGTTAAAATTAATTGTTTCCCTATATGCAGTATATCAATATGTACAATTTGCAGATCTGTTCTGGATTACCCATTTGTGTTACTACGAGGCGATGGTAAGTAGGAAATATTATTTTAAATTCGTAGGATTAAGTATTACCAATATTCAAAAAAATTAGTTTTTTGAGTGCATTTATTGATCCTTCAACACTGAAAATCATATTGTAAGATAAACTGTCACCTGACCTTGACGCTACCGATAAACTGTTGACCTGTTCCTCTTTGACGGGTATTCGTGATAGTGCATCGGTAACTATATTTTTTTTTTACCTGGTTTGTCACATAGCTCGTATGAGTATTCCTCTAGAGCCGCTTTCCATCTTTTCATTTTTGCGTTATTATTCCTATTGCTTAATGCGTATGTAAGCGGTGACAGGTAATAGTGTCACTGGTAATAGTGTCAATTGACACTAAGAGATGGTTTTTTATTATATGATCATTTACAAAATTATGGTTTCTCCTTTTACGAAATGTGCATTATTAGTGATTTTCTATAGTAAAACAATTTTGTTTACTTAGTTTTCGCGACAGCATTGACCAACGGTTATTGCAACGGACCTACAAAGTAAATCGGCACAAAGTTCAATGCATGGGTATGTTTTTAGCGGGAGTGCCACAAATTCCCCGAAAAAAAATCCCCAAACACAAAATCGCCAAATAAGTAATCCCCAAAATCAGAATCCCCAAAGTAAAACTCGGCTCAGAAACAAGAAAGTGAAAGAACGTTTAACTTTAAAAATGAAGGAGAGCCTCATTTTAAAAATGAAAGAAAGTTTTAATTGTTAGGGTTTCTTTCATTATAAAATAACGCCCAATGAAAGAAGGCCTAACAACCCGAATTAAAATTCTTCGAAGAAAATGATACAAGTCCCATTATTTGGGACTTATTTCACAATTAAACTATAACTTCCGATCCATGTTTTTTATGTGCAGAAGACCTTTTAATTTTTATTATCACCTGATTATTATATCGTGCGATTTTTTATTTCAAATTTTCATATTATGTTTTTAGCTATTTACATATATATATGCATATACACTGTATTTTTATTCCCTTTATGTTATCTTTATAGCCAATTCAGAAAGGTGTTCTGCACAAAAATACCATGGATCCCGCCCATAGAGTGGGAACGGTGGCATGTTGACGAGACTTCCTACGAACTTAACTTTAGCACTTTATTGCACTAAAATTAAACGGGCTACAAGCCTACATACTCAAAATATTCTACATGTTTTTTTGGCCTAGTAATCAACTTTCAAAATTTGATTGCAATAATTGTTGGAGCCAAAAGGGTCTAAGTGAGCTTGGATCCAGTAAAAAAAATTGCCAAAAATCAGCGAGACTTCCTACGAACTTAAGTTTAGCACTTTATTATACTAAAATTCTACATGTTCTTTCGGCCGAGCAATTAAATTATATTGCTTGGAGGAGCGTACTTAGATCCTTTTGGCTCCAATCATCAACGCAATAAAATTTAGTACGTTTTTGGTCTCACAAATATATGGCACTACAATGTCCGAAATGACTCGGATCTCTTTTCCAACAAATAAACACCATATTTCACCAAGAATTCAACCTCTTTTTTGAAAAAAATACATTTGTCTAATTGCACTTTCATATTAGCTTCCTGTAAAGTTTGAAATAATTTACTAATGTGCTGTTCTTCTGTTTTACTGAAGATTATAGTGCCATCGATATAAACGTAAGCATATTTACCTATGTGCTCATGTAAAATGTCAACAAGCGCTTGTTGAAAAATTGATGGAGCGTTTTTTAATCCAAATGGTGAACGTGTAAATTCGTATTTGCCACCTTTTTATTGCATATGCTGTTTTTTCAATGTCGGATTCGTTCAAGGGAATCTGGTGAAAACCGCTTTTCAAATCTAATACGGAGAAAAATTGATTTTCTCCAAGACTGGAAATTACTTCCGAAATTTCAGGTATTGGGTACCTGTCAGCCATTGTGACTGAGTTTAATTTCCTATAATCTATTACCATGCATTATTGTTTGTTACCTTCCGAATCTGGCTTCTTGGGTACTATCCACTGGTGAATTGTATGGGGATCTGGATGGTCTTATAATGCCATCATGCAATAATTTTTCTTTTGATTGTTTTTTGCGGTCAGTTAGAAATGAATTTATTTGGAATTCGTAGGCTAGTTAGACCTAATTTTGTTTGGTGCAAATAGAAGTTTTTATTTCACCTTCTTGCTCAATGTTTCGCTGCATATTCCAGCTTCATCAGGGGCCACACTATTTATTTTTTCACAAGAGATAAAGAAAAATTACATATAACCATCCATGAACATAAACAAACAGAAGATTACATATAAACATGTAGAGCAATAAATTTCACTTACAATAATGATAAACAATATGAACACTTAAAACTAATCATCCGTACCACCTTGCGTGGTAGTTTTGTAATTACTAAATCTATTTGTTAAACATAACATGTAAGCAGCGCCTATGCAGTCGTAGTCTTCTTTTTTGTTGATCGTCCTTTCTCTATTTCTCAATATGTGCAAGCTTTCCAATGTGTTGTTATGATATCCATTGACAAAGTGCAACAAAACGTTGCAATCACGGGCTATAGAGGGACAGAGCTTGTGGAAGGGTGCCATGATCGCGGCGTGTGCACTGGCTTTTAGGCCCGGAGCTTCAGCTTCGTGGTTCGATAACGCGATCATCACACAGCGCTACCCTTCTCAATCAACGATCACACAGGATAAATTTATATTTTTGCACACTGGAACTTCAGAATAAAGAAAGAAAAAAATGATCAAAAAAAAAGCTAACCATCGTACACAAGTACACTTGCTTGCCACACTTCAGCAATACGAACCTTCACACTTACCCTTTTGTATGCCAGGCAGCTCATTTCATTAGGTTGGAGGCTGCCTCTATACCCGCCCTACCATTGGCCTTTTTGCTATTATCAAGGCCCCAAATTACATTACCACATTATTAATGTCTCATGGCTCAAATCAAAATTCAATCCTTCACAAATGGTTTTTCTTAGTCTAGTAGAATAGATACAATTTTTACAAACTTTGATATTTTCGTAATTTCAAAATAAAATGCGTTAGAACTTTCGTCAGTCCCCCAAAACTACAATTTCATATCTTTGACTAAATGCCAAAATTATTGTATATATGAAATTATTGATATGCACATACATATGTATGTACCTAAGTAAATATATAGGTGCGTAGATGTTTAAATACGTATGCAAACATAAATATGTACTAAGTAATTAGTCCAATTTTAAGTTGAATAGAAACAACAAAAGAAAAAAAACTTCATTAGATATTTCGGACTTATGTACTTATGTATGTGCATGCATATGTATAGTTTTAATCATAAAACTAAAGAAATCCAAAAATCTTTTACATATATATAAGTAAATAGGGTTATAGGCAAATAAGTCACATTAGGGAATCAAAGAAAAACTATGTATTTGTAGTATTACTACGTAGCGTCGAAGGCCTTCTCGCTTTCTGATATGCAGATTTCCTAACATTGGCTTACTTTCCTAGCAACCAAATATACAAACAAATTGAATATAAAACATATTTTGGGAAGCGCACTACATTTTGGCGCAAATGATGGCAATCCTAATTAGTTAAATCAAAACAAAACATATGCAGAGCGCGAACAAATAAGCAAACTATTAGCTCTCGCTGCTCTGTCGAACCTTTTCTACGTATCATACAGCCATCTCTCAAACTTGTCCACTGCTGCTACGCTCGCAGATTTTATGACTGGAGTAAGATTGAGGGACTGCTGTACAACAACAACTACAGCAGATTTTATGTATGCTAGAACATTAATTTATAACAGGATAAGTTGTTTTTCTGTAGTAAATTCTAATAAGAATATATAAAATAAGCTATCCAACTACAGTGGGTATGACAACGAATGGTCCTTTTATGTATTTAATTTAATATTTCACATTAAATATTTATTTAACATTCTCTTTTACTAATTATATTCTTATTTCTACTTTTGTTTCGCTATCTATTTTTCTGTTCTGTCGCTCGAATTACTTTTTACAGACAAAATATGTCTTACATATGTACCTTAATGATTAGGTTATGGCTTGTAAGAAGAATGATGTATAAATTTAAGAGGTTTTGGTAGACTCCGTCATACGGAAAAATGCCGAAAAATTGGTTGTCCTGAGGATTTAGGTGGTGAGCTTGTCTTCGGTGGATTTAAATCAACAAATGGAGCATTTCAATGCGGATTTGCCCGTTGTGGCGAAATTGAGGGAAATGTGAGAAGCGGGGGTTGCTTGTGGTGTGCACATGTGCATAGATATTGAATACAAAAATTTGTATCAGCAAAAATCTGCGGAAAAATAACACATCGCAGTTTTAGAATAACGAGATTTAAAAGGGGTTTCACTAAACAAAATGCTATACGTAATATTTGGGGAACAAATTGTGCAACTTACCATATGTAAATGTGTGTTTTGGGATTTGTCAGCTCGCACGCCCACAGGAGCAGCCTACTCCTGGTAGACGTGAAAAAAACTCTTAAATTGGTTAAACTTTTCCAAACTTTTGGCCTTAAAGCATTTAGGTACTAGGCGTTTGCCTTGCTTTTTCACTTCATACATATGTATGACCACTTTTAAAAATTTACTATTTCTGCACTCACTTATTTGTAGAACGATGTTGTTCCTCAGGAAACTCCACAGCGAAAGAACGATGACTTCTTGCGGAAGTCGGTTTGGACCTTGGTGTCACTTTGATGGGTCGATAATAAGGTTCAATGTCAGGTGTTTTTGACATGCTCTTTTTTTTTGTGAGAGACTAACAGTAGAGGCCAAAGAAAAATTACCAAATGAGACACAAATTGTTTGGAATCAGCGAGAGTTAAAAAAGGGAAAAAAGAAATAAAAATTGTATATGCCTTGTACGACGGTACAGTGTATCTGGTTAATTCTCGTTTTTCCTTATCAATAATTTTGGTGTTGTTGAAATCAGCTGTATGGCCACTGCTGATTATATGTTGTGAGAGCGCTGTGCTTGGCTTTTGTTTTTTGACGTCTGCTTTGAGTTCGGTTATTCGTACCGCGAGTTCTCTTCGCGTAGTTTCGATATACATCTTATCACAGTGTTCGTTGGCTTTCCCATTGCATTCTATTTTATATATCACATTGCTTTGTTGTAGTTTGTCTATTGGATCTTTTGTTCTTGTATAAATTTTGGATAAAGTGTTGTTGGATTTATAAGCTAAGGTGATGTATTGTTCTTTTAGTATGCTGTGGTCTATTGTATTAAGCTTTGGTATATATGTGACGCTGTAATATTTCTTAACTTCTGTTGTTGCAACTTGTGGTTTATTTTGGGGGTTGCTACTTTTTCTGATTTCCTGGTTTATTAGTTCATGTGTCAAGTGGTCAGGGTAATTATTATTTTTCAGGATGTGTGTATTTTTTCTATGTTAGATTCGTGGAATTTTTCGTGGCTAATTTTCATTATTTTTCGTATTAAATTTTTCGAGAGTATTACAACTTACACATATGATGGTTTTCTGGTTTTTTTCGTCAAATTCAACTCGGAAATATTGAAAACAAATATCTTAACTGGCCCAATTAGCCTAAATATGTAAGGATTCCGGTTATATGTCGACTCGTTTGCAAATAAAAATTTTTAGGAACAAAATAGTTGATGTCTTTAGGAAAATAAACGCGATTTCAAACTATTTCGTGAATATAAAATTGAAGAAGCTACAAACTGTGTCTTTACTTTTTGTATATTAAATATGATATATTTCTTAAAAAACATATATTGATAAATTGAAATAACTTTTTAGCTTTTCTTCAAAAAATTTGGTTTTTTCACTCCAAGAAAAAAAAATTTTATATTCGAAGTTGGGCTCGAACCATGAAACGCACGCGTCCCACCCGAGACCATTACACATGCGCTATTGGTGCACATGAATATGATATGTCAAATGCTATACCTAGGCGCTAACGGTTCAATAAATATTTCCACCGCTAAGAATATACAAGTTAACTGCAGCAACAGCAGTTAAGCTAATACTCTTGTTTTCTACAATACATCACAAATTCCAAAGAATTATTCGGCCACCTGAATAAACAATGCATCCCATAAGATGCGCTTTAAATTCTAAACAACTCCAATTCGCCATCCCACACATTCTTTCAACTGTTAAAAGCTAAGCGTAATATGACTAAAATGAGTCCACCCACGCCTTCTTGCATTGCATGCTAAATTCCCGGAAATCATTAGCTCTCTCACATTCTTGTAGGGACAGCTTGCAGCTGTCCGCTAGAGAATAAGAATTAGATTAAGAGAATAATTATT
Organism: Sphenella marginata; assembly: GCA_951509765.1. Taxonomy (NCBI): domain Eukaryota; kingdom Metazoa; phylum Arthropoda; class Insecta; order Diptera; family Tephritidae; genus Sphenella; species Sphenella marginata. Next base: position 58,074,110 of record OX608078.1, on the reverse strand, counting down.
AGAATAAGAGAACTAAGTTAAGATAACTAGCTAAGCAAGGCACTGGCCAACCATGTAATAAATATAAGCAAAATTTGAATAAAGTCTTCAGATTGATTTCAACCACGAAACGGGGTAAACCACTTTTTGGCGCCCAACGCGATAGTTAGTAAAATTACACATAGTGTAAAAGTGAAGTCACACATAGTGTAAAAGTAAAATTACACACAGTGCGAAAGTAAAATTTTTTTTAAAGTTCAAAAAAAGTTAACGAACTAGAATTCACATAGTAAAACGTCCAAAATTAAAAACTTTAGAATTACATAAAAACGAACTAAGAAAATTGCCAAAAACTGCTGTGCAAATACGAAAGGGAAAATAAAAATAATACCGCCTTAGAAGCAGTAAAATATAATTAATAGCGGTCAGTGAAAACCACGCACAATAACTATATACATATACATATATATAAATAAGTGAAAAAAAAAGAAAAATTAAATAGCGAAAATAAAACGCTCAAATCATTTTTAATAAATAAGCGAAAAATAAAACGCTCAAATCATCTTTAATAAATAAGCGGAAATAAAACGCTCAAATCATCTTTAATAAATAAGCGGAAAATAAAACGCTCAAATCATCTTTAATAAATAAGCGAAAAATAAAACGCTCAAATCATCTTTAATAAATAAGCGAAAAATAAAACGCTCAAATCATCTTTAATAAATAAGAAATTCCTTTTATTTTTTTTTTTTGCATATGACTGTTTGTACTTTGTGAAAGAGAAAAATAATAATAATATTTGTCAAGTGTGACGCAATCCTTTGCGAGTGAATCGAAGTAAAAAATAATAAGCCATCTTATCAGCACGTTTTGCTCCTTAAAAATTGGTTCACCAACTCTCTTTTATAAATCGAGTTGATTTTTTTTTATATGAACGTTCAAGAGGTGAGGGAATTGGAAGACATTGTTGACAGTTAGACTAATCTCACTTTGCGGACGGACTATAGTTCAAGGACGATGGACCAAGCCACGGTTCAAACCTTGATACAAACAGCTATTCCGCATGCAATAGAACATAGCACCCAACAGTTTCGGGCGAACATTGAAAGCCTGGCGCAAAGACTTAACGTCTTAGAAATACCATCATCAGCGGTGCAAGTGTATGGAGAAATCGAAATTCTTGACAATGTAGAGTGTAAGGAAACACTCGATGTTGCGAAGTCCATACCGGAATTTAGTGGGCAATCGTCTAAATACGTTTCTTGGCGCCAAGCCGCGGTAACGGCCCACAAATTATACGAAAAGCATAAGGGCAGTTCCAAATATTACCAGGCGGTAGCCATTATACGAAACAAAATAACCGGCAATGCCGACACCCTTCTAAGCTCATACAATACAATACTAAACTTTCAAGAACTTTCGACCCTAAAACAGGGTTCGAAAACAATTACAGACTTCTACGACGAAGTCGAAAGAAAATTGACCCTAATCACAAATAAGGTCATCATGACCAACGAGGGTAATCAGCAGTTCATAGACTCACTGAACGCCAAATACAGGCATGACGCTCTGAGGGTGTTTATATCAGGGCTAAGACGCCCTATGTGCGATATTTTATTCTCCTGTAAACCGGATGATATGCCCTCGGCTCTTGTCCTGGCACAGGAGTTGGAGTCAAACCAAGTTAGATATAATTTCGCTAACACTTTCGCTAACAATTCTAGGCAAAACCCGGCTCCCACTTCCACCCTCCATTCCCCTCATTATCAAAGGATATCCCACCCAACCATGCAACAGCAAAACGTAGGGCGGGGTCGGACAAGTGTTTGAAAATGCTAATCAAAATGTAGGGCGGGGTCGCTGACAGGTGTTTGAAAATGTCCATCAAAATACGAGCCAGGAGCCTATGGAAGTGGATAGGAGCTACAGGAGTGCTATGCAAAGCTTCCAAAGGAAGCAGCAGCCCCAACCTGTTAAAAGACCATTGGAGTCCACCAGAAGGATGGCTCCAAAGGTGGCCCGGCTTAATAATATAAACGAAGACCCGATTCCAGAGGAAATTAATTTTTTAGGGTAGAGTCGCTTCTGCCATATATCGCTAAGACTTTGAACAATGGTGAGAAGCTCAAGGTTTTAATAGACACCGGTACGTCGAAAAATTATGTAAAAAAATTAAACAGTCTTAAAAATATAACTAAGCTCAATAAAGCGTTTAAAGTAAAAACGATTAACGGAGAAACTGAGGTTGTGGAAAGATGTAAAATTTCATTCCTTGGTCACATGGGCACATTTTTTGTCCTTTCGGGATTGACAACCTTCGATGCTATTGTGGGGTATGACTTTCTGAAGGAAATTGACGCGGAAATAAGCATAAGAAGTGATGTTTTGCGTTATAGAGGTGGTAACGAAAAATTCCAGTATTTCGGTGCGGAAGAAGTTAACAATTTTGAGGTTGACTTTGCAACCGTTCCGCGAGGTGTCAAGGAGGAATTTGTGCAGATAATAAAAGATAATCACTGCACATTTGCAGAACCAAATAGGGCACTCCCCTATAATACAAACGTGGTTGCAAGAATTCGAACAACCACTGATGAACATATTTATACGAAGACCTATCCATACCCAATGTCAGCGGCTAGCTTTGTTAATAGGGAAATAGAATCTCTGTTGGCGGATGGCATCGTGAGACCTTCCTGCTCGCCCTATAATTCGCCAATACACGTGGTAAAAAAGAAGGGATTGGATGAAAGCGGTAACCCCAAGCTTCGGATGGTGGTCGATTTCAGAAAAATTAATGATAAGACCATCGCCGACAAATATCCAATACCCGACACTTCAGTTATTTTAAGTAATTTGGGAAATTCAATGTATTTTTCGACACTCGATTTAAAGTCGGGATTTCATCAGATATTGCTGGCCGAAAAGGACCGCCAAAAAACCGCTTTTAACATTATATGGCAAATATGAGTTTTGTCGTTTGCCTTTTGACCTTAAAAACGCCCCGAGTATATTTCAAAGGGCGATTGACGACATTCTCAGGCCATATATAAGGAAGTTTTGTCACGTGTATATCGATGACATCATAATATTTTCTCCTGATGAGAAGACACATTTGAGCCATATAAATACAATACTCTGTGATTTGGCTGAGGCTCACATGCGGGTTTCGATGGAGAAATCGAAATTTTTTAAGAAGGAGGTGGAGTTCTTGGGTTTTGTGGTATCGCAAAATGGTGTGAAAACTTCACCGGACAAGGTGAAGGATATCGTGGGCTATAGGATCCCTACAACCCTTAGAGCTTTAAGGCCATTCCTCGGTTTGTCGGGATATTACAGAAAATTGACCTTCTCCATAGGAGACAAGAGTTCAAACTCAAAGATGAAGAGATGGAGAGCTTTTGTGGAGAAGTTTTCTTCAACATTCTGTTACAAGCCTGGAAAGGAAAACGTTGTCGCCGACGCATTGTCACGGCAGTTCTTGAATAATATAACGGATAATGAATCTATGCAAAATACAGCACATAGCGAGGTATCTTCCTCCAATATAATAAAGTCAATCAATTTCCCTGTGAATCAGTTTAGGAATCAGATTATCTCGACTGAGGTAACTTCAAATTGTAAAAGGACAAAAATTTTTTTCCAGAAGTACGTTCGACATTCAGTCGAATTTAATAATATAGAATATGTATTTACAGCTCTAAAAACGAGCATCAGCCCTAAGGTGGTAAACGCAATTTATTGTGAACTCCCCACACTTGCAAAAATACAGCATCGAGTTGGGGAAACATTCCCATCAGTTAAGTTTGTTCATACGAATCGATCTTACGAATCCGAATGACCAGATTGAAGTAGCAAATTGTGAACACAACCGGGCACATAGGTCTGTAAACGAAAATTTCAAACAGTTGCTGGAAAGCTATTATTTCCCGAATATGAAAAAGTTGCTGAATTCTGTTGTAAAAAACTGCAAAACCTGCATGGAAAATAAATACAACAGAAGACCCGCTGAAAATATTATTGGAGAGACTCCCATTCCCGAGTATCCCGGACAAATCTTACATATCGATATTTTCTCCACTGACAAGCAACATTTCTTGACTTGCATTGATAAGTTTTCGAAGTTTGCTACGGTGATCCCAATTGCATCGAGAAATCTCATTGACATTAAAAATGCCCTTTTCCAAATACTTAGTAGATTCAAGAAAACCAAATTAATAGTTTCAGACAACGAAAAAACCTTTCAAGCAAACGCTATTCAGAGCTTATTGAAAAATCACTTTGATGCCGAGCAATTCTTCGTGCCACCTCTTCATAGCAAGAGCTATGGGCAAGTGGAGCGGTTCCACTCGACCTTGATGGAAATTGCGCGCTGCGTCAGGGTTCAGCAGGGGATTGTGGATACAATCGATTTAATTATGGTAGCCACACTAAAATATAACGAAACATATCACTCTGTCACGGGTGCTAAACCTATTGATATAATAAACGACTTTGATTGCGCGAAATTAAATAAAATTAAAGGTAAACTTGAAGCAGCGCAGGAGAAGCTATTAAAGGGCACTGCAGCGGAAAAACGAAATTTTGAAGAGGGTGATGTCGTATTTGTAAGAAGAAACAAAAGATTAGGTAATAAGTTTGATAAGGTATTTGTGGAGAGGAGGGTGCAGAAGGATTTGGGAACAGCTGTCCTGATAGATAGTAGAAAAGTTCATAAAAATAATTTACGGTAAAAAAAAATAATAATAAAAGAAAATTTTTTTTTCCCTTCCCCTTCTTTCAAGCAAAAAAGTAAATTTTTTTTTGTATTTCCCTTTTTTTTCAGCATTTTGCTTATGCCAGGAGTGCTTGGCGAAATTATAAATTATTCAACATCACAATACATTCCTGTTACCGGAGGGCGTGTGGCAATTTTTGACGACTACACTCCGTTCGCACACTTAACTAACTTAACAAAATGCAAACAACTACAACAAGAGACAGAAAGTTTACTGACATATATCACTCAAATTTCACTGAAGAAATTTTTGGAAGTCGACTTGGAACAAATAGACCGACTTTTAAATACAATTACAATTCACCACAGACACTCGCGCAGCCTTAACTTTTTGGGCACGGCACTGAAAGTTATTGCTGGCACCCCCGACTTTGACGACTTTAATGAACTTTGGACTAGAACAGAAATAATATTACAGAATAACAATGACCAAATTGTAATCAATACAAAAATACAAGACCAAATAAATAAACTAACGGACGCAGTAAACAAACTAACCACGAATACTAAATTTTCTGAGAGTAAAGCGCTCAATCTTTTTCAATTAGCAAGTAGCAGAACAAAAGCTATAATAGAAGATTTGGAAACTACAGTACTTTCAATAGCATTAGCTAAAGCAAATGTAATAAACCCAGTAATTTTAGATAGTAGCGAAATAGATTTTATATTTAATACCGAAAACTACAGTGTAAGTATTAATGATATATTGATTAATAGTAAATTTAAGATAATTCAAAAAAACAATGTCATTATCTTCTATGTCGGATTCCCTATGATTAAGTACCTATGTAATGCAACTTCAATCTATCCCGTTTCCCATAACAAAAGAATAATCAATTTTGAATCCAAATTAGTTGCCAAATGTCAAAATAGTTATAAAATATTGAAAAACTGTAACAATCAAAGCACCACTATTTTTTGTCAGGAGCTTAGAGAATCCGGTAATAATCTGTTAAAATTAATAAAACGCTTTTTAGAAATAGGGAGCAACAGATTTACGTTAACCCCGAAAACCCATTGGCACATAGGGTTAACGTAACTGAATATATAAATAATCTCTCCTTGCCCGTTCTTCAAGAACTTCATTTTAAAAATTTAATCCATATAGAAACCCTTAATAAAAAAATTGCATTGCATGTTTCCATTTATAACCTGCTCTTCTCTGCAGCAGTTATCATTGCACTCATTTTGGTAATTTTCAAAATTATATCTCGAAGGGAAAAAACCAGGCAGGCGGAAGCTTAAGAGAAGCAATTAAATCTTTTCAAGAAAAACTTAAAAAAATCGAGGACGACTTTTCTTTAAGGGGGGGGAGTAGTTAACTGCAGCAACAGCAGTTAAGCTGATACTCTTGTTTTCCACAATACATCACAAATTCCAAAGAATTATTCGTCCACCTGAATAAACAATGCATCCTATAAGATGCGCTTTAAATTCTAAACAACTCCAATTCGCCATCCCACACATTCTTTCAACTGTTAAAGGCTAAGCGTAATATGACTAAAATGAGTCCGCCCTCGCCTTCTTGCATTGCATGCTAAATTCCCGGAAATCATTAGCTCTGTCACATTCTTGTAGGGACAGCTTGCAGCTGTCCGCTAGAGAATAAGAATTAGATTAAGAGAATAATTATTAGAATAAGAGAACTAAGTTAAGAGAACTAGCTTAAGCAAGGCACTGGCCAACCATGTAATAAATATAAGCAAAATTTGAATAAAGTCTTCAGATTGATTTCAACCACGAAACGGGGTAAACCACTTTTTTACATACATACATACATAGCCATATGGATTGAAACGAATGAAAGTTCATTTTGAGATTCCGTTAACTTCTTAACATTAGCCGGTTTCCAAATTGTGTTTTTTTTTGGTGATACAGACTGTTTTCTCAATTTTTCCTTTAGTTGTGGATTTTTTGAAGTCCGTATAGCGGGAGAATATTACAACTTACACATACATATGATGGTTTTCTGGTTTTTTTCGTCAAATTCAACTCGGAAATATTGAAAACACATATCTTAACTGGCCCAATTAGCCTAAATATGTAAGGATTCCGGTTATATGTCGACTCTTTTACAAATTAAAATTTTTAGGAAGAAAATAGTTGATGTCTTTAGGAAAATTAACGCGATTTCAAACTATTTCGTGAATATAAAATTAAAGAAGTTACAAACTGTGTTTTTACTTTTTGTATATTAAATATGATATATTTCTTAAAAAATATATATTGATAAATTGAAATAATTTTTTAGCTTTTTTTCAAAAAATTTGGTTTTTTCACTCCAAGATAGAGTCATAAACCAAAAAATATTGAAATATTGTTTTATATGTCGACTGTTTTGCAAATTAACGCGATTCCTAATTATTTCGTAAAGATAAAATTGAAGAAGCTACAAACTGTACTTTTTACTTTTTGCATATTAAATATGATATATTTCTTAAAAAATATAAATTGATAAATATTGATAAATTGGAATAATTTTTTAGATTTTTTAAGATAGATGTCATAAACAGAAAAATATTGATATATTGGGTTACAAATATAATAAATTAAAAAAAAAAATTATGATAAAAAGTTTTCGTATGTTTTAAGGCAAATTCAATTTAGTAAAAAAAAAAATTTACCTACCCGGAACACGTGCCACTGCTGTATGTACAATAAAACAGTCAGATGCTGTAGTTAACAGTTTTGGGTTTTGGTGAAAACTTTTATGAATTATTACAAATTAATGAAGCATTTTTTGTTAAATATAATATGCCTATGCAAAGCTCCTGGCCCATGAAAACATATCAAAATATATAATAACTGGAATTATACATTTTTTTATGAGATACACTCTGGCAATTGATTGTATGGAAAAAATGTTAGCCTATTAATATATAGATAATGGTAACATAGAATGAGGCCATATCAAACAAAATTGGAATCAAATAAAATTTTCAGTGCGTTTTCCACAAAACAATTTACATTTCATTGTAAACACTTCAGTTTTTCGGGATTTTAGGATGCATCTAAATTACCGACCGTATATAGTGAAATTTAACAAATAAGTACCAATTTCATAACATTGAAAAAAAAATTAAGTTTTAGAGTTCTATAAAAACACAACTTTTGTCCTATTTTCCAGAAAAATTTTAATTTTGAACTATTTTTTGCAATAGAACATGCAAGATATGTTAAAAACAAATGTTTTAGGATGCATCTCAAGAGCTACCCGAAAATAGTGACCATGAATACTTTTGAATCTCACTTTTATTATAGAAATTTGCAAAAAATAGAAGTTGGACTGCGTTTTTGAAAAAGAATTAGAATTTTAAATTTTTTTTAAAATGAATTTGGAGTTTATTTCGAAGTTCTCAATATGAGCATTAGGCTGGTTTCCATTTTGGATTTTTTAGGGTTTTTCCTCAACAATTTAAATACATATATGTATATATGTAAGTACATTACATATTGACTTTTATATCATTTCAATAATATTCCGTGATATTTATATCGTATGACCTCAACTTATATATATAGCTATATTTATTATGGAAAATCTATTAGAAAAAAGCAAATTCCTTAAAAAAAAATTCATAAAACGACATATGTGATAGTGGATAGTTGTGTCACCCTTTATTACTTATGCTTTGTGCTACCATACTGACTACTCACTTGTTATACTAATATTCATATACCTATGTATACATACATACTTTGTCATAGGTACTTCGCTCTCATGTTTTTACACCTAAGATACTCACTAGCTTTACTTCAACATTATATATGTATTCTTATTGGCACATGCCACTCAATAAATGTACCTTGAAAGAGTCACATCATTCTATTTCTTATTACATGGCGCAGCCGATTTAAAAGAACCGTTTTGGAAAGAAAAAAAAAATATTAAACTGATATACACAATTTTTAATGGGAAGAAGCAAATTAAACGCAAGTGTTTTGAGCAAGAAACCACGTGGAAGGACTCCAAAAATCATAAAATACATCAAGGTAAAATCACACACTATGGAATACGTCAAAAAAGTAGAGGAGTTGAAATTTAGTGGAAACATATCAGAAAACTGGCGTGTATTCTGGCAAAATTTTCAAGGTTCGCAATAGCTATCGAGTTGGAGAAAAAAGCAGAGCCCGTGAAGGTGGGAATTTTTCTCAATGCAATTGGGCCAGATGCGCTGGATGTATTCAACTCACTAAACCTAAATGAAACTGATCGCAAAAAATACGATGCAGTAACAAAGGCTTTCGAAGAATTTTGCAAACCTAAACGTAATGAGGTGTACGAAAGCTTTATATTTCATAGCAGATCCCAAGGGGAAGGTGAGCCATTTGACAACTTTCTGATGGAAATCAAAAAGTCGGTAAGAAAGTGTGGATTTGAGAACGAGAACAGAATGGTGCGTGATCGAATAGTGCTCGGAACAAATGATAAGAGCCTTCAGCGGAAGCTGTTGGACACAGCTAACCTAACTATGGAAATGGCAATAGACTTTGCAAGGGCAGCAGAGGTGGCAAATGAACAAATGGCGAAAATTCAAGGAGGCTGCGCAGCAGTGCATGTTATTCGTAAGAATGAAGATGGGTTACATAAAGGCAACACATTTATTTCTAAAAAGAAAAATCAAAAACAATTGCACGATAGACAGGTAAAGAGCGAAAAAACGAATTTTATCGATAATTGTATACTCTGTGCTAGGTCGCATTTGAAGGGCAAAGGTCCAGCTTTTGGAAAAATTTGCAACATTTGCAAAAAGAAAAATCACTTCTCAAATGTATGCAAAACGAAGCAAGTAGGTGAGCTTAATTTAGAAAGTAATAAAAATATGGAACAATCTTACTTATATTTGGACTCTGTTGAGCATTTAGATGATGCAAAAATGTGGTATGAAAACTTAAATGTACATGGGAAAATAAATTAATTTAAGCTCGATACGGGAGCTATGGTCAATGTATTGCCTGAGAAGTTCATACATGGTTACAAAAATTTAAAAGTAGGGAAGAGCTCTGAATATTTAATAGCATACAACGGCAACAAAATTGAAAGTGTCGGGGTCGTAGAATTGTTATGTTCAGTAAAAGAAAAAACGCAAATGATTAAGTTTTTCATGATAAATAAGTAGTGAAGTTAGCTCAATTCCGATTTTGGGTCTCAAAGCTTGTTGTAATGTGGGTCTCATCGAACGAATTAATTGCATAAAGAGAATGAGTAAAGAAGAGTTTATTTCAAAAAATAATAGTGTTTTTGACGGCTTAGGAAATTTTTTACAAAATTTTAAAATTGAATTAAATGAAAATGCAAAATCGTTTGCAAGACCAGTATCTCGCATTCCTCTAGCGCTTAGGAAACCATTAAAAGATGAGTTGATGATTTTATGCGAAAAAGGAATCATCGAGAAGTGGGACAAGGCAAGCGAATGGGTATCAAATATTGTTATAGTGCAAAAACCTAACAAAAATTGCGGTTTTGTCTGAACCCGCAAGAGCTATATAAATGTATAAAGAATAACTTCTACGAGATCCCAACGTTTGAACACATAAAAGCTAGATTATCTAACAAAAATATTTTTTCGGTACTAGACATAAAAGAAGGTTTCTGGCAAATATCTTTAGATGAAAATTCGAAAACACTTTGTACGTTTAGTACTCCTTTTGGTTGCTATAGGTTCAAACGTTTGCCTTTTGGCATTAAAATAGCTCCTGAAGTTTTCCAAAAGGCCAATGAAGATAACTTCGGTGATATAAAGATTGTAATTGTTTATATCGATGACATCCTTACAGCCGCAGAGAATCAGGACGAACATGATAAAACTCTCGAGTTAGTAATTCAAAGGGCTCGCGAAAGAAACGTTAAATTTAATAAGGAAAAATTCCAATTCAGACAAAAAGAAGTTAGATTTTTAAGGCATCTAATATCTAATGAAGGCATAAGGCATGACCCGGGGAGGTTGAAGGGAATTGAAGATTTTGGAACGCCGAAAAATAAAAAAGATTTACAATAAAAAAATAGTCAATATGAAAAAAGGGGAAAAAAATTTTATGTTCGAAGTTGGGCTCGAACCATGAAACGCACGCGTCCCACCCGAGACCATTACACATGCGCTATTGGTACACATGAATATGGTATGTCAAATGCTATACCTAGGCGCTAACGGTTCAATAAATATTTCCACCGCTAAGAATATACATACATACATAGCCATATCCCTGCAAACCGCCGCTAACCACATTTTCCAAAAGTAAGGTAAATGTACCTATTTACGGCATGTTAAGAGCCTCCTGGAATAAAATAGTCTCTGTACTCAAATCCCGCTATATCTTCCTTCAAAATTGCATTATATGTATGCCCATTTCATTAATTGATAAAATACGGTTAATAAACAATGGAATTTTATTAAACTTCCTTATAATTTATAAGTTTTTCAGAAACATAAATTTTTCCTATTTCCGGGTTAAAAATTTGTGCTCGTCCTAATTCTGTGGTAAGCCGTCCCTAACTCCGTGCCAAATACTATATTGCACCATTTAACAACTTTTCCTTAAAAATTAAATAAAAATCGAAACTTTCACTTGTGTTTTTATTTCAATATACATATTTTATAGTTACATTTAACATATTTCTTAAATAAACATATTAATTAAAGTCATTTATTAAATATACTCCTCTTTTGTTCATGAGTTGTGGTGGATTAATCTTTTTAATTATTTCTTCAGCTTCATAATCCAATATATCGTCTCTTTCTGGCCAACGCCAATTTGGGCCACTCATTGTCATTGTTTTAATCTGGAACTTAACAGGATCGCCATTAATAATCTTCAAAACTTGTCCCGGAAACTTTTCTCCTTCATATTGGATTATCACATAGTCTTCTTGTTTAATAACTGGTTTTTGATTTTTTTGAGTTTCGCTAACTTGTTCTTCTTGTTTTTTAAAGTCTGTTTTTCAATTTTTGCCTTTTTCTCTTCATCTAATCGACGTTGGTATTCAATATACTCCGATGCTACCGCTACAGTTGGGGTCAGTTTTCTTTTAACGATTTTTTTCTTTGAATCGTTGGATGCGACTTCGGGCCAAAATAACGCGTTTTTAAAGGGTGTAGGGAACTGGGGGTTTTCTAGCTTATCTTTCTCGTTTAATATTTCAGCTGAAGCCAAAATAGAGGCTTTAGAACTACACGGAATTTCATCCATAGTTTGGCAAGTGATAAAATCTTCAGCATGCGAGACATTCTTATGATTAAGTGTTTTATTGGAAGTTGGAGTCGAGGTTTTTAAGCCGCCTAATTTAAGAGTTTCTAGATCTACAATTGTTCCGTTACACTCTTCTAAAAAATCTATGCTCATGTTCTCAATATCAAATGAAGTTAAATCGTTGTCACCTAATAGATTCGAAATATTGAGTTCGGTTATCTGTAAGCTACGCGCATCGTCTTGATCTCTTTTGACACTTTTCCAAAAATTATATAAGTTTTCATCCTTGACATCTCCATTCCACTCTCCTTGACACTCACTAAATGATGCCAATTTTTCTGGTGTAAGTCTTTCTTCAAACAGCTTAACCAAGTTATGTGCGTCACTTCGCAATTTTTGTGCTTCATCGGTATTATTTTCAAAGTTATGAATGATGGTTTGATGGGAGAGTGCCTCCCGAGTCTCGACAGAAGCTTTTAAAATTTTGTCATAAAGCACTGCATCTGGATTAAAAGGATATAAGCCACATGCTTTAAACCCATTTTTTACGGTTTCTGGAGTCACTGCCATATCTAAACATTTTTGAACGATAGGAGCAAAGTCATCACGCTTAATTCGCTGTCCATTGTAGCTTATTCTCCAATTTTGAACCTCCTTTCTCCATTGACTTTTAAGAGAATGAAATACTGCCACATCCATTGGCTGCAGCAAGTGGGTAGAGTTGGGAAGGAGTGCCACAAGGATGATTTCATGCTTCTTACAAAACTCACAAACGTGAAGAGACAAATGGGATGTATGTCCGTCGAGAAATAAAACCACTGGCAGCTTTGTTCCTTCTTTTACCAGATAGGGATAAAATACATTCGCTATATACTCAAAGAATGTTTCGCTAGTCATCCAACCAGATTCTGACTTTCCAATGGCCCAATCGGTGGGATAATTTTGCAGTATATTTTTTGGAAGGCGTTTGTAAGGAAAAATCGCAAATGGTGGCATCATCTTACCAGATGCAGAAGCCCCTATACAAAGTGTGAGACATTCTTTTTCATCATTGCCTGCCCTGAAATAAACATTCTTAGAGCCACGTTTTGTCAAAACAGCTTGACCTTTAGGGCAAAGGAAAAAGGCGGACTCGTCGGCGGATTCTGTCCGGATCCTGTAGGACTTCCATACAGTCATTCTCCTGCATATACTTATAGATCCGGTCGAACCAAGCTCTTATGCAAGACTCCGTGACTGAAGCTCGACAGGCTGTCAGACATTGTGAAACTCGTTGACTTATTGACGTATTTCTTTTCATGAAACCCTCGTACCATTTCCTACCCGGAATACCATTCTTAAAGTGATTAGGCCTTTTCAATTCTTTCACAAGACATGCTACGCAATTAAGGAGCTGATCTTTTGTGACCGGAAATCCCATCTCGGCCAAATGATGCACCCATTTCGCTATCAAACCTTCTTCTTCCTTAGATAATACTGTAGGAGGTCCAGAAGATGCCTTGGCATACTTGTTGTTTTTTTTATCCAAGAGGGTTTGATATGGAATATTATACAGTTTTGACGCTTTGTAGCAAGTCATTTGGGATGAATTGACCGCGTCAAGAGCTAATCTTAAGGATTCCTGAGAATATTTCGGCATGTTTTCAAATAAATACGTCTGCAAAAAAATGTGTCACGCAATTAGAATCTATAACTACCCAATTCCGTGATATAGAACGGAAATAGGAAAATATTTGAAAACAATGTCCCCATATTTGTGATATGTTATTTTAAAATAAATATTGTATATACCTATAGATTTTCGAACTAAATAAGTTTTTTAACTAATTTTTTTCACGATGACGTTAAAATATTGGTAAAGTAGTTATTAAAACTTCATTTAAAAACATTTTTAAGGTTCGAACCTGTTTTCTTATCTGATTTATTTTAGCTTGGATTGGTTAACTTTTTACGAAGAAAATAAGATAATCCTTCAATATATGTTATAACGGAAATGGGTTTTTTGTAAGTTTGTTAAGATTTATCTTACCTCTATAGAATTCAAAAGATCTTTTTTTATTTTATAAAAAGAATAAGCTAGTTACAAAAACATTATACGATTTCTTAATTCCGTTCTAGTAACGCAATTGGGAGCACTTCGAAATTAGAGCGTACCTAATTACGTTATAGCTTAAAAGCTTAATTTTTATATATTTCAATGTCAAAAACAAAGTTTATAATACAGAAAAGGAAAGCTTATAAGCTCAGCTTTGAATTATTCTTATTTATAGCATAATGTTACTTACCAGATCGCTAGGAAAAGCTTATGCAACTTCTGATTGAACCTTAGCACTTTTACTAAGAAAATCGCTGTTTTTCGCTGGCACCTTCAAATATTCAAATATTTTTGAAGGTGAGATAGGCATATAACTGATTTTCTTAGAATTTATATTTTCATCTATTCAGAATAATTTATGCTTAAAATTGCGCTCGCAGAACAAACCATCTCCTTATTTTTTCAATTATAAAATTTTGTAACAAAATAGAACGGCAATATGAACTATCCCGTAAATAGGTGCATTTACCTCACCAACACATATGCATCAAAAAAAATTGCTCTAAGTTTTATTAAAATATGTGCCCATAAGTACCAAACATCTATGCTAGGGTTAATGTGCACAAGAACTGTGAAAAAGAGAAAACCTTGCTGATTTTGTAACATTCATTATGTTATGAGTGCGAATGAAACAGCAAGAGCTTTTCAAAAATATACCAAAATCAAAGTTTCAGCGCCATTTGTAAAAAAAATTGAATTGAATTCGATTTACCATCTTTGCAATTTACATTGGTGCACGAAAACCATTTAACAATAAAATTCATCTGTTCGACGTTTTATTATTAAAAATAGTTGTGAAATTTGCGTATATTTAATCATTCACATTTAATCGTAAAGAATTACCAAAAAACGTTATAATTAATATACGTACATACAGAGTCTTCAGCGGATCCCGGCCACAACGAATTGGACTTTTATAAAGCTAAGCTTGATTTTCATTTATATTTATGGTACATTTGCATTCATGTACATAAAAATGTCGGGACATGTATCAGGAGATGCGCTTTGGTCCCAGGAGTATGAATATAACTCCGCTGAATCAATATTTCTATTAGTTTGCGAGATATTTGCAATCAAAGTTTACAATTTTCGCGGAAAGGTGTTCTGCACATAAAAATCATGGATCGGGCCCCCAAATCAGAATTTGACCTGGGTAATTTTTCTTTTTTTCTCAAAAATAATCAAAATATTGGTTCAGCGGAGTTATATTCATTCTCCTGGGACCGAAACGCGTATTTTGATACATGTCCCGGGCAAATACTAGCACTCAGTAGCCCACTACAGGTCGATAAATGTTCAAATACAGACAGTCCTCCTCGCCAACTACACTTGGTGTCTGTGCGAAGTACGTCTTTTGTAGACAAGCTGAGCGTGGCGCTTTCGCTATAAGTTTGTCGCCCCAAGCTTTCGCTGGAACTGGGTTCTGTTACAAATAATGGTGCGTACATATGTATACTTCTTTTTTGTTTTAGCTCCTACCCTAAATCGCCGATTGGTGGCTTAGCAAATGATATACCCATAAACGCTTCGTACTGTTCCACATCGTAAACGAATCCTGTTTTTTAAACTAATCGACCACAATATTCTTGGAAAACAATCCTGCCCACTAAAAGTTGCTGGATTCGCCTTTACCCTTGTTTATTATAATAAATTAAATTTCAATTTGCCTCCGGCAGTCGCCAAGCACCTAATCCTTTTGACCGAAAAAGAATGAGTCTATGGTAATCGTTTAAGTAGGCTACCGAGCGCTAATACACAACCAAAAATGTCGGGACAGATATTATGAGACGCGCTTTGATCCCAGGAGCATGAATATAACTCCGCTGAATCCAGTAGTTTGCGAGATATTTGCAACCTCAGTTCACAATTTTCGCGGAAAGGTGTTCTGCACATAAAAGTCAGAATTTGACCTGGGTAATTTTTCGATTTTTCGCAAAAATAATCAAAATATTGGTCCAGCGGAGTTATATTCACGCTCCTGGGACCGAAACGCGTTTTTTACTACCCCTCTCGACACTTTTGGATAGACAGTTACTAAAAATATTGTTCTCTCCCAAATAAAATGTTAAATGGGCTGTAGTAAATTCTGATTAGCTCTGGCGATGATGTTGTGCCATTTTGTTATTGATGATACTGTGGATGTACATACATATATTGACTTTGTTGTGAAGTGAATAAGCCAACTACAAAAAATATAGAGAAACGTATCAAAAGACGCGTTTTGTTACCTCAACAATAATCGTCATTAGCTTTGTGCATATTAGTCGCCTTTTACTACCGGCCCACTTCGGGCATATTCTAAACCACTAACCCGGAGAGACTATGTGATTTTTGTCGACAAGGACATACATATGGTGTTTCCAAAATTCAAATGTGTTGTGCACAGAAATACTGTGGATCGCGTAGCCGTTGTTGGACAATCTAAGGGTTATTTTTATAAAGTCTGACTGCCACTCAGTGTGTTATTGGAATTATTAAAGTGGAAGTGTTACAATATACTGCATTTGTTGTTGCAGTTGTCGTTCTGGTGGTGAATTGAAGTGTGCACCCAATGGTTGCGAAAAATGTGTTGGCTTTGCAAGTGATGTTGATTTTGTTGCTGGATAACCCGGCATATATTGTGTAATGCCCGCTGTCGCTCACGCCCACCGGCGCCAACACCTCAAACGACCACTCACAGCTACCTTTTACGTAGCACTTCCACTTTAATAATTCTAATAACACACTGAGTGGCCGTCGGACTTTATAAAAATAACCCTTAGATTGTCCAACACCGGCTACGCGGTCCAAAGTATTTCTGTGCACAAAACATTTGAATTTTGGAAGCACCATATGTATGTCATTGTCGACAAAAATCACATAGTCCCTCCGGGTTAGTGGTTTAGAATATGACCGAAGTGGGCCGGTAGTAAAAGGCGACTAATATTCACAAAGCGTATAGAAGTTCTGTTCGTTTTGTTTTTTGTAGTAAATTTTTTTACATACAACCCTTACTTGCTTAGTAGCACAAACATGGATATGTATACATACTTATTTACACAAACAACTCTCATGCAACTGATTTCCATTGTTCCGGTGAGATTTTGATCGTGATACTGATAGCTGATTGGAACGCGACTACCCTACAAGACGTTGCTGATGGATGCATCAGTGTTTTCATATTGCTACTGCAAAACTGATTGCCGATTTGTTTTAGGCGCTGATTACTCCTTCAGCGGTTCCTTACAAATGACGGCTCAGATGTAAGTTAGCTGTCTTTTGGGGTATTATGTATTTGTGCATGGGGTAGACAGGTTTTGCTGGGAAGACTGTGCCTTTTGGAGAGTGGTTTGCAATTTTACTGTAGGGATGGCATATTAGTTATGTGATAGCATGATTTACACCTAAAACATATATAGTCACATTTGGAAATAAAACACGCGTCTTCGATGTATTCTCCAAACTAAAACTTTTATTCATTTTTTAAATTGTTACAAGCTATATTGCAAACTTAAACTAGGTTCTCTTAAAATTAACGGTAACTTAAATTTAATAAGAATGTTAATGAAAGCTCTCTAAAATCTTTGTGAGCCATAAGCTCTGCTTGAGCTCTCTTATTTGTATGAAGCGTATACATATGTACATATCTACAAGTCTGCACACATACCTATATCTATATATACTCAGGATATTACTCCTCCACCGCCAGATCAAGCAGTCTCTGCTTGCTTAAATTTTTATTTTTTTAAGAAGAATCAAATTTATTTTTTCGTTTTACCTGACTTTTATATATTTTTTTAAACTTTTTATCATTCGATATCAAATAGTTCCCCTCTTTCATAAAATTCGTAATTTTTTTGTATTTAGGCTTCGACTTACTTACTCTATTATTGTCAACAATATTATTCGTAAAATTATCTCCGGCATCTCTATTGGTTTTTGAGTTAATTAAATTTATTTTCTTAGATTTTTTCTCTTGTAATGTTTGTGAAAGTTTGCTTATTTCTTCTCGTGAAACTAAGTTATTTAAAAGGTCTATGGGTCGGTGTTTAATGGTTGAATGTATGGTATTATTGTATAAAACTATCGCTTTGAAAACTTTGTCGTTCAGCTCATCTTTGTTGTTTTTTGGATCTGTGTTAAATAAGCGTATGTGTTCGTTAAGCGTACCGTGTAGTCTTTCCACATCGGCGTTACCTGTTTTTAGATATGCAGTAGTAGTATGGAAATCGATTTCCTGGTCTTTCAAAAATTCCCTTATTGCAGCTGTGTCAAGCTCGTTATCTGATACTATTTGCTTTGGCTTGCCTAAGCTCTGAATTCTTTCTTTAAATGCTTTGAGTATCGAAATCCAAGTTCTATCCTCCAGATAATGAGCAGTTGCATATTTCGTAAGTTTATCAATAGTGGTTAAATACATTTGTCCACGCTGAGGATACCATATATCTACATGGACTATATCGTTATGATGTTTTGCTGTAGGTGTAATGTTTAAATTATATTTCACAGGGCTTCGGTCATATTTAGCCAGCTTGCAAATTTCGCAGCTGTTAATAACATTCAATAGTACCTTGCAACCTGCATGTTTTAAGATTGTCCATTAACTCATTGCTAGTTACCTTCTCTCCGAAATTTTTTATTAGAATCTCTTTTAAAACATCCCAAGTTGTTACATTGGGGTGTCTATGGATTGCTTCCCTAGTCTTGCCTATACATTTGTTCTTTATGTACCCAAAAATTATATTTCTATTATTATCTTCAAACTCTAAGACCGACGGAATAATATTGTCGACTTGTTTAATGAAATCCGGTAATTGATTCGAATCATTTCCGTCGAAATTTTCAATATTTTTTATGCAAGTCAAAATTAGTTGAAATCGGCTTATTTGTAAAGCATCCATTATTGATTATTATTTTTATTTATCTTTTAGTGAATATTACGAACGAATGAAAGACGGAGAACGATAATGTGCTATTAGATTTAAAAGCAGCGCTCCAGCGTTAAAAAAAAATTAAATATAGGAAATGTGCATATATACATACATACAATATGTACAAACTTGCATCACATACCTTGCATACCTTCATACATACATATATTATTGAGTTTGAATGATTTTTGGTTTTAACTTGGCTCTTGTTGTTGGTCTTGTCTTTGCTTGCAATTGTTGTTCCCACACTGCTGCTACTCTCCCACTAGTATTTGTTGCTAATTATGTTGATGTGTTGTTGTTAATGTTCTCTTGCATATAGTGATTATTAATTCAGCTGCACTCTGGCTTAAATATTTATTGTTGAAACTTTTGTTGTTGTTGTTTGTTTTTTTTTCTCTACAACATCAATGTATTTGAGTGCAAAGTTTTACGCTCTGATATTATTAAAATTAAAATGTATACATTTTCTTGTTTTTTTTTTTTTTTTTTTTTGTCTTTTGCGCTGTTTAGTTTTGTTCGTTAACACTCAAATTTCTCTTCTTTTGATTTTGTTCTTTCTTTTTATTAGAGTTTCTCTTTTAAGAGTAATTTTTTTTATTTTTTAACGAATTAACGTTCTCTGCCAAGCCGTGCAAATATTTAAAACTCCTTGTTAGAGGTCATCTGCTTTCAACATTACGTTGGTTGATGTGTCTTTCTCTTTTTTTTTTTCACTTTGACCTTGCTAAAGGTTATACAAATATTTGATCTGGTATTTTTGTTGTTCTTTCACATTCACAATTTGAATACATTTTAGTGAAGTATTTTAAGTATTTCAAATCATGCTTTGCAGAGTTGGTTTTTATTATAGAAATAAATTGTAAAAATTGTTGTTTTGTTTTTTTTTTTTTTTTTTCGTTTGGAAAAAACAAAACTTTCACTGTTTCAATGCACTTGCGTTGACCTTAATATAGGTCATGTCGAATGAATGTATTTATTATTATTTAATGTTTTCATTCTTTTTTTTTTGTGTAACCAAATCACTTTTCCAATAGGTATGTATGTTAATTTTAAATTGAAACGTAAGGTAATTTTCTCGTTGAAATATATTTTCCTTGTTTAAACTCGACCTTGGTAGAGGTCGTATCGATATAAGTGTTTATTTTGTTCATGAAGTATTAAATATTTTTTATTTTTTTTGTGACAAAATCACTTTTACAATATATGTATTGATTTTATAAAAACGTAGCTTAATTTTTTCCGTTGAAATAAACAAAAATTTTTTTTTTTTTTTTTTGAAAAAAAATGCTCAAACTTTGTTTAATTTCGTTTTCCTCGTCGCCAGTCACATTTGGAAATAAAACACGCGTCTTCGATGTATTCTCCAAACTAAAACTTTTATTCATTTTTTAAATTGTTACAAGCTATATTGCAAACTTAAACTAGGTTCTCTTAAAATTAACGGTAACTTAAATTTAATAAGAATGTTAATGAAAGCTCTCTAAAATCTTTGTGAGCCATAAGCTCTGCTTGAGCTCTCTTATTTGTATGAAGCGTATACATATGTACATATCTACAAGTCTGCACACATACCTATATCTATATATACTCAGGATATTACTATATACGAAGAAGCATCGCTTTAAACCATAAACATAATTTCATTTTATTACAGAACACGATCCACAAAACACGATCCACCATCGCAACCGGACGACACCTTCCACTGAAATTAAGTATTCGTTCCTTTAAGTATGAGTAAACGAACGTTATCTAATCTACTTAGCAAAGAAAACATGAAATACAAGGAAAATGTAGCGAAATTTCGCAAATTAAATATGTCTGAAGATGTTTCCCTTGCAAGTAGATTAGAAAACGACGATATTACGTCTACAATCAGAGCGGCATTGGGGTATTCTGATGTACTTAGGTTAGACGATGATGTTCCGTCTACAAGTAGAGCAGCATCAGAATATTCCTGTGCCGAGCAATGCGATTCGAGTGACGGCGAATATGATAATTTTCTATTCGATGATCTCGAAGTAGAAACTGATGAATTAGAAGGGGGGGAAATTAATGTTGACAAGTTTCCGAAGGTAAAGGCGTTTGCTCTAAAGGCGCAAGCTTTCTCAAGCTGACATAACAGATCTGCTTAAGACAATGCGCGAAATCGGCTGCGAAGGCTTGCCACTGTCAGCCAGAACTCTTCTGGGAACAAGTAGGGAAAAAGTTGAATTAAAATTAATTCGGGGTGGCGAATTTCTCTACATCGGTATTGAATTCTACTTGAAAAGTAAAGAATATAGTTATTTAGATGAGCAAGAAGAAGTCAATATCGATGTAGGAATAGATGGTTTGAAGTTGTTTAAAAGTTCAAACAGGAGTCTTTGGCCAATTTTAGGGTCTGTTGTGGGCAGTAATTTCGACCCCTTTACAATAGCCTGCTTCTCTGGGATGAGCAAACCATAAAATGTCAATGACTTTTTAAGAGACTTTTGCGAAGAAGTAAATTTATTGAAAGAAAACGGAATTAAATTTGGTGAAAGAGAAATTCTTAAACCTTTTAACGTAAGGCTTTTTACTTGCGATGCACCAGCTCACACTGGTAAAAATTCATGCTCAAAATGCATTTCCCAGGGGCAGTATTTGAAAAGGCGAGTAAGTTTTCAAAAAACCGTTGGTGAATTGAGAACTGACTTGTCTTTTAAAAATAGATTGGACCCAAGTCATCACACTTTCGAATTTATACAAGAAGATAACTTGCTAGAAACTGCAAACTTTGGCATGGTTTCACAGTTTCCTTTAGAGGCCATGCATTTAGTGGATTTAGGTGTAACTAAAAAATTACTTCATTTAATTGTAAAGAGAGGGAACGTTACACAAATGAATCAAAAGCTTTCGTTTCTAAATAGATTCATTCCCTCAGAGTTTTGTAGATTAAGCCGAGACCTCGATCAGTTAAATAATTGGAAGTCAACTCAATTCCGGCAATTTCTTTTATATACAGGTCCATTTGTTTTAAAAGACTGCATTCCTGATGATTTGTACTATCATTTTATTTTATAACATGCCGGAATTCGATTTCTTTCTTGTGAGAAATCTTATAACGTAGAGTCGAACGTCGCTAATGAGTTATTAAAAGAGTTTGTTAGTTTATTCGGGGTTATTTATGGCGAACATTAAATAAGTTATAATAATCACGGTTTATTACATCTTTGTGATTGCGCTAAGCAAATTGGTCCTTTAGACAATTTTTCTGCATATAAATTCG
The DNA here is from genome assembly GCA_951509765.1 of Sphenella marginata. Taxonomy (NCBI): domain Eukaryota; kingdom Metazoa; phylum Arthropoda; class Insecta; order Diptera; family Tephritidae; genus Sphenella; species Sphenella marginata. Next base: position 58,051,911 of record OX608078.1, on the reverse strand, counting down.
AAAACTTTATGCAATATTTAAAAAAAATTATTAATAAGCCTAACCAAATTTTACAGCAAATGTATTTAAGAATTCTTGAAAGAATGGATGTTGTTGCAGGTTCTAGCAAAACTTCTAAAATGGGGTCGTTTATAATAAATTTTAAAAAAGATAAAGATAGTTTTTTTCATAGTAATAAGGGACCCATTAAAATTGTTGGAGTAGAACAAGGATCCAGCAATTGTAACGCATTCCTTATATCTAATTTACAAAATTATTTTTCGGAACCTTTAGAGTCAATGCCTGCTTTAGGTATTTTAGTAGGTGTGATGACTGAAGATAAAGTAATAATTAGTCAGGGGGATATAGATTATAAATATTTTTGCATTCCAGACATAAATTCATTCATTTTAGTTCCGATTCTTCATAATCTCTTTCATTCTTTTTCCTAGATCTATGGAGTCGGAACTTTTTCCTGGGGAGAGTGAGGTACCATGCTCTAGCAGTCAAGTTGCCAGAGGTATTTCGATCTTTTTTCTTTCATATTATTTTTAATTTAACATTTGACGAAGTTTTGAAGTGGCGGTGACTCACGAGGAGCGGTTCTTTTGCCCGCCACCATCAACCACTCAGGTGCAAGAAACTTCTCGCGCCCAAATTCATATGGGCGAGGAATTATTGGCTGTCCTCACCTGGATAGAGAGGAAGGTGGACAACCTCGAAAAATCCCTCGCTGAAAAGGTATAAGGTTCTAATTATTGCCAGATTATATTTAAATATATTTCTAAATGTTATAGTTATGGTTTCTTTTTTATTTAATATTGCAGATGCCTGATAGCGCAGAGGTCCAAGCGCAAGTTGTGCTCTTGCGGGAGTGCAAGATGGTGACCTCAAGAGTTCACCAAAGTATTTCAAAGATAACTGGAGATGTTATCAGTGAGGAGTATACCAAAATTAAAAGTATGCTCCCACTGGCATCCCAGGATGCTTTGAATACTTTGGATGAGCTCTTGGGAAGCAAGGCGTATTCAGACACTATGGTAACTTTTGAAATCCGTGTACAAACTTTATATATTTATTTTGTTATACATTCCAGCTCAACATAATACTAAAAATGAAGGGGGCAAAGGGTTCCGTGAAGGATGTCCATAAAGGTATATTCGCGGACCCTTTGACCTTTCATTACAATTACGAGGGGAGGGGAAAAAAGGCGGCACTGCTCGGTTCGAGGGTTTTGGACATAGTCTCGGGAAATAGTATTAAATACTTAATATAATATATATAATATTATATATAATATGTTTCATTTTCCCTACATATGCTTTTGCTAGTACGCCTAAAAGCGTACTTATCGAGGACATAAGAAAATTTGTGTCCCTTAGCCATAACCGGCATAAGCAAATTGTGTTAAAAAAAGAAAAGAATGCAGTCATAAAATGCATGCATATGCATTTTAGGGCTGCATTCTTTTCTTTTTATATTACAATATTCATATTTTAGTTATTACTTTATAAATTTTTTGTAAATACATTAGCTTTAACAAGTTTTAATCCATTATTTATAAATACTTATATTTTTTTGTCATGAATTGGCAATAAAATATGTATATTGTAAATAGTACCCCTTTTGTAAATAATCCTTGTTCTTTGTTCTTATTGCATTCCAAATAATACATTTTAAATTTTTATTTTACAATATTCATAGTTTAGTTTTTACTAGTTTTAATCCATTATTTATAAATACTAATATTATTGTCCTGAATCGATAATAAAATATGTATATATTTTAAATATTACCACTTTTAAAAATTATCTTTCAAATACTAACTGTTGTTATTGCTTTGAAAATAATATTTTTTTTTACTTTGTATATAACAATAAAGTACGAATATTGTAAATAATCCTTCAAATACAAATTGTTAAAAAAAGATGCATTGTAAATAATATATCCTTAAGTTTTATTGCAATCAAAATAACAGTTTTTTTACTTTGTATATAACAATAAAATATGAATATTGTGAATAGTAACCCTTTTGTTAATAATCCTTCAAATACTAAATGTTAAATAACAGATTTTTACTTGTAAATAGTAGCCTTTTTGTAATTGAACTAATGAAACTAATTAATTATATTTAATTTTTAATCTTGTTATTACTATTCCAATTATATTTAAGAAAACATAATATAATTTTCGCAATATTTTTAATCCAAACCAAACCAAAAATATGTTACTAAATACTTAGTATTGTATCCTTTTCTAATCTTCATTAATGTTTATAAACTTAACAAATGTAAATGAATACTATTGTTTATTTTTCAGCTTTTCCAATCTATTTTGGTTGAGTGCAAATAAAAACGATTTATTTCACAATTTTGCCAAACGTTTCGATAATCTCCTTATCTTCTTCAGGGGCGTACTATATTTATAACAAATACCAAAAAAACAAAAACAGCATTAGAGAAGACACAACTTAAACACATGTTACATAAATATTGCACAATTTTTGATTTTAAATTTTAAATTTTACAAAATTTTTTACAAAAACTTACGTTATGACTAAATAGATTTTATTTAACCTAAACGGAATGTTGTTACCATTGCAGTGTGGTATACTTGTCATACTAAAACTAACTATCATAAGCATAAAAGGTAAGTCGCGGCTATGTCTTGTGTATCTTCTTTTTTGTTGATTGTTTTTTCCCTATTTTGCATTATTCTAAGACTCTCCAGTGTGTATCTTGTTCTTTCTGTCCTCTCTTTGTCTATTATTTTTGTTGTTGCGAAGTCTACTGTATGTTTGTTGTCTACTGCGTGTTGTGATAAGGCTGTGTTGTGCTTTTGTTTGTTTATGTCAGCTTCGTGCTCTGCTAGTCGCGTGCCCAGCGCCCGCTTCGTTGTGCCAATGTATATTTTGTTGCAGTTTTCAGTTTCGTTTCTCTTGCATTCTATTTGGTATACCACGTTGCTTTGTTGTTGTATGTCGATCGGGCTTTTTGTTTTTGTGAATAGTGTTGCTATAGTGTGATTTGATTTGTAAGCAAGGGTTACTTTTTGATTTTTTGTTATATGCTGTGCTAGATTTTCTGTTAGCCTGGGAATGTAAGTCACACTGAAATATTGTTTTGTCTCTTTTGTAGATTCTTTCGAATTGCATTTATTTGTATTTGTGATTTCTCTTTTCTTTTGGTCAATAAGATTGCATATTAGTTGGTAAGGATAATTATTATTTATTAGCGTCGTTTTAATTTTATTTATATTGGCATCATGAAAACATTGATTGCTGATGGTCAGTACTTTATGTATATAGTTTTTTGCGGTGTTTAACTTATATTTAAAGGGTTGTGAGGAAAAGAAATTTATTAGGCGACCAGACGACATTGGTTTTGTGTACCAATCTAATGTTATATTGTTGTTTGTCCTGTATATGCGGGTGTCTAAGAAGGGAATGTTGTTGTTGTTTTCAATTTCAATCGTAAACTGCAATCTGTTGTGGTATTTATTAAGGGTTTCTAGGATAATATCTGCGTCGTTTCGTTTGATGATTGCAAATATATTTGACAAGAAACTTTATACCTGTGTTTTGTTTTTTATTTAGTTCTGTATACGTATTTTGTAACAGGTCGTCCATAACTATGTCGGCTATGGTGGGGGAAAGGGGGTTACCCATCGGAATTCCAAAAGATTGATGGTAGATGTTGTTGTTGCATATGAAGTAATTGTTTTCCTTCAGACAGAATTCTAATATTTATAGTTAAAAATTTATTTTTGGGTATGGTTGTGTGTTGTTGGATTTTTTCCTATTTTTGCATAATTAACTTTATTGCTAAAGCCGTCGGTATGTTGGTGAAGAGGGAGACGACGTCGAACGAAACTAGCACATCATCATTGCATATATTTATATCAGTTAATCTATTTTTCAGGTCAAACGACCTTTTGATGTTGTAGATTTCTGAGATCAGTGGTTTCAAGATTTTTCCTAAATATATTGACATGTCATAACATGGAACGCTTATGGAAGACGAAATTGGACGTAAGGGACATTCAGGTTTGTGGATTTTCGGTAATCCATATAGTCTCGGTGCGTTTGCTGCTGAGGCAACTAGTTTTTGTTTTTCTCTGTAATTTATATGTTTTCCTTTGTATAGTTCGTTTACAATGTTGTTGTTTTTCTTTTGAAGTTTTGTTGTGGGATCGACTCTAACGACTTTGTATGTATTCTTGTCGCCTAGTAGTTGGTTCATTTTCGCAATGTAATCTGTTTTGTAAAGCGCCACAGTTTTATTCCCTTTGTCCGCATCAGTGATAATTATGTCGTCTCTGTGTAAATGTAAACATCTTTTAGTTTTGTTGTATGTTTCCATTATGAACTTTTCGGCTGAGTTTTGTTTTATGTTTCGTTTAAAATGCAAAATTCTGTTGCTCACTTGAGTTCTGGCTACTTCTTTATCTTTATCGTTTTCGATTGATTGAATTACTTGCTCTATTTCTGCGATTGTATGTATGGGAGAGAAATTTGTGTTTGTCGTTGGAAGTGTGAATTTGCGTCCAAGGGAAAGCAGCCACATCACATCTTCAGGAAACTCAATGTTGGTTTTGTTCACAAACCAATCGTTGTTTATATTTATTCCTAGTTTTTTAATTTTTTCGTATTTAAGTTTCTTAATTTTCGTTTCAAGTGTTGTTTCTTTCTCTTTCGCTATATTTTTACTGATGATATTCTGCTTTGTGATAAACTGTTCAAATTCCTGTTCGCCTAGTGTTTGTTTGAGTTGTAGTTGAGCGTGAAGAATAATGTCTTTGGTTGTTTTGATGTTAATGTTAGTTTGTGTGATTTCTATATTCAATGTTTTGGAGAGAAATTTCTGTTTGGTTTTTTCAATTTGTTTTCTTACTTTTTCGGAGGTTGTTTCTATTTCTATGTATTTTACCATGTTCGTCAAGTGCGTTGGAGTTAGCTCGTATCTCTTGCATTCCAATAAGAATTTTAATTGCTCGGCTAGTTTCGCGAATTTGATCTTTTGGTTACTGTAATGTTTGAGTGTCATGCAGATATGCTCACCGTGTTTGAATTTCATGTGTTTGTAGAAGTGTTTCATTTTGGTACCTTTTTTTTTTTTGTTGTTGTTCTTGAATGTTATAAATTATAATTTTTGTCGGTAGGCTTTCCGTGAGTAATTAATAAATGGATATTTCCGATCGGTTTGGTTAATAATGTTTATTTTTCAGCTTTTCCGATCTATTTTGGTTGAGTGCAAATAAAAACGATTTATTTCACAATTTTGCCCAACGTTTCGAAAATCTCCTTATCTTCTTCAGGGGCGTACTATATTTATAACAAATACCAAAAAAACAAAAACAGCATTAGAGAAGACACAACTTAAACACATGTTATATAAATATTGCACAATTTTTGATTTTAAATTTTAAATTTTACAAAATTTTTCACAAAAACTTACGTTATGACTAAATAGATTTTATTTAGCCTAAACAGAATGTTGTTACCATTTCAGTGTGGTATACTTGTCATACTAAAACTAACTATCATAAGCATAAAAGGTAAGTCGCGCCTATGTCTTGTGTATCTTCTTTTTTGTTGATTGTTTTTTCCCTATTTTGCATTATTCTAAGACTCTCCAGTGTGTATCTTGTTCTTTCTGTCCTCTCTTTGTCTATTATTTTTGTTGTTGCGAAGTCTACTGTATGTTTGTTGTCTACTGCGTGTTGTGATAAGGCTGTGTTGTGCTTTTGTTTGTTTATGTCAGCTTCGTGCTCTGCTAGTCGCGTGCCCAGCGCCCGCTTCGTTGTGCCAATGTATATTTTGTTGCAGTTTTCAGTTTCGTTTCCCTTGCATTCTATTTGGTATACCACGTTGCTTTTTTGTTGTTGTATGTCGATCGGGCTTTTTGTTTTTGTGAATAGTGTTGCTATAGTGTGATTTGATTTGTAAGCAAGGGTTACTTTTTGATTTTTTGTTATATGCTGTGCTAGATTTTCTGTTAGCCTGGGAATGTAAGTCACACTGAAATATTGTTTTGTCTCTTTTGTAGATTCTTTCGAATTGCATTTATTTGTATTTGTGATTTCTCTTTTCTTTTGGTCAATAAGATTGCATATTAGTTGGTAAGGATAATTATTATTTATTAGCGTCGTTTTAATCTATATATTAATAGGCTAACATTTTTTCCGTACAATCAATTGCCAGAGTGTATCTCATAAAACAATGCATAACTCCAATTATTATATATTTTGATATGTTTTCATGGGCCAGGAGCTTTGCATAGGCATATTATATTTAACAAAAAATGCTTCATTAATTTGTAATAATTCATCAAAGTTTTCACCAAAACCCATAGCTGTTAACTACAGTATCTGACTTTTTTGTTGTACATACAGCAGTGGCGCAGGTGGTGAGCGTGCCGGCTATGATGCGTGCGTTCGTAGGTTCAAGGACGTGTTCAGGGCAGGTTAAGTTTTTTTTTTTTTCTAAATTGAATTTGCCTTAAAATATACGAAAACTTTTCATTATATTTTTTTTAAATTTATTATATTTGTAATCCAATATTTTTCTGTTTATTATGTTTATGACACCTATCTTGGAGTGAAAAACCCAAATTTTTTGAAAAAATATAAAAAATTATTCCAATTTATCAACTTATATTTTTTAAGAAATATATCATATTTAATATGGAAAAAGTAAAAACACAGTTTGTAGCTCTTCAATTTTATATTCACGAAATAGTTTGAAATTGCGTTAATTTTCCTAAAGACATCAACTATTTTCTTCTAAAAATTTTCATTTGTAAAAGAGTCGACATATAACCCGATATTTCAATATTTTTCTGTTTATGACATCTTTTTTCGAGTGAAAAAACCAAATTTTTTGTAAAAAAAAAGCTAAAAAATTATTTCAATTTATCAATATATATTTTTTTAGAAATATATCATATTTAATATATAAAAAGTAAAAACGCAGTTTGTAGCTCTTCAATTTTATATTCACGAAATAGTTTGAAATTGCGTTAATTTTCCTAAAGACATCAACTATTTTCTTCTAAAAATTTTCATTTGTAAAAGAGTCGACATATAACCCGATATTTCAATATTTTTCTGTTTATGACATCTTTTTTCGAGTGAAAAAACCAAATTGTTTGAAAAAAAAAGCTAAACAATTATTTCAATTTATACATATATTATATTTAATATACGAAAAGTAAAAACGCAGTTTGTAGCTTCTTCAATTTTATATTCACGAAATAGTTTGAAATTGCGTTAATTTTCCTAAAGACATCAACTATTTTCTTCCTAAAAATTTTCATTTGTAAAAGAGTCGACATATAACCCAATACTTCAATATTTTTCTGTTTCTGACATCCATCTTCGAGTGAAAAAACCAAATTTTTTGTAAAAAGCAGCTAAAAAATTATTTCAATTTATCAATATATATTTTTTAAGAAATATATCATATTTAATATATAAAAAGTAAAAAACGCAGTTTGTAGTTCTTCAATTTTATATTCACGAAATAGTTTGAAATTGCGTTAATTTTCCTAAAGACATCAACTATTTTCTTCCTAAACATTTGCATTTGTAAAAGAGTCGACATATAACCCAATATTTCAATATTTTTCCGTTTCTGACATCCATCTTCGAGTGAAAAAACCAAATTTTTTGTAAAAAAAAAGCTAAAAAATTATTTCAATTTATCAATATATATATTTTTAAGAAATATATCATATTTAATATATAAAAAGTAAAAACGCAGTTTGTAGTTCTTCAATTTTATATTCACGAAATAGTTTGAAATTGCGTTAATTTTCCTAAAGACATCAACTATTTTCTTCCTAAAAATTTTCATTTGTAAAAGAGTCGACATATAACCCAATATTTCAATATTTTTCTGTTTCTGACATCCATCTTCGAGTGAAAAAACCAAATTTTTTGTAAAAAAAAAGCTAAAAAATTATTTCAATTTATCAATATATATTTTTTAAGAAATATATCATATTTAATATATAAAAAGTAAAAACGCAGTTTGTAGTTCTTCAATTTTATATTCACGAAATAGTTTGAAATTGCGTTAATTTTCCTAAAGACATCAACTATTTTCTTCCTAAAAATTTTCATTTGTAAAAGAGTCGACATATAACCCGATATTTCAATATTTTTCTGTTTATGACATCTTTTTTCGAGTGAAAAAACCAAATTGTTTGAAAAAAAAGCTAAAAAATTATTTCAATTTATCAGTATATATTTTTTAAGAAATATATCATATTTAATATACGAAAAGTAAAAACGCAGTTTGTAGCTTCTTCAATTTTATATTCACGAAATAGTTTGAAATTGCGTTAATTTTCCTATAGACATCAACTATTTTCTTCATATAAATTTTTATTTGTAAAAGAGTCGACATATACCCCAATATTAAATTGGGCCAGTTAGGTTATGTGTTTTCAATATTTCCGAGTTGAATTTGACGAAAAAAACCAGAAAACCATCATATGTCTAAGTTGTAATATTCTCCCGCTATACGGACTTCAAAAAATATTCAACTAAAAGAAAAATTGAGAAAACTGTCTGTATACCAAAAAAAAAACACAATTTGGAAACCGGCAAATGTTAAGAAGTTAACGGAATCTCAAAATGAACTTTCATTCGTTTCAATCCATATGGCCAATTTTGTTCGATATGGCATCATTCTATGTGACCATTATATATATTATAAGTCCAACTATGTTGTTGGTATATGCCCATGAAATTTAATTTTGTTTATTGAAATAGGTATTGACGGAATATGAAAGGAGTGGTGGGTCTGATGGTGGACTTTCAAACATTACTAAGTACCGTTTTTGCCATCTCCTATTAATGATTACTGGTCTTTAATGGACGGATTTTTTTTGGTTAGTTGTCAAATTACCCGGCTTTAGAGTAAACCAGCTTTTATGAAAGCGACTCTCAATAACTCAACTATAAATAATTATTTTCAGCAATAAAAATGTCTCCAATATTTATGCCTCTAGGCATTAGGTACTGGAGAAAAATGCGAACAGAGGATTTAATAAGTTAAACTAATTTAAGGTGGTCGAATTTCGACCACGGGATATACTAGTTTTATTTATATTGGCATCATGAAAACATTGATTGCTGATGGTCAGTACTTTATGTATATAGTTTTTTGCGGTGTTTAACTTATATTTAAAGGGTTGTGAGGAAAAGAAATTTATTAGGCGACCAGACGACATTGGTTTTGTGTACCAATCTAATGTTATATTGTTGTTTGTCATGTATATGCGGGTGTCTAAGAAGGGAATGTTGTTGTTGTTTTCAATTTCAATCGTAAACTGCAATCTGTTGTGGTATTTATTAAGGGTTTCTAGGATAATATCTGCGTCGTTTCGTTTGATGATTGCAAATATATCGTCCACATATTTGACAAGAAACTTTATACCTGTGTTTTGTTTTTTATTTAGTTCTGTATGGGTATTTTGTAACAGGTCGTCCATAACTATGTCGGGGGTTACCCATCGGCATTCCAAAAGATTGATGGTAGATGTTGTTGTTGCATATGAAGTAATTGTTTTCCTTCAGACAGAATGTAACGTAGCGTTACAATAATGCGACCCCGACTGTAACTTCACCTACTTCTAAAAGTATGCAATAATTCCGAGCCACTGAGCCATAGCAACAACGGCATGGCGATCGCCGGTAGCTACCACTGTTTCCTTCCCAGGCGAACAACACACCATGGCAAGCGGTGAAATTCTCACTCACTTCATTGCCGCCCCCATATAAAGGAGTGATTTCACAAATTTGAAATTAGGCACTCCAGGTGAGTCACCGGCAGTAGTCGCCTTAGGGCTCTTCGCTCCGCTGACTGACCAAATGGAACGGTCGTCCGTTGGTCCTGGCCCTTGCTATTGGACGGGTTGCGGGTTGTCGGGGTGCATTTGTGCTTTAAGCACAATGCCCCCCCCCCGACCATTGAGCCGTCCAACATGGCACAAGCCGGTACACCGCCGCCCCTCTCTCTTGACACCTACATAGATAGAGTGCGAATACGAGCGGGGGACGGAGGTGTTCAGCGAGGGGCCAGCAGTCTAGGGGTATCTCCTTTTGCAGGTTAGGTGGGTTGACGGGGTTGTTGCCTTATGGCTCTTCGCTCCGTCAACTAGCTAAGTGGGAAGACCGTGCCGCTCCGGCGGCGAACCGATTTCCACTTAGCTTTGGCTCCGGAGTAGACCGATGGGCGAGCGAGGGGTATTAGCGCTGTGCCTTTCGGGTGCACCTCCTCTGAGCCCTCCTGTTGGCCTACGAAGTCCTTGGTGGTACAACTCTGCCCTCCATTCAGCCACCTATATAACGTGCGCTTATGGAGCCAGTGGTGTCCAGCCACAGATCCACATCCTAACCGAGTCACTGCAGTTTCGTTGCAGAGACGCACCAGTAAATCGCCACCCCTGGAACACGAGACGATCTGAGGTAAATCACCCGCATCTAGCCCCGTTCCGCTACCCCCGCTGTTTTACCACTGATACGCCTCCAACTCTGCTGCTGCATCTATTCATTCGGTAGCTGTGCCGGGTACACCGCATCGTTCCGCCGCTCAACTGTTGCCATACAGTACGTCCGCTCTCAGGGAGCAGCTGACCAACCGTTGCCGTCATCCAGCCACGCCGAATCCGCATTGTCCAGCTGCTGCTCAACGGTTACTACGCCGCTCTATCCTGTTTGATTCTTCTCCGCTCCTAACCGACTATACACCGCTCCCCGTCTTCTCACTCTCCAGTAACGGAAAGCTGCTCATCCCCTATCAGCGCTCTTAGGCCGTGTGTGTGTGTGCGTTCGATCGTAATACACATATATCGTGTTATTATTTAGTAGGGGTTCGTGGGACCTCTGCTGACCTTGGACAGACTGAACTTACCTCAGCCTTCGACAAAACCCACCAACAACATCTAACACACACGCCAGCGAGAGTACAACAACGCTCAACACCGACTCTCTTAACTGGATTTATCTACTTAGTAAGGAGAGGCTGATCGAGGAGTGCAAGCAGCACAAAATCTTCGTCGAGAGCTACACCGTCGCTGATCTCCGTCGCGCTCTGAGCGCATACGTAAGAGCAAAACACAATCGTAAATCAAGCGAAGACCTATTGAGAGACTTAGAAAGGGAGATCAACGAAGAGGAGAGGAAACCAGTAAATCCACCAACCAAGTCGATCCCCACCATCCAGATTCAAAGCGCAACACCAATCTTAGGAGAAAGAGATCTCACGCAACTAGCAAATCGTGAAATGAGCGACGCCGAAGTGATGAATACTGTCCGCCGCTGGGACATACACTTCTCAGGAACCGATTCGCTACACGAATTTTTAGAGAGGGTCGAGGAACTAGCAGAACGCTACCGCATCCCCGCAGACCGACTCCTCCCAACTCTCCCTGAACTTCTACGTGGAAAAGCACTCCAATGGTACCGTATCCGAAAACAACAAATACGCAAGTGGGCTGATTTTCGGGAGGAGGTAAAGAAATTCTTTCTACCTAAACGAAACGTAACGTTAGTCAACTTGAAGGAACCATCCGACAGCGTAAACAACAAGGTCGAGAGAAGGCCAAGGACTACATCCTGTCCCTACAGACTCTCATTTGCCAACATCCAACCATGTGCAATGAGGACCATTTGGAACGTATATACGACGGATTGCGCGTGGAATATCGCCTCTTTGTCAAACGTGGTGAATTTAAGACCATCGAGGAGTTGATGGAATTGACCGAGGAGTATGAATTGCTCAATAGTGAAGAGGCCAAGCAAGGAAAGGTGGTCGCACATAGCTTACACCAAATACAAGAGGAGTACGATAGCACTGTATGTTGCTGGCGCTGCAAGGAACGCGGCCACCACCGGTTTCAATGCAGAGGGACAAGGAAGATCTTTTGCTCCAGATGCGGTCAGGACAACATAATGTCTAGGGATTGCCCCTGCAATCGGCCTAGCCAATCCAGCATCAAGGCCACCACCAGCCATACAACCAGGACTACACCGAAAACTACACCAGCCGTACAACCAGGACAGAACCGAAGCAAAGTACAATCAGCCATGCCGCGAACTTCGATGAAATCACCCTCTCGCAAATTTATTCCACCGAACCAGGCGATTGGGGATGGCCGCTTTTACATTGAAGTTACTATCGAGGGCACGAGCGTGCGAGCGCTATTGGATTCTGGCGCCACGCTGTCATACGTAGATGAGTCAATAAGGAAGCACTTGGAAGAACGCAAGATCCAACCACAGCTCAGCAAACGAAGCGTCCAATTGGCGGACCAAACATGCGTCTACAGTTCAAATTCTTACCCTGCAAGAATATGGTACAACGGAAGAGCCACCGACACGCTGATTTCTGTCATTCCAAACCTAGCGGAAAGAGTAATACTGGGAATGGATTTCCTGCGGGATAGGCAAGCCGTGCTTACTCTCGATGGAAAACGGCTTAATGCCACGCTGACCAGGAGAACAGACGAACTCGCCAGGCTATGCACGCTTAGCTTAAGGGAGCACCTAACCAGCGACGAAAAAGAGAAATTGGAAGTACCGCCGCCGAACATGTGATCGCTCTAAAGCACAACCGACCACAGAAACAACGCGACTACCCCCGTAATCCAGCAATGCAGCAAGCAGGGTTCGAATTTGCACGCACGTGTACAGCACATTTGTGCATATTCAGCTCTTACACGTGTGCATTGTGCTACTAGAAAAATTTTGTAGCACACGGCACATGTGCGTGCTGATTCGGGTTAGGCACATGCACACGTGCGTGCATTGTTATAAAATATTTATGCTCATACTCTCGTGCTGTGTGTAGAAAAAACTTTTACTTGTGTATGCGCATTTGTATTTCAAAAACAAAACACACACATTTTTTTCTTGCCATATAAAGAAATGAAATTTTAGAGGAAATAAATACATAATTTTTCAAAAATTGTATCGGAGCGATATTAGAAAAATATGGAAAGCAACAAATTTTACGAAGTCCTTGTGGAAGAAAAGAGGATAAAATGCTTGACGTGTGACAAGATGCTGTGTGGAACTAACACATTCACCATAAGGCGGCACTATGCACTAACACACAAAGTGGATATCGGCAGCAGGAAAAAGTCGAGTGAATTAAGGAATCACCTTAAAAGGCCTAAAGTGTGCTCCATTAACATTAACATGGACAAGGAAGAGTTTTTGAGGTGTTGTGTTGGTTTAGTGACGGTAAAAAATCTTCCATTTCGTTTATTTGACGATAAGGATTTTTTTAAAACACTAATTGAACCGTACGAGCTCAAGTTTGGAACATCCCTTAACTCACACAACATAGTAGACATTACGAGCTACACTAGTGAAACTATACGCAAGTCTATTTCTAGGAAGTTAAAAAACAAACTGATTTGTCTAAAAGTCGACATCGCCAGCAGGATGGGAAAGAGTATACTAGGAATCAATGTCCAGTATATTGAAAATTTTCAAATGCGCATTAATACATTAGGTAAGGATCAAGTGCGTTTAGCGTATTCTTATAAATATAACGCTAACAAATACATATGTAGCTTTTCTTAAATATAAGTGGTTTTCATTTACATACATTCCTAAGTTAAGCCGTGAATATTAATTTTAGGTACTTAACGAAAACAAAATGCTTACTGGTCTGCATCTTGGGAAAAATTCTGATTCTCCCCCAAATTGCCTTTGAGTTTTTTGTAAATCTAAAAAACTGAACCATGAGCGCTCCCAATAACTTAAAATTGCAATTAAGGGCTTAACTTAGTGGAAATTTGTGTTACCTAAAAACGTGTAGGTCGAAAAGTATTCACGGTATAATCCCTGGGTCCTTCTGAAAAACTTTTAAGATATTTTTTTTTCCGTTTTTTTGCTAATTGAAAAGGATAAAAATATTTACGATTCTTCGTTCTTTGTCACAGGGATGGTACGTCTACACAAAAGGCATAAGGCCGTTTTTATAAAGGACCAAATTCTTAACTGTTTAGAGAAGTATGGTCTAGATATACAGCAAGTATACTCAAACACCACTGATAACGGAGCAAACGTAGTTAAAGCCAGTAAAATTTTGAAAGAAGAGCAGGAATTTAAAGTATTGGAAGAACAAGAGGCAGATTTGAATGAAGAGGAGAGTTTGCACTCAACAATTGCGTCAGTGTTTTCCGTAGTGAGATGTGCAGCTCACACAATACAGCTTGCTGCTTACGACGTCATAAAGACTTTAGGCCCCACTTTGGACGAATGCCGTAGTGCTGTCAAAAAAATACGAAATATTGTGCGTTCAGAACCAAGCCCTCTTCAAATGCCAGTCCTAGATAATCTTACTAGGTGGAACTCAACCTATGAGATGGTTTGTTCGCTGAAAAAAATAAGGGAGTTCATAGAACAGCAATGCTCGGATATTGAGGAGCTGAATTGGGAGTTCATAAATTATTTTAGCAAAGCATTCGAACCACTTGCCATATGCACAAAGCAAATGCAAAGTGAGCAGTACCTAGTTGGCGATTTTTATCGAGATTGGTTATCTTGTGAACTGGAGCTACAAGATCTCGAAACGACAGTAACGTACGCAGCGGAGTTACATGCAGCGATGGCAAGCCGAAAGAAATTACTTATGGACAATAATGCTTTTATTGCAGCATTATATCTAGACCCTCGTTTTAATTTTCAAAGTTCCCTTTTACTCTCCTCAGACCGAAAAGCGAATGCCGAGGTAAAATAACATTTTTACTACATAACTCGCTATAAGTGATTTTTTACCCAAATAATTTCTTCATACAGAATCATTTAGTGAAAACTTACGATAATATGATGAAATTAAAAAAGTCTTACAGTTCAACGTCTATGAGCCCGCAAAATCAAAATATGAATCCTATAGAGTATCCAACTACTTCAAGTAAATCATTTTCACGCTTGGAAAGGCACATATGCGAAGAGATGATAGAGAGCTCAAGTTCAGTAGAAACAGACCAAAACATACGGCAAAAACTAATTGCATTTTCAAATGGAAAAAAGTTGGGATTGGATGCAGACGTTCTTTCATATTGGAAAACACATTCAGATAAGGATCTACAAAACCTCGCTAGTGTAGTTCTAGCTGTTCCAGCAACGCAAGTTTCTGTTGAGAGGGCATTCAGCGCATTATCGTTAATTTTAACGAAACAGCGCTCAAAATTGAATGACACTACGATAAATAATGTACTTATAACAAAATTAAATTTTGATTTGTTTAGTGTTAATGCTTTTGATATGGATTCGAAACTCGCTCTATAATAAAATGTTATACTTTCTGCCCTGTTACCTTTTTTTTTTAAATAAAGCACGTCTTCCCTGGAAATGGGACAAAAACAATTACTTTTTGCTAAATTATAAGTCTAAACGCCTTTGAACAATTGTCGTGTACTACAGTTAGGATGTAATTTTCTAGGCTATACATAGTCCAATCAGCAATCATACATATGTACATATGAACTGGGAGGTAAAAATGCAAACAATGTGCAGCACACGTGTGTGCAATCCGAAGATTGTCATTACACTCATCACAATTATGTGTGCAAGTGTTTTCAACAAAAAACACACACTTGAGTATGTGCGTTCATATTTTCAATACCAAACACGCACATGTGCAAGTGCTTTTCTTCCAACTGCACACACACGTCCTGTGTGCCCAATATTTTTTTTTAAGCACACAGCTCATGTGCGTGAGCAATAAATTTTGTGTGTATTTTATTGCACGCGTGTGTGTGCCATGTGCGTGCGTGCAAATTCGAACCCTGGCAGCAAGTCATCGACGAGGAAGTGAACGAACTACTACAGCTCCCCGATTGTGCTAGTCCGTAAAAAGCAAGGGACATGGAGGATGTGCATAGATTACCGCCAGCTCAACGCCGCCAGTGAACCCGATGCATACCCGCTACCCTAGATAGGAGCTATTCTCGACCAACTGAAGGAGGCCAAATTCATTTCTACTATCGACCTGAAAAACGGTTAATGGCAAATTCCGCTCGCCAAAGGATCCCGACCATATACGGCATTTACCGTACCAGGAAGAGGTTTGTTTCAATGGAAAGTTATGCCATTTGGCCTACACGCTGCACCAGCCACGTTTCAAAGAGCGTTGGACAATATACTGGGACCAGAGCTCCAACCAAAAGTATATGCTTACTTGGACGACATCATCGTTTTAGGAGACACTTTCGACGAACATATGGCAAACTTACAGGAAGTTTTCGAGCGACTTCAAAGGCACAAAATGCAGGTGAACTTCGACAAGTGTACCTTTGTCCAGCCTCAACTTCACTATCTGGGGCACATCATCAGCTCCAAAGGAATCCATACCGATCCCAGCAAGGTATCTGCTGTACGGGAGATGCCGGCACCGCAAACAATAAAGGAACTCCGCCGTTTCCTTGGTCTCGCTTCGTGGTATCGCCGCTTTGTCGCTGAATTCTCCACGCTCGCCGCACCGCTGAACCAACTGCTGAAAAAGAACCAGGCCTGGAAGTGGGGCGAGCCACAGGAAGACGCGTTTATAGCTATAAAGGAAAAGCTCACCAATGCACCAGTTCTATGCTGTCCCGACTTCACCAGACCGTTCATTCTGCAAACAGACGCCAGCGGAGAAGGACTAGGCGCGGTACTGTATCAACGTCATTCCGAAAACGAAAAAGTAGTAGCATACGCCAGCCGCAGCCTTACACAACTAGAGAAACGATACTCGGCCACCGAGCAAGAATGCCTCGCCGTACTATGGGGTATCCGCAAGATGAGATCATACCTGGAAGGATACCACTTCACAGTAATCACCGACCACCACTCGCTAAAATGGTTGCATACCTTGCAAAACCCATCAGGACGACTGGCGAGATGGGCACTGGAGCTACAACAATATAACTTCGATATAGAATACCGAAAAGGAGCACAAAACGTAGTAGCTGACGCACTCTCTCGATGCCCGTTACCATACGACGAATCGGACATACTATATACCATGGACGCCGGCAAAAGCGACTGGTACGAAAAGAAGGCGCAGCAAGTGAACAAGCAACCCCATTCCCATCCGGACTACCAAATTGTCGACAACCGTCTTTTCCGTCATATCGCGCCAAAGAATCAGCTTTCGCGTTCTCCGCAGTGGAAGCTATGCATCCCGTCCAGCCGAAGAAGAGACGTACTCGAAGAGGTTCACGATGCTGCATCCGCTGGTCATTTAGGGGTAAAGAAAAGCCTCAAGCGAGCCCAACAAAATTATTACTGGCCTGGGATGTACCGCGACGTACTACAGCACGTGCGTAAATGCATCACATGCGCAGAGTATAAGGTAGAGCAGAAACGCCCTGCTGGATTAATGGCCACCATGCAATGTTCACGACCTTGGGAGATAGTTACCGCCGACTTCATTGGACCATTACCACGCTCCAAACAAGGAAATACTAGCCTCCTCGCCTTAGTGGATAAATTCTCCAAGTGGATCGAGCTCGTCCCAGCGCGTCAGGCGACAAGTACAACTGTAACAAAGGCTCTACAAGAACGCATAATCTACAGATTTGGTTGCCCCAAAGTTCTACTGACCGACAACGGAAAGCATTTTGCCAGCAAAGCACTAAAAACATTGCTAAACCATCACGGGACTGAACACAAATTCACCGCCGCATACTCACCGCACGAAAATCCTACAGAGCGGGTAAACCGAGTCGTTAAAACTATGATCGCGCAAAGATCAAAGTAAGACCACCGCACATGGGATCAGGAAATTCCACAAATAGCATTTGCGATGAACACGGCACAGCACGAATCGACTAAAGCATCAGCGGCATTTGGCCGCAATCTTACCGCACCGCAGGAAGTGCGAACAGAAGGAACAGTACCAGTGGAGCCACCGTCAGTACCACCAGAGATCACCGAGCTATGGAAAGAGATCAAGAAACATCTTGCCAAAGCATCGCAGACACAAAATAAATATTACGATTTACGACGACGGCCATGGAAGCCAAACGTGGGTGAAAAAGTTATGAAAAGGGACCACCCACTGTCATCCGCCATAGACAACTTTGCACAAAAACTGGCCCGAAATTTTCCGGTCCATACGTAGTAGAAAAATTTGTGTCAGCAAATACAGTGGAGCTAGTCCACTCCGAACCACACAACAAAAAACGGGCCCATGCACATTTGCAAGACCTCAAACCATGGAACGGTTAACCACCACCAATGTCACCAACACAAAATGTACCGTTTCTCTTCTTGTTTACTTGCAGACTGAAAACACGCACGACCAGCAAAACAAAAAAAACAAAAAAAAAAAAACACAAAACATCAACATGGTTCGCCCAAAACAACCAGCACCACCGGATTCACCCCTTAAAATCCGACCATGGGTACCACCAATTGAAGCAACCTTGTGGCCACCAAACAAGCCACGAATCCAACGGATACAAATTTTTCACAGGCCACCAATACACGAACCGTTATTTGCCATGGTGGAAGAACCGAAAACAAATATAGTGGAACCCGCAAGTAATCCGTGTGAGGAAAACTGCCACGCAAATAAAGACACCACGGCAAATAGTGTCCCAGAAACCTTCTTCAGGAAATTAAGGTTAAGGCGACCGTCAAAAGAAGGAGTCCGAAGGTGGACGTATATGTGGAAGGGTGAAAATTGTAGACGCCAACCATGCGGATGTAACGATCCAAGGGACCCACCGGAATATACGGTTCGTGGACTAGAAGCAGAGAGAAGCTGAATAGTTTTAAGTACATACTATATGCATTTATTTTCTACATTGAATTGCATTTTTTTTATTATTTATGTTCTACTATTACATATTAAACATTATAAAAAAAAAAAAAAAAAATGTTGTACACCACCTTTCATTAACGGGATCCGGTACACCACAAAAACGTTCCCAGTTAAGTGGTGTCCGCCTCACAACACTTCCGTGAAATCCCAACAGAATATTACACCTTAAACCTTCTTTTTACTAGTATGTAAGAATAACTTTGAAATGTTCATGTGAATTACAACAAAAAACCTAGAGATAAGTTGGAATTACTCTGTAAACATTTTGAAGAACATTATTTTAATAAAGACGACACACGCACATACACCGGCCAGTCCGGAAAATACGGCACGTCACACCCAAGCCTCACCTGACGGCAACACGTCTCACCGCAGCTTTCCGTCACCCGAAGTGGGAGGGGGACTGTAACGTAGCGTTACAATAATGCGACCCCCACTGTAACTTCACCTACTCCTAAAAGTATGCAATAATTCCGAGCCACTGAGCCATAGCAACAACGGCATGGCGATCGTCGGTAGCTACCACAGTTTACTTCCCAGGCGAACAACACACCATGGCAAGCGTTGAAATTCTCACTCACTTCATTGCCGCCCCCATATAAAGGAGTGATTTCACAAATTTGAAATCAGTCACTCCAGGTGAGTCAGCGGCAGTAGTCGCCTTAGGGCTCTTCGCTCCGCTGACTGACCAAATGGAACGGTCGTGCCGCTTCGGCGGCGTACTGACGCTCCATTTGGTCCTGCCCTTGCTATTGGACGGGTTGCGGGTTGTCGGGGTGCATTTGTGCTTTAAGCACAATGCCCCCCCCCCCGACCATTGAGCCGTCCTGCATGGCACAAGCCGGTACACCGCCGCCCCTCTCTCTTGACACCTACATAGATAGAGTGCGAATACGAGCGGGGGACGGAGGTGTTCAGCGAGGGGCCAGCAGTCTAGGGGTATCTCCATTTGTAGGTTAGGTGAGTTGACGGGGTTGTTGCCTTATGGCTCTTCGCTCCGTCAACTAGCTAAGTGGGAAGACCGTGCCGCTCCGGCGGCGAACCGATTTCCACTTAGCTTTGGCTCCGGAGTAGACCGATGGGCGAGCGAGGGGTATTAGCGCTGTGCCTCTCGGGTGCACCTCCTCTGAGCCCTACTATCGGCCTACGAAGTCCTTGCTGGTACAACTCTGCACTCCATTCAGCCACCTATATAGCGTGCGCTTATGGAGCCAGTGGTGTCCAGCCACAGAGCCACATCCTAACCGAGTCACTCCAGTTTCGTTGCAGATACGCACCAGTAAATCGCCACCCCTGGACCACGAGACGATCTGAGGTAAATCACCCGCATCTAGTCCCGTTCCGCTACCCCCGCTGTTTTACCACTGATACGCCTCCAACTGTGCTGCTGCATCTATTCATTCGGTAGCTGTGCCGAGTACACCGCATCGTTCCGCCGCTCAACTGTTGCCATACAGTACGTCCGCTCTCAGGGAGCCGCTGACCAACCGTTGCCGTCATCCAGCCACGCCGAATCCGCATTGTCCAGCTGCTGCTCAACGGTTACTACGCCGCTCTATCCTGTTTGATTCTTCTCCGCTCCTAACCGACTATACACCGCTCCCCGTCTTCTCACTCTCCAGTAACGGAAAGCTGCTCATCCCCTATCAGCGCTCTTAGGCCGTGTGTGTGTGTGCGTTCGATCGTAATACACATATATCGTGTTATTATTTAGTAGGGGTTCGTGGGACCTCTGCTGACCTTGGACAGACTGAACTTACCTCAGCCTTCGACAAAACCCACCTCATAAGAATTCTAATATAGTTAAAAATTTATTTTTGGGTATGGTTGTGTGTTGTTGGATTTTTCCCATTTTTGCATAATTAACTAGTTGTAACATACTCATGGATTTCTTAACAAACCTTCATAAACTCCAACAATGTAAATTAGTTTTAGTCTAATTAATAATCGAATAACACTATCTAACTAAAAAAAGTTGTAATAAAGCTTTAATATTAAAAGTTAGTGCTAAAATAAAATACTATTTATTATTTGTAACAAGCATAATTATTAACAATTTGTTTTTGTTAACTTTTTTCTCAAAGACTAAAAAAATTTGTAAAATATTGAAAAATTTAGTTTTAATACGTATTATTCTAATGTATTACAAAAAAATTTCAATAATATATGCAAATATTTAATAAAAATTGTGCATTTTTGTGCAATTCATTTGGAAAAAATGTGTAGGTATCTCCATTTGACAATAACCACTTCAACTGGTATTTAATTAACCAATTCAGCTAATAATATTAACCATATTTTAGCCACTTTGATAACCAATTCAACAGATAATATTCACCATATGTTAGCCAAAACAAAAACCAACTGAACGAATATTTCGGCCCACTATTTAGCCAAAACAAAAACCATTTGAACAACTATTTCCAACAAGGTGTTAACCAAAACACTAACTGGTTTTGGAAAGGGAAATTTTTTAAGACTGGAAGTATTGAAAAGAACAGCTATAGTTTTTGTTAATGGGAGAGTCCGATAAGTGCAAGGGAGATGCGAAGTCACACATTTGGTTAAAATCTTCACGCCGCCTGAAAAAAATAGCCACTTTATAGACCATATGGGCGATTCTCCGCAAACTCTCAGTTTTGTGTCGCTTGGCGATTTTTAATACTCTTTAAGCATTATCAATGAACTATGCACGCTAAATGTTGAAAAATTACTTTCTTCAAATAGTTAGGATAAATTGTTGCATCATATTAAAATTGTATCAAGTTTTCATTGGCAATACCATACGAATGTCACAACCCTGGCATGTCGCCAACTTCAATTCTTGAATGATTTAATTTGTTTCAGACTCATATCGCTAATAATGGGAATAATAGTTTTTATTTATATTAAATACGTTATTCACTGATCAATATTTCAAATTTCCGAGTTGCTGGTATTCATTTCTCGATTCCTAACTCTACTTTGAAAAGTGTCGATTAGGTTTGACAAAAATAATGTCGTGCAATTGTTTATGCGAGTATTACTACAGTGCGAGCTTGCCTGCACCATGCAGGGGGCAGTTTCAATCAGCAGGCATCACTCACATTTTTTTTTGTTAATATAGTATTTTTAATCACACTGGTCTTTTTTTAAACGGTTTTATTTAGCTCACCCCGTTTGTTTTATTCTTTCTTCTTGGGTCAAATTTAGTAATTCAAATTTTACCCTCTTCCTGTCAACCGATTAATCTGAAATTTTGCATACACTTTGGATTTTGGTGACAATACAATTATGTTTGGGTGTTGCCACTTGGGGTGGTTTACAGGGTTGCCACCTATCTCAATGTTTTCTAAATATAGAGCTAGATATGCCAATATGGGTATCAAATGAAAGGTATCTTCGTCCGTATTCCAAATATGACAACTTCAAGCAGGGCTGCCACCTAGAGTTGCCACCTAACCGCATTTTATGTTTTTCCTTATATCTCGGGATCTGCTTGACCGTTTTGAATGAAATTTAGCATATAGATAGCATGATTCATTCTAAGATTATATTCGTGGGTGTTGCCACTTGGGGTGGTTTACAGGGTTGCCACCTATCTCAATGTTTTCTAAATATAGAGCTAGATGTGCCAATATGGGTATCAAATGAAAGGTATCTTCGTCCGTATTCCAAATATGACAATTTCAAGCAGGGTTGCCACCTAGAGTTGCCACCTAACCGTATTTTAGGTTTTTCCTTATATCTCGGGATCTGCTTGACCGTTTTGAATGAAATTTAGCATATAGATAGCATGATTCATACTAAGATTATATTCGTGGGTGTTGCCACTTGGGGTGGTTTACAGGGTTGCCACCTATCTCAATGTTTTCTAAATATAGAGCTAGATATGCCAATATGGGTATCAAATGAAAGGTATCTTCGTCCGTATTCCAAATATGACAATTTCAAGCAGGGTTGCCACCTAGAGTTGCCACCTAACCGTATTTTATGTTTTTCCTTATATCTCGGGATCTGCTTGACCGTTTTGAATGAAATTTAGCATATAGATAGCATGATTCATTCTAAGATTATATTCGTGGGTGTTGCCACTTGGGGTGGTTTACAGGGTTGCCACCTATCTCAATGTTTTCTAAATATAGAGCTAGATATGCCAATATGGGTATCAAATGAAAGGTATCTTCGTCGGTATTCCAAATATGACAATTTCAAGCAGGGTTGCCACCTAGAGTTGCCACCTAACCGCATTTTATGTTTTTCCTTATATCTCGGGATCTGCTTGACCGTTTTGAATGAAATTTAGCATATAGATAGCATGATTCATTCTAAGATTATATTCGTGGGTGTTGCCACTTGGGGTGGTTTACAGGGTTGCCACCTATCTCAAGACGAATCCCTACCACCTCCAGAAAAACTGGGGATAGTGAAAAAGTAGGCGTGGTACCTCCCATACAACTGGAATATGTCGTGGTCAATATCTCTAGGTTAACAAAGCTATACGAAATTAAATATTAAATCATCCAAGTTAATTTTAAATCTTTGCAAAATGAAGTAGGCTACTTCTTTTAAAAATTCTTGAGACCGCGTATAATTGATAAATGTCAATTACAAATTTCAAATTTAATTTTAAATCTTGCAATAATGAAGCACTAAATGAATTAAAAAGAATGCGAAATAAAAACTAAAAACTAGAAAATAAAAAAATAGGTAAAAAACTTTTTAAGTTAAACGGTTTTATGTTAAACATACATTGCAATATTTAAGATAAATGTACTAAAAACCAAAAAATAATAAAATAGATACAGTCGTGGGAATTATAAACATATGCATAGACTAGATTAAAATAAAACCGGGGAGCACGTCAATTGTCTACAATTGTTGATTAAAATGTTTGTTTTGTAATGTTGCACTATAATTAGGCAGTTGTTCAACCGACAACGATGGACGTGTGATAAGTAGGGCTATAATGTGGAAACAAGCTAGCAAGCTCGATTATAAGCGAGTTTTAGGGTTTCATAGTGGTGAGCGAGTAGTACTTTTATCATATGTTTTGTCGATTAAAGGCACACTACGAGCAGTGAAACGATTCCTCGCCAGCCAGCAGTGTGAATGTCCAACGATAAACTAGCTGAAACATTTCTTTACTTTACATGGAGTGTATAACTATTGGAATTTCCATGAGCAAGAAAATAGTAAGTAATTTCCTCACCGTCTGCGGGCCAACTGCCTAACGACGAATTAAACGATTCTTCTATCGCACATTAAGTCGATAATTTGTAGACAATTGACGTGCTTCCCGGTTTTATTTTAATCTAGTCTATGCATATGTTTATAATTCCCACGACTGTATCTATTTTATTATTTTTTGGTTTTTAGTACATTTATCTTAAATATTGCAATGTATGTTTAACATAAAACCGTTTAACTTAAAAAGTTTTTTACCTATTTTTTTTTATATATAATCGAAAACCAAAAACGGTATGTTCTGAAAATGCACGTCACAACCGTGGCACTTGCCACTCGTAAAGGGAACATTGTGTGTACTGCAATTTACAGGTTTTTCAACACGTTCGCTTTTTTAGCTTGAATTGCATTTTTGTAATGTACAGTTATTCATTAAAAGGTCACAACCGTGGCACGCGTCAAATGTCACAACCATGGCTACCATGTCTACTTTATTTCACAATTTCGTGAGGTTTTGACGCATAACTCAGTGTTAATATCAATTGAAATTATAGTATTTCTGATGATAAAGACAGAAATATATTCCCGAAATATTAGAGCAGTCGAAATACTTGAATATTGTTACTCTAGTTCTAAATGATTGTTTAGTATCTTGGTAGATCTCGTAAGATATTTTAAGCTAAGTAAATAAATTAATTGTTTATGGCTGATATCGCTTTGCTTATAAAATTGAAATCGAATGCTTCAATAATTAACAATCGATAATTTACTATCGTTAGTCAACACTATTTGTAATCTGTAACTATCTAATTCTTTACTTCTTAATTCTTACCTTTAGATATATGTATGTACGTTAATTAATATAGAGCACATATGTACACGCGTATGTATGATGGATATTAAGGTGCCTCGCCAAAAAAAGTTGCACTGTTTCCACCGGAATTTCAAAATTCACTCTTTTCTAAGGACTCTCCCAAAATATTTCGAAAAAATATTAAGATTTACCGCAGCTAAACCGCGTCAAAAAAACGCTAAAAATATCGTTTTTTATGTATAAAAGGAGTATGAAAAAATGTTTTTTAATAAAAAGCATCTGAGATGATAAAGTGCAAAATTTAATCATAAAAAAGTTCAAAAATTTTATCAATACTATTATTGTGTACCTGTGTGCAAATATCCGCAATGTGTGAAATTGGAGGGTTAAATTTTGCAGAAATGGCAACATCTCGAAAATACCTTTTAAATGATATCCTAATCGTCCAAATCCGTTAATAATTGGCTGAGTTATTAAAGTTTTCACAAACGTACCCCTCGAAATATGACCAAAAACAGCATCATACATCTCAATATTTGGATTGCGTTGATAAAATTTTCAAACTCCGGTAAATCTTAATATTTTTTTTTGTATGGAGCGTGAGGCGCCTTAATGTATATACATGCATATGGACATACATATGATGCTCATTACTTCATGTACTCATTTGCTTATTGATTTTTTTTAATAAAGTTAGTCAAGTTTAAACTAAAAACAGTGTCGGTCATTTCGTTCGCTCACTTCGAATCCAAGTTAAGCATTGTTTAAATTTTATCATTTTTGTTACTATTAAACGTAATTTTTTTTTTTCAATTAACTGCTGACTAATTGTGAAATTTCGGTTAAATATTATAAACATTTTTAGAGTAATGGCGCGTCACAAAACGCGAATTCGTCGTCAAAAATTAATGGCGGATGCGAACAAAGTAGAAGGTCGCAGGGAACGAGAGAAACGTCTTGAGAAGAAAAGAGAAGCAGAACGAGCAAGAAGACGAAAGATAAAGGAAGATCCAATGTTAATAATAATAATAATGCCCAACGGATTACCCACCATATCCCGCCCGACCGGAGCGAGGGGCGCATCCGCATGACGCGCGCATTGATCTTTCGTGCCGAGTCTTTGAAAGGCTTTGGTTTGTTAATCGTCGAGATCTAAAACTGCTCAGCTACAGAGAAAACCTCATCAGCTAAGTAAAAACGATTACACAATTAATAAATCATTAGTTGACAGCGAAAAGTTAATTGTTAAGAATAAAGATAAGAAACAAAGGATATGAAAACAAAATTGTTGCTATGTATTTAGGATAGAAATAATTGACTTTTTTATGCTGTATAGTGAGTCTGAAATATCAAACGTACCAGAATGACAGTTATAATCTTGACACAAACAACGAAAAGGCTCATTTAATTCAAAATTAGTTCGGCACTGTTTCAAGATAAGTGGTTTAAAATGTCTTGATGGACGAGAAGGTACATTGAAGTTCACTTCGCTCAAAAGAAAAGGGCTTACGATTGAACCATTTAGTAATTTAATCATGAAGACAATTCCAAGCATTTCCCTCCGACTAGAAAGGCTGTGAAGATTAATTAGTTTTAAGCGACTCGTATACGATGGCAAATTATACAAGGGATCCCAGTGAAGATCTCTTAAGGCAAATAGTAAAAATTGTTTTTGAACTGATTCTAAGCGATCCACGTGGACCTGGTAACGCGGGCTCCAAATTATAGAACCGTATTCAAGTATCGGTCTGACTAAAGTAGTAAAGAGAGTTTTAGTTACATAAGGGTCGCTAAATTCTTTAGACCATCGTTTAACAAATGCTAGAACGCCTTTAGCTTTATTGACTGTTACGTTAATGTGGCAGTTGAAACTGAGTTTGTAATCCATAGTAACCCCAAGGTCAACAAAATCATACATTTGCTCAAGACTATAATTGTTGATTGTATAGGAAGCTGGCTGTGAAATTCCTCTCGAAAAACGCATGTATTTACATTTCTTTAGATTAAGCGGCATATAATTTAAATCGCACCAAGTAACTAGTGTATTTAGATCTGATTGAAGCTTATTGCTATCTTCGGATGATGCGAATGACATGAAAAGCTTTACATCGTCGGCATACATTAATATTTTCGAAAATTCTATTACTGTAGAAATGTCATTTATAAACAACAAGAACAGAATCGGGCCCAGATGGCTTCCTTGAGGAACCCCAGAGGAGACATTAATAACATCGGATTCACAGTTTTTAAACACTACTTTTTGTGTTCTGTCACTAAGGTAAGAAGAGATCCAGCGATTGAGACCCGGCTGGAAACCCAGCTGATCTAGTTTATGAATAAGTAACGAGTGACACACTTTATCGAAAGCTTTGCTGAAATCAGTATAAATAACGTCGGTGTGCAGATTTTTTCTAAAGCCATTTGAGATATGATTTGTAAATTCAAGTAAGTTTGTAACGGTGGACTTTCCCTTACAGAACCCGTGTTGACAGTCAGAAATCAAGGTAGAGATAGGATTCGTAAGCTGATTAGTAACAATAGCTTCAAACACTTTTGGGATGGCAGACAGCTTTGCTATGCCACGATAGTTCTCAATAGAAGCCTTACTTCCGCTTTTATGAAGCGGTAGAAGAAACGACTCTTTCCATGCTGTTGGAAAAACACCACACTTTAGTGACAGATTGAACAAATTGGTAAGGGGTTTGTAAATATTGTTAGCGCACTTCTTCAAAAAGCATGTAGGAATCCTATCAGGACCACATTTAAAAGATTCTTTCAAGGTTTTCAGATAAACAAGAACATCATTGGCGCATATAGTTGGACAATTAATTAAATTGTTCCCATGTACCTCATAGGGAT
Organism: Sphenella marginata; assembly: GCA_951509765.1. Taxonomy (NCBI): domain Eukaryota; kingdom Metazoa; phylum Arthropoda; class Insecta; order Diptera; family Tephritidae; genus Sphenella; species Sphenella marginata. The sequence continues at coordinate 58,024,258 of OX608078.1, read as the reverse complement.
AATTTAGAAAGTCAGAATTAGTGACGGCAGAATAGTTAGAAGTGAAAAATTGCGCAAAGAAATTTGCGATATCTTGATTATCGCTAGATAAAATGTCTTTATATTTCATGGCTGAGGGAAATCCCACTACTTTTCGTTTAGAATTTACGAAATCATAAAATGACTTCGGATTGCGAATAATGTCTCTTTTTGTTTTAGAGATATAGGCTTTATAGCACTTTTTATTTAAGTCGATGTACCTCTTACGTAGACCAGAATACAACAAGTAGTGTTTGTTTAATCCCGATTTCTTAAATAATTTGAAAGAACGCGTTTTTCTATTTTTCAGCATCATAAGCTCTTTAGTAAACCAAGCCTGCGTTGGATGATCATATGTTATTTTACGTTTAGGAACAATCTTCTCAAATAAGTTGTAAATAGTTTGATTAAAATGTAAAACGTTTGAATCGATATCGCCACACACCTCAGGCCAAGTTACTTTAGACAGTTCTTTATTTAATTTCTTATAGTTGGCTTTTGAGAAGTTAAAATCAAAGTTACAACTTGAGCAGCCTTGTGTACATTGAGCATTACTTAAGGTCTCATCAAATATTTCCATAGAAGGGTGGTAGACGTCTTCTGGTAAAACCAGCGGATCGCAACGACAGAAAATTTATTTTTATCATCGACAAGAACTAAATCTAAGACTTTGCCAAACTTGTTTGCTGTAACGTTTATTTGATTAAGACAGAGATCGGAAATTCCATCCAAAATTATATAAAGATTACCTTCGCAAAGAAAAGGAAAGGGCTTGGAAGCGCAAAGAAGCTAATAAGATAAAACTTCTCCAAGATTCAGCTTCTCCAAGATCAGCAGTCAGAAAATTTCTTAAAGGAAGAATCGTACAACATGACGTTAAACAAAGGTTAATATCCTGCGAGGTACTCATCCACCAATTGAAGGAATCTTACAATGACAAAAACAGTTACAAAACCAAACAAATCTTAGGCAGAATTTTTTGTGGAAAAATCATCAAAAAATATCGCAAAATCGCGTTCATATAAAAACATATTGCGCCTTTATATTCTTCTAAAAATATTCCTGTAGCGAAACACGCTTTGACATATTGTAGAAGGCCAAATTCCTCTCAATTATTTATGAAAAATAAAGTTCAAACATTTTTCGAGGAAAACAGCCGGATCGATCCGTCAAAAAAAGCTTGCAAAACAATAAATAACCAAAAAATTTCCAAACGATACGTGGATGCTAGTATCATTGATCTCTACGCAAAATTTTCTAAGAAAAATTCTCTTCGTTTGAGCTATTCAGCATTCGCTAAACTTCGACCAGCATATTGCGTTCCACCCAAAGTTTCAAATCGAGACACTTGTGCTTGTTTGATTCATGAAAATGTTTCACTTTTGATTGTTGCTTTATTTAATGCAAATGTCGTGAGCGAAAATTCACTGGAGAAAGTGTTAGGCAGTATTGTTTGCGATAATAGGTCTGAAGATTGTCTCCGAAGAACCTGTTGTGCATGCCAAAAAAAGTAAGTTCAGTTCAGTTGTGAGATCGGCCAGCATGAACAAGAAATTAACTATGAAAAGTGGCAAACGTTCACAGAAGATCGAGTCAATGAGAAGACCAAAAATCCTATTTCTGTAAATTTAACAGCTAAAAAGAAGATTACTTGTACTGTAGAAAGAGCAATTAAAATCCTATTTCTGTAAAGTTAACAGCTAAAAAGAAGATTACTTGTACTGTAGAAAGAGCAATTAAAATTTTCAAGGAAGAAATGGAAAAGTTCATGGGTCATGAATATCGACGTGTACACCAAAAATCTTACCTGGAAAAACTGATTGCGAATGTTTCATGTGAAGAATTAATCGTACTCATCGACTTCAGTGAAAATTATACTTGTAAATATGGAACCGAAGTTCATTCAGTGCATTCTGGGGCAAGCAGAGCTCAGTGTACACTTCATACAGGAATACTTTATACATCTGCTTATTCTCAAGGATTTGCAACTTTGTCAGAGTCAGTTAGACACGATCCAGGAGCCATCATAGCTCACGTGTGTAAAATTTTGGATATTTACTTACCAAAAATGCACACGGTGAAAACTATGTATACTTTTTATCAGTGATGGACCGACAACACAGTACCTGAATCGCAAGATGTTCAATCTAATTACACAATATTTGCCTCATATCTATTCACAGCTTTCATCAATTTCATACAATTTTACCGAAGCAGGACATGGAAAAAGCCCAGCAGACGGAATTGGTGGCAGACGTTTGTCGAAACTCCCCGCTCTCGACTCAAAAATATATACCTTGACGTCGTGACAAAAGATGATATCGAGAAGAAATACCTACTTTCGTGGGTACCATGAAAGTGCACCAATATACTTGGTCGAAACAAAAACCCAACATCGTTTTTTTCAACTCTCTCAACTGTTCTGAGTGCGCAATTGGCACAGAGTGCGAGCACTATTTCATGGGAAATTTATTATTCAACTCAGCCGCACAGAAAAGTAGTAAAATAAGAGCTCCACGGAAGACAAAATCCGCACAAGAAGATAATATTATACACTCCTCAAGTAAGATGCAGAGGAGAAACCACCAGCCTTCTACGAAAAAAAGTAAAACAGAAGTGTCAAAAATTCATAATAAAGACGTTTCGATTTTGAAAAACATGCCACATAAGAAGAGTTTGCGGTAGGTAATTTATATCTAAGGCCAGTGAATAAATAACTAACTGAAACTTTTTTTTGTCTATTTCAGTGCTGAAAAATAAAACAATGACTGATAATTTCTACTAACGTCATTAAAAGGCGGGAAAAGTTTAATTTTATAAGTTTATTGAATTAAATAATTTTATTTATAAGTTTTCAAATAATTTTTAGAGATTAATAATTTTTATATAATTTTTATATAAGCTCGAGAATGAATAGACGCCAATATTACCCCGTATTTCTCCTGGCGCGAAATACACCAAATAACATAGAAAAATTACTTGATTTTGGTTAAATATTATTAAACTTTTATATAAATAAAGCGAAGAATGTTAACTATGTCCTGTAATGTATTTTTTCATTTCGATTGTTACTAATGTCACAACCGTGGCAATCCGGTCACAACCGTGGAAACGAATTTCAGAGATTTACCTGTCAAATATATAAGTTTATACTTTAAGCTTGGCCACTTTGACAGCCCATCTCAAAAGTATAAATGTGCTTAAAAATATAAAAAAGATTCAAAACTCGCACGTTTATTTTTTTCAATTTTGAACTCACAAAACTGAGAGTTTTCGGAGAATCAGCCATATGAGAAATTAATGAAACCCACTATTTACCTACATTGGTAAGCGGTATCTGGCTTGTAGGGATGGATTGAAACGAATGAAAGTTCATTTTGAGATTCCGTTAACTTCTTAACAGTAGCCGGTTTCCAAATTGTGTTTTTTTTTTTTGGTGATACAGACTGTTTTCTCAATTTTTCCTTTAGTTGTGGATTTTTTAAGTCCGTATAGCGGGAGAATATTACAACTTACACATATGATGGTTTTCTGGTTTTTTTCGTCAAATTCAACTCGGAAATATGGAAAACACATATCGTAACTGGCCCAATTAGCCTAAATATGTAAGGATTCCGGTTATATGTCGACTCTTTTACAAATTAAAATTTTTAGGAAGAAAATAGTTGATGTCTTTCGGAAAATTAACGCGATTTCTAGTTATTTCGTAAATATAAAATTGAAGAAGCTACAAACTGTATAAAATTGATAAATATTGATAAATTGGAATAATTTTTTAGATTTTTTAAGATAGATGCCATAAACAGAAAAATATTGAAATATTGGGTTACAAATATAATAAATTAAAAAAAAATGATGATAAAAAGTTTTCGTATGTTTTAAGGAAAATTCAATTTAGTAAAAAAAAAAAAATTAACCTACCCTGAACACGTGCTTGAACCTACGAACGCACGCACATAGCCGGCACGCTCACCACCTGCGCCACTGTTGTATGTACAATAAAACAGTCAGATGCTGTAGTTAACAGTTTTGGGTTTTGGTGAAAACTTTTATGAATTATTATAAATTAATGAAGCATTTTTTGTTAAATATAATATGCCTATGCAAAGCTCCTTGCCCATGAAAACATATAAAAATATATAATAATTGGAATTATGCATTTTTTTATGAGATACACTCTGGCAATTGATTGTATGGAAAAAATGTTAGCCTATTAATATATAGATTATTACTATTTATTTTAAATTATGTGGGTGTATATGTAAGACTAAAGTCTTTTAAAATACAGGTCGGAATTTCACAAATAAAACTTATATCTAATACAATCTTAGTTTAAATTAACATAATCTGATTGAATTCAGAGTTTACAGAGTATAAAATTACATGTACATATATATATATAAATATTTCAGATTAAATTAAATTTTAATTTTAAAGTATAACTATATAGGATAGAAGCAGTGTAGAATAGAACAGACAAGAAAGTGAAAAAGTTAAATTGCAATCATACTCACACCGCAGAACGAATTCCAGAGCCTCACAGCATTAATAAAGAAAAGTCTTGACGAAGTTAAATAAGTATATTGATAATAATGATCAGGTTATGATGCCTCTGAGACCTTGCGAATTTCAATTTCTCATAGAGATACCCGGGAGTTTTATATTCTATCAGTTTGTAAACGAATATACAATATCTTGCTGCTAGGTAATCCGAAATAGTGCATCCTAGAATTTTATACTAAAAAATGAACGTCGTTGCATTCATCCTGTGCAATCTCCTCACCATTTACCGCGTCATCTTCTGCTGTCGTGTCTATATGGTATGGCCTTTGATTTTTGGCAGGTGGTTGATTTCTGACCGATTGTGGTGGTCTTTTACCTTGAAACTGGTTCTGGGGTGGTTTATTCATGTAATTAATTCGCCTTGAATGTAGGCTCTGATCTACATCTATTGGTTCCGATTTAGGTTGAGGCTTCGGTGGTTTTGGAGGAGCACCTCTGTTTTTGTTTTGGTTAAAGGGCTGTGGGCTGGCTCTCCATCTCGGTTGATTAATTTGCGGCTCGTGAGCCAATTGTGGATAGAAGGACTGCTGTTGGGTAGTATATTTTCCAGAATTTGGATATTCTTTTTTTACATTTTGAGCATTATTCGTCCTAAAGTTTTGATTGTCCAGCTTCATGCATAGGTAAAGGGCTTGTGAGAGATCCGCAGGCTCCCTGATGCCCAGTAATCGTGGTAGGTCCCCATTCAAACCTCTAATGAAGGTGTTGTTGTTGTTGTTTTAACAACAAAATCACTTCCCGAAGGTTTTGGGGAGTGTTGTCGAAATAACAGTCCTTGGCCTTGGATATGAATTCGGTACGCTCCGTTACTCCCTTGCGGTACTGCCCGACTGTCGTGGTAGCGATTTGGTATGACCAGTGTAAACTTCTAGGTCATGTCATCCCTCCTTCCGAAAGGAAAGAGACAGAAAAATTATTTTTATCATCGACAAGAACTAAATCTAAGACTTTGCCAAACTTGTTTGCTGTAACGTTTATTTGATTAAGACAGAGATCGGAAATTCCATCCAAAATTATATAAAGATTACCTTCGCAAAGAAAAGGAAAGGGCTTGGAAGCCGCAAAGAAGCTAATAAGATAAAACTTCTCCAAGATTCAGCTTCTCCAAGATCAGCAGTCAGAAAATTTCTTAAAGGAAGAATCGTACAACATGACGTTAAACAAAGGTTAATATCCTGCGAGGTACTCATCCACCAATTGAAGGAATCTTACAATGACAAAAACAGTTACAAAACCAAACAAATCTTAGGCAGAATTTTTTGTGGAAAAATCATCAAAAAATATCGCAAAATCGCGTTCATATAAAAACATATTGCGCCTTTATATTCTTCTAAAAATATTCCTGTAGCGAAACACGCTTTGACATATTGTAGAAGGCCAAATTCCTCTCATTTATTTATGAAAAATAAAGTTCAAACATTTTTCGAGGAAAACAGCCGGATCGATCCGTCAAAAAAAGCTTGCAAAACAATAAATAACCAAAAAATCTCCAAACGATACGTGGATGCTAGTATCATTGATCTCTACGCAAAATTTTCTAAGAAAAATTCTCTTCGTTTGAGCTATTCAGCATTCGCTAAACTTCGACCAGCATATTGCGTTCCACCCAAAGTTTCAAATCGAGACACTTGTGCTTGTTTGATTCATGAAAATGTTTCACTTTTGATTGTTGCTTTATTTAATGCAAATGTCGTGAGCGAAAATTCACTGGAGAAAGTGTTAGGCAGTATTGTTTGCGATAATAGGTCTGAAGATTGTCTCCGAAGAACCTGTTGTGCATGCCAAAAAAAGTAAGTTCAGTTCAGTTGTGAGATCGGCCAGCATGAACAAGAAATTAACTATGAAAAGTGGCAAACGTTCACAGAAGATCGAGTCAATGAGAAGACCAAAAATCCTATTTCTGTAAATTTAACAGCTAAAAAGAAGATTACTTGTACTGTAGAAAGAGCAATTAAAATCCTATTTCTGTAAAGTTAACAGCTAAAAAGAAGATTACTTGTACTGTAGAAAGAGCAATTAAAATTTTCAAGGAAGAAATGGAAAAGTTCATGGGTCATGAATATCGACGTGTACACCAAAAATCTTACCTGGAAAAACTGATTGCGAATGTTTCATGTGAAGAATTAATCGTACTCATCGACTTCAGTGAAAATTATACTTGTAAATATGGAACCGAAGTTCATTCAGTGCATTCTGGGGCAAGCAGAGCTCAGTGTACACTTCATACAGGAATACTTTATACATCTGCTTATTCTCAAGGATTTGCAACTTTGTCAGAGTCACTTAGACACGATCCAGGAGCCATCATAGCTCACGTGTGTAAAATTTTGGATATTTACTTACCAAAAATGCACACGGTGAAAACTATGTATACTTTTTATCAGTGATGGACCGACAACACAGTACCTGAATCGCAAGATGTTCAATCTAATTACACAATATTTGCCTCATGGCTATTCACAGCTTTCATCAATTTCATACAATTTTACCGAAGCAGGACATGGAAAAAGCCCAGCAGACGGAATTGGTGGCAGACGTTTGTCGAAACTCCCCGCTCTCGACTCAAAAATATATACCTTGACGTCGTGACAAAAGATGATATCGAAATTGTCGATTCGAAACTCCCTCAAGAAATACCTACTTTCGTGGGTACCATGAAAGTGCACCAATATACTTGGTCGAAACAAAAACCCAACATCGTTTTTTTCAACTCTCTCAACTGTTCTGAGTGCGCAATTGGCACAGAGTGCGAGCACTATTTCATGGGAAATTTATTATTCAACTCAGCCGCACAGAAAAGTAGTAAAATAAGAGCTCTACGGAAGACAAAATCCGCACAAGAAGATAATATTATACACTCCTCAAGTAAGATGCAGAGGAGAAACCACCAGCCTTCTACGAAAAAAAGTAAAACAGAAGTGTCAAAAATTCATAATAAAGACGTTTCGATTTTGAAAAACATGCCACATAAGAAGAGTTTGCGGTAGGTAATTTATATCTAAGGCCAGTGAATAAATAACTAACTGAAACTTTTTTTTGTCTATTTCAGTGCTGAAAAATAAACAATGACTGATAATTTCTACTAACGTCATTAAAAGGCGGGAAAAGTTTAATTTTATAAGTTTATTGAATTAAATAATTTTATTTATAAGTTTTCAAATAATTTTTAGAGATTAATAATTTTTATATAATTTTTATATAAGCTCGAGAATGAATAGACGCCAATATTACCCCGTATTTCTCCTGGCGCGAAATACACCAAATAACATAGAAAAATTACTTGATTTTGGTTAAATATTATTAAACTTTTATATAAATAAAGCGAAGAATGTTAACTATGTCCTGTAATGTATTTTTTCATTTCGATTGTTACTAATGTCACAACCGTGGCAGTCCGGTCACAACCGTGGAAACGAATTTCAGAGATTTACCTGTCAAATATATAAGTTTATACTTTAAGCTTGGCCACTTTGACAGCCCATCTCAAAAGTATAAATGTGCTTAAAAATATAAAAAAGATTCAAAACTCGCACGTTTATTTTTTTCAATTTTGAACTCACAAAACTGAGAGTTTTCGGAGAATCAGCCATATGAGAAATTAATGAAACCCACTATTTACCTACATTGGTAACCGGTATCTGGCTTGTAGGGATGGATTGAAACGAATGAAAGTTCATTTTGAGATTCCGTTAACTTCTTAACAGTAGCCGGTTTCCAAATTGTGTTTTTTTTTTTTGGTGATACAGACTGTTTTCTCAATTTTTCCTTTAGTTGTGGATTTTTTAAGTCCGTATAGCGGGAGAATATTACAACTTACACATATGATGGTTTTCTGGTTTTTTTCGTCAAATTCAACTCGGAAATATTGAAAACACATATCGTAACTGGCCCAATTAGCCTAAATATGTAAGGATTCCGGTTATATGTCGACTCTTTTACAAATTAAAATTTTTAGGAAGAAAATAGTTGATGTCTTTCGGAAAATTAACGCGATTTCTAGTTATTTCGTAAATATAAAATTGAAGAAGCTACAAACTGTATAAAATTGATAAATATTGATAAATTGGAATAATTTTTTAGATTTTTTAAGATAGATGCCATAAACAGAAAAATATTGAAATATTGGGTTACAAATATAATAAATTAAAAAAAAATGATGATAAAAAGTTTTCGTATGTTTTAAGGAAAATTCAATTTAGTAAAAAAAAAAAAATTAACCTACCCTGAACACGTGCTTGAACCTACGAACGCACGCACATAGCCGGCACGCTCACCACCTGCGCCACTGTTGTATGTACAATAAAACAGTCAGATGCTGTAGTTAACAGTTTTGGGTTTTGGTGAAAACTTTTATGAATTATTATAAATTAATGAAGCATTTTTTGTTAAATATAATATGCCTATGCAAAGCTCCTTGCCCATGAAAACATATAAAAATATATAATAATTGGAATTATGCATTTTTTTATGAGATACACTCTGGCAATTGATTGTATGGAAAAAATGTTAGCCTATTAATATATAGATTATTACTATTTATTTTAAATTATGTGGGTGTATATGTAAGACTAAAGTCTTTTAAAATACAGGTCGGAATTTCACAAATAAAACTTATATCTAATACAATCTTAGTTTAAATTAACATAATCTGATTGAATTCAGAGTTTACAGAGTATAAAATTACATGTACATATATATATATATATATTTCAGATTAAATTAAATTTTAATTTTAAAGTATAACTATATAGGATAGAAGCAGTGTAGAATAGAACAGACAAGAAAGTGAAAAAGTTAAATTGCAATCATACTCACACCGCAGAACGAATTCCAGAGCCTCACAGCATTAATAAAGAAAAGTCTTGACGAAGTTAAATAAGTATATTGATAATAATGATCAGGTTATGATGCCTCTGAGACCTTGCGAATTTCAATTTCTCATAGAGATACCCGGGAGTTTTATATTCTATCAGTTTGTAAACGAATATACAATATCTTGCTGCTAGGTAATCCGAAATAGTGCATACTAGAATTTTATACTAAACTAGTAAGGAAGTCTAAGTTCGGGTGTAACCGAACATTAAATACCTAGTAGTGATCTGTTTTGGTATCCTAATTTACTCAGGTCTATTATAATACATACCTGAAAATTTGTTATAAAGGCAACTGATTGTTTTCGATAAAAACATTTCTATTGTAAGTGGTAAATTAAACTATCACTAAATAACAAAATATAAATAGCTTTCCCCATGTTCATGAAAGGTATGAAAATAAAAAAAATTAATTAAAACTAGTAAGGAAGTCTAAGTTCGGGTGTAACCGAACATTAAATACCTAGTAGTGATCTGTTTTGGTATCCTAATTTACTCAGGTCTATTATAATACATACCTGAAAATTTGTTATAAAGGCAACTGATTGTTTTCGATAAAAACATTTCTATTGTAAGTGGTAAATTAAACTATCACTAAATAACAAAATATAAATAGCTTTCCCCATGTTCATGAAAGGTATGAAAATAAAAAAAATTAATTAAAAAAAGGCAGTAGGGTGTTAACTACTTGTCCGTATATTTTGCGTGTTTGCTATCCGATTTGCGTAATTTTTGGCAGGAGTATACTATATACTATTGGGAAGCATCTCACTAACTTTCATTGAAATACCTTCTTGAAATTTCAAGCAATTGCTTTTGAAAATAGCTGACCTTTTATGCTAAAAAGTGGGCGGCGCCACGCCTACTTCACCAAAATCCACAAAATTTTTATACAGTTCTGTTTTGCTGAAAAAGCTTGTTATGTGTGTAAAATCTTATTTATATAACTTATACAATTAAGGAAATATCGCGATTTTAATTTTACGAAGAAATTTTTTGGAACTGTGTTCAAAAAGTGGGCGTGTCCATTCACCGATTTTGTTAATTTTTTCAGCAAAGAGTTAGCTTTATATGTTGAACACTTTCTCTAAATATCGTTTCAATAAGTCAATTTTTACCGGAGTTATGGCATGGAAAGTTTTGTGGAATAATCCCCCATAAAGGGGCGGGGCCACGCCCATTTTCCAAAAATTTGGTGCTTTCGACTTTCTTTGCCCACGAACACTTTAGGGGTGAAATAGAAATGATATACAGCTAGTTTAAGCAAAGTTATAGCATATTCAATATATCCATGATCCTTTTCAAAATCTTTCGTATAAAATTGTGCCTGGACCTAATCCGATTTCGCTAATTTTTTTTCGAAATATTGCCTGTACTAATAGAAATATGTGTGCTGAATTTTATTTGCCTATCTTGAGCGGTTTTTGATTTATGATTAATAATATTTCCAAATTTGACTTAATCAAAAGTGGGCGGTGCCACGCCCTTTTTTAAAAATTTCTTCAGAAATTTATTTTTTGCCTTAACGCTAAGGTACACACCAAATTTTATCCTTATAGGTGTATTATGTACTGAATAATCACTCTTTTTGTATTTTCGAAAATATTATATATATAGAAAGTGGGCGTGGCTTTTAACCGATTTTGCCTATTTTCAATAGCGTTCAGAGATAAGTAAAAAGGAAGCTGCATACCAAGTTTCATTGAGATATCTCAAGTTATCGTGTTTACAGACGGACGGACGGACGGACGGACGGACATGGCTCAATCAATTTCTCTTTTCCTCGTGAACATTTTGATATATATAAGTCAATATCTATCTCGATTCGTTTATGCCGTTACATACTACCGTTAGGCGAATGAAGTTAATATACCTTGTGTGCGAAGCACTACTAGGTATAAAAAGGCAGTAGGGTGTTAACTACTTGTCCGTATATTTTGCGTGTTTGCTATCCGATTTGCGTAATTTTTGGCAGGAGTATACTATATACTATTGGGAAGCATCTCACTAACTTTCATTGAAATACCTTCTTGAAATTTCAAGCAATTGCTTTTGAAAATAGCTGACCTTTTATGCTAAAAAGTGGGCGGCGCCACGCCTACTTCACCAAAATCCACAAAATTTTTATACAGTTCTGTTTTGCTGAAAAAGCTTGTTATGTGTGTAAAATCTTATTTATATAACTTATACAATTAAGGAAATATCGCGATTTTAATTTTACGAAGAAATTTTTTGGAACTGTGTTCAAAAAGTGGGCGTGTCCATTCACCGATTTTGTTAATTTTTTCAGCAAAGAGTTAGCTTTATATGTTGAACACTTTCTCTAAATATCGTTTCAATAAGTCAATTTTTACCGGAGTTATGGCATGGAAAGTTTTGTGGAATAATCCCCCATAAAGGGGCGGGGCCACGCCCATTTTCCAAAAATTTGGTGCTTTCGACTTTCTTTGCCCACGAACACTTTAGGGGTGAAATAGAAATGATATACAGCTAGTTTAAGCAAAGTTATAGCATATTCAATATATCCATGATCCTTTTCAAAATCTTTCGTATAAAATTGTGCCTGGACCTAATCCGATTTCGCTAATTTTTTTTCGAAATATTGCCTGTACTAATAGAAATATGTGTGCTGAATTTTATTTGCCTATCTTGAGCGGTTTTTGATTTATGATTAATAATATTTCCAAATTTGACTTAATCAAAAGTGGGCGGTGCCACGCCCTTTTTTAAAAATTTCTTCAGAAATTTATTTTTTGCCTTAACGCTAAGGTACACACCAAATTTTATCCTTATAGGTGTATTATGTACTGAATAATCACTCTTTTTGTATTTTCGAAAATATTATATATATAGAAAGTGGGCGTGGCTTTTAACCGATTTTGCCTATTTTCAATAGCGTTCAGAGATAAGTAAAAAGGAACCTGCATACCAAGTTTCATTGAGATATCTCAAGATTTACTCAAGTTATCGTGTTTACAGACGGACGGACGGACGGACGGACGGACGGACGGACGGACGGACGGACGGACGGACATGGCTCAATCAATTTCTCTTTTCCTCCTGAACATTTTGATATATATAAGTCAATATCTATCTCGATTCGTTTATGCCGTTACATACTACCGTTAGGCGAATGAAGTTAATATACCTTGTGTGCGAAGCACTACTAGGTATAAAAATGAACGTCGTTGCATTCATCCTGTGCAATCTCCTCACCATTTACCGCGTCATCTTCTGCTGTCGTGTCTATATGGTATGGCCTTTGATTTTTGGCAGGTGGTTGATTTCTGACCGATTGTGGTGGTCTTTTACCTTGAAACTGGTTCTGGGGTGGTTTATTCATGTAATTAATTCGCCTTGAATGTAGGCTCTGATCTACATCTATTGGTTCCGATTTAGGTTGAGGCTTCGGTGGTTTTGGAGGAGCACCTCTGTTTTTGTTTTGGTTAAAGGGCTGTGGGCTGGCTCTCCATCTCGGTTGATTAATTTGCGGCTCGTGAGCCAATTGTGGATAGAAGGACTGCTGTTGGGTAGTATATTTTCCAGAATTTGGATATTCTTTTTTTACATTTTGAGCATTATTCGTCCTAAAGTTTTGATTGTCCAGCTTCATGCATAGGTAAAGGGCTTGTGAGAGATCCGCAGGCTCCCTGATGCCCAGTAATCGTGGTAGGTCCCCATTCAAACCTCTAATGAAGGTGTTGTTGTTGTTGTTTTAACAACAAAATCACTTCCCGAAGGTTTTGGGGAGTGTTGTCGAAATAACAGTCCTTGGCTTTGGATATGAATTCGGTACGCTCCGTTACTCCCTTGCGGTACTGCCCGACTGTCGTGGTAGCGATTTGGTATGACCAGTGTAAACTTCTAGGTCATGTCATCCCTCCTTCCGAAAGGAAAGAGAAGATGGGTAATGAGAGGTGGGAGGCATCATATCCGTAGATCAACCATCGAGTTGCACATCATTGCATTGCTTTGTGCATATTAGTCGCCTCTTACGACAGGTATGCCTACCTCGGGCATATTCTAAACCCCTAACCCGCAGGGGTACTAATGAAGCTGTCAAGCGCCTTATCTCTATATACGATTGGGTGATCATGCGCAGAGACTCGTTCCAAAGTGGAAATATCGCGCTTGTCTGCATAGTGCATTGCAAGACATTTAGTAATTAAAAGCCAATCTAGCGGCATTTTATAAGATTCTAACGCCGTATCGGCATTGCCTGTATTTCGGATTAGACCAGCATACGGAAGTAAACATAATATTAACTATAATAAATATTGTTAATTTTACAGAAAGATCCTGAGAAAGCGACTATAAATCAACAAAAAGAGCTGTTCAAAACTGTTAACCATCGTACTTATAGTAGAAAATAAAAGCCTTTGACTTTGGCAAATAAGAGTGTACCATGTGCATTAAGAATGTCCCGACATTGCTAGAAAAATAATAACAATGCATATAAATAATTTTTTGAACTTATCTGTCAAAGTAAAGAGCTGAAGAAAGTATTCTGTTTAAATATTTTCTTACAACCATATCGGCAAATTTAAAATCGGAAGTCGTAAAAAAAATGATCCAAAGAGGACGTTGGTAAGTCCATAACTTTGTATTGGGCAAGCCCAAGACCGTATAAACTTTTAAGACGTAAGAATTTCCCCCGGCAGCAACTTAGTTGCCAGATGCCCAAAAAAGTGTCCTCAGTTTTGACGAAATGAAGGTCCGGGGGACTTTCTGTTATGACAGGTCATCAGACTCCACATTGCCTCCAATGAGTTATGTTTAAGTGGCAATGCTAAGAGGTAACAAAATATGTGAGTTAAAGTATTAATTATGACATTTTGTATTTAAGGATTAATATTCAAATGGAACTACCCTGTATTTTATGAGTATGACTGCAAAATGACAAAAGCTGTTCTGTGGAACATTTTGTCAAAAGTTAAAGGATGCGGGTACAATGTTGTACCAGTTGTTACCGATCTGGGTTGAACCAATAGATCTTTATACAATAAACTTGAAGTAAACGTGGAAAAGCCATGGTAATATTTATTTCCACATCTATTAAATTTTAAATCACAACTCTACATTTATTGTTTTCCTTTCCAAGGTTTTTACAAGATGGCCCTAGAATTGTAGTTTTTGCTGATGTGCCACATTTACTAAAACTACAGCCAAATAATTTTTTCGATTATGATTTTCAGATTAATGGAAAGGAAGTTAAAAAGTAGATCATTTCAAAACTCCTTAGCTTTTCATCCAGCGATCTGTCCATAACACATAAAATATCACAAAAGAGTGCTTAAGCGACATAAGCTACGGTTATTTCTTTCGTTTATTTCATTAGCTATTGTAATTCGCAATCAGCTTATGTTGCCTAAAGCCAAAGTGTGGTTTTTCATAACCAGAATGAGGAAGCCAATCACGCGTCATGCTTCAGAGCCAAAAGTGCTAGCCACCAATTAATTCATATAGGGTGTCACAGGTGTCCCGCACCTCCTTTTCTCTAAAGAACAAAAATAATTTAACATTTGCGCAACACGGTCGTCAGAACCTGAGCGAAATGACTAAATAAAATAAATATTAAAAATGAATTAAAAAAAAACTACTTGCCTTCTCTAAAGCTTAGACATGGTCCTTCGAGCCGTACGTAGACGACATACTGTCTGGAAGCCACAACCTTCCTCTAGCGTGCGAATCCTTATAGCAAGTTATACAAGCCCTTGACTCAGCAGGGTTCCCATTGAAAAAGTTAACATCTAACCACCCAGATATACTGGAAAATATAAGTAAAGAAAACTTGATTGATACTAATTTTCTAAAGTTTGAAAAAGAGAGCACCACTAAAACTCTGGGCATACAATGGAATGCGATATCCGATCAATTCTCTAACACTGTCAATTCACAGCACAGTCTGCGAAAACGAAAAGCAAATTTTGTCGTCTGTGGCAAAACTGTTCGACCCCGCAGGATGGTTTGCTCCAATTATGATACAGGCGAAGAGCCTTATACAAGAATTATGGCTAGATGGAACCTATTGGGACGAAGTGGTTAAACCAATACGCCTAATAAAATGGTCCCAATTTGCAAATAACTTGCACACTATCTCCGAGATACAAATATATCGGTGAGTGAACTTCTCTCCCGATCGCGGCTGGAGCTATGCAGAGCACTTCTGCTCGCCAAACTAGCCTCGACCGTACAAACGAACCTAAACAGGAACGACCCTAATCGGAAATTGTATCTATGGTCCGATATAGAAATTGTCCCAGCGTGGTTAGAAAGACCACCACATACATGAAAACATACCTGTCTAACCGCACAGCTCAAATCATTGACTTGGTTGGGCCAGCAACTTGGCGACAAGTAGCCAGTGCTGATAACCCTGCGGATCTTGGCACAAGAGGTTGCAACCACCTGCACCTTACAACCACCACAGTATGGTGGAATGGCCCCAACTGGCTAGTCAAATGACCAGATGCGTGATCAAAATCGCCTGCGCGCAATATAATAGCCCCAGAAAGTCGAAGAATAGAAGGCTTTCATACAACTTTGGACGACACAGACATCCTAGAGCGACTTTCGTCGTTCCCCCGAGCCTTAGAGTAATAGCGTACATGTTTCAATTTGTACACCGCTTAAGAAATAAGGTTAAAAGCAACACCGAAAATCTTACGCTTTCACATCAAGACTTGCAACGAGCGAAAACGTCGTTGATCGAGTACACCCAAACTCGTTATTATAACAACGGACAAAGGCTTTTAATAACGTCAGAACCAATATACAAAAAGAGTCCAGTTCTCGTTCTGAACCCCTTTGTAGACTCAAAAGGATTGCTTCGTACCAACGGTAGGATAGCAAACTCCAGTCTGAACTACAATGAGTGGTATCCCATTTTAATTCTTCATGCCATGAAAGTGCACCAATATACTTGGTCGAAACAAAAACCCAACATCGTTTTTTTCAACTCTCTCAACTGTTCTGAGTGCGCAATTGGCACAGAGTGCGAGCACTATTTCATGGGAAATTTATTATTCAACTCAGCCGCACAGAAAAGTAGTAAAATAAGAGCTCCACGGAAGACAAAATCCGCACAAGAAGATAATATTATACACTCCTCAAGTAAGATGCAGAGGAGAAACCACCAGCCTTCTACGAAAAAAAGTAAAACAGAAGTGTCAAAAATTCATAATAAAGACGTTTCGATTTTGAAAAACATGCCACATAAGAAGAGTTTGCGGTAGGTAATTTATATCTAAGGCCAGTGAATAAATAACTAACTGAAACTTTTTTTTGTCTATTTCAGTGCTGAAAAATAAAACAATGACTGATAATTTCTACTAACGTCATTAAAAGGCGGGAAAAGTTTAATTTTATAAGTTTATTGAATTAAATAATTTTATTTATAAGTTTTCAAATAATTTGTAGAGATTAATAATTTTTATATAATTTTTATATAAGCTCGAGAATGAATAGACACCAATATTACCCCGTATTTCTCCTGGCGCGAAATACACCAAATAACATAGAAAAATTACTTGATTTTGGTTAAATATTATTAAACTTTTATATAAATAAAGCGAAGAATGTTAACTATGTCCTGTAATGTATTTTTTTATTTCGATTGTTACTAATGTCACAACCGTGGCAGTCCGGTCACAACCGTGGAAACGAATTTCAGAGATTTACCTGTCAAATATATAAGTTTATACTTTAAGCTTGGCCACTTTGACAGCCCATCTCAAAAGTATAAATGTGCTTAAAAATATAAAAAAAGATTCAAAACTCGCACGTTTATTTTTTTCAATTTTGAACTCACAAAACTGAGAGTTTTCGGAGAATCAGCCATATGAGAAATTAATGAAACCCACTATTTACCTACATTGGTAACCGGTATCTGGCTTGTAGGCATGGATTGAAACGAATGAAAGTTCATTTTGAGATTCCGTTAACTTCTTAACATTAGCCGGTTTCCAAATTGTGTTTTTTTTTTGGTGATACAGACTGTTTTCTCAATTTTTCCTTTAGTTGTGGATTTTTTAAGTCCGTATAGCGGGAGAATATTACAACTTACACATATGATGGTTTTCTGGTTTTTTTCGTCAAATTCAACTCGGAAATATTGAAAACACATATCTTAACTGGCCCAATTAGCCTAAATATGTAAGGATTCCGGTTATATGTCGACTCTTTTACAAATTAAAATTTTTAGGAAGAAAATAGTTGATGTCTTTAGGAAAATTAACGCGATTTCTAGTTATTTCGTAAATATAAAATTGAAGAAGCTACAAACTGTATAAAATTGATAAATATTGATAAATTGGAATAATTTTTTAGATTTTTTAAGATAGATGCCATAAACAGAAAAATATTGAAATATTGGGTTACAAATATAATAAATTAAAAAAAAATGATGATGAAAAGTTTTCGTATGTTTTAAGGAAAATTCAATTTAGTAAAAAAAAAAAAATTAACCTACCCTGAACACGTGCTTGAACCTACGAACGCACGCACATAGCCGGCACGCTCACCACCTGCGCCACTGTTGTATGTACAATAAAACAGTCAGATGCTGTAGTTAACAGTTTTGGGTTTTGGTGAAAACTTTTATGAATTATTATAAATTAATGAAGCATTTTTTGTTAAATATAATATGCCTATGCAAAGCTCCTTGCCCATGAAAACATATAAAAATATATAATAATTGGAATTATGCATTTTTTTTATGAGATACACTCTGGCAATTGATTGTATGGAAAAAATGTTAGCCTATTAATATATAGATTATTACTATTTATTTTAAATTATGTGGGTGTATATGTAAGACTAAAGTCTTTTAAAATACAGGTCGGAATTTCACAAATAAAACTTATATCTAATACAATCTTAGTTTAAATTAACATAATCTGATTGAATTCAGAGTTTACAGAGTATAAAATTACATGTACATATATATATATATATATTTCAGATTAAATTAAATTTTAATTTTAAAGTATAACTATATAGGATAGAAGCAGTGTAGAATAGAACAGACAAGAAAGTGAAAAAGTTAAATTGCAATCATACTCACACCGCAGAACGAATTCCAGAGCCTCACAGCATTAATAAAGAAAAGTCTTGACGAAGTTAAATAAGTATATTGATAATAATGATCAGGTTATGATGCCTCTGAGACCTTGCGAATTTCAATTTCTCATAGAGATACCCGGGAGTTTTATATTCTATCAGTTTGTAAACGAATATACAATATCTTGCTGCTGGGTAATCCGAAATAGTGCATCCTAGAATTTTATACTAAAAAATGAACGTCGTTGCATTCATCCTGTGCAATCTCCTCACCATTTACCGCGTCATCTTCTGCTGTCGTGTCTATATGGTATGGCAGGTGGTTGATTTCTGACCGATTGTGGTGGTCTTTTACCTTGAAACTGGTTCTGGGGTGGTTTATTCATGTAATTAATTCGCCTTGAATGTAGGCTCTGATCTACATCTATTGGTTCCGATTTAGGTTGAGGCTTCGGTGGTTTTGGAGGAGCACCTCTGTTTTTGTTTTGGTTAAAGGGCTGTGGGCTGGCTCTCCATATCGGTTGATTAATTTGCGGCTCGTGAGCCAATTGTGGATAGAAGGACTGCTGTTGGGTAGTATATTTTCCAGAATTTGGATATTCTTTTTTTACATTTTGAGCATTATTCGTCCTAAAGTTTTGATTGTCAAGCTTCATGCATAGGTAAAGGGCTTGTGAGAGATCCGCAGGCTCCCTGATGCCCAGTAATCGTGGTAGGTCCCCATTCAAACCTCTAATGAAGGTGTTGTTGTTGTTGTTTTAGCAACAAAATCACTTCCCGAAGGTTTTGGGGAGTGTTGTCGAAATAACAGTCCTTGGCCTTGGATATGAATTCGGTACGCTCCGTTACTCCCTTGCGGTACTGCCCGACTGTCGTGGTAGCGATTTGGTATGACCAGTGTAAACTTCTAGGTCATGTCATCCCTCCTTCCGAAAGGAAAGAGAAGATGGGTAATGAGAGGTGGGAGGCATCATATCCGTAGATCAACCATCGAGTTGCACATCATTGCATTGCTTTGTGCATATTAGTCGCCTCTTACGACAGGTATGCCTACCTCGGGCATATTCTAAACCCCTAACCCGCAGGGGTACTAATGAAGCTGTCAAGCGCCTTATCTCTATATACGATTGGGTGATCATGCGCAGAGACTCGTTCCAAAGTGGAAATATCGCGCTTGTCTGCATAGTGCATTGCAAGACATTTAGTAATTAAAAGCCAATCTAGCGGCATTTTATAAGATTCTAACGCCGTATCGGCATTGCCTGTATTTCGGATTAGACCAGCATACGGAAGTAAACATAATATTAACTATAATAAATATTGTTAATTTTACAGAAAGATCCTGAGAAAGCGACTATAAATCAACAAAAAGAGCTGTTCAAAACTGTTAACCATCGTACTTATAGTAGAAAATAAAAGCCTTTGACTTTGGCAAATAAGAGTGTACCATGTGCATTAAGAATGTCCCGACATTGCTAGAAAAATAATAACAATGCATATAAATAATTTTTTGAACTTATCTGTCAAAGTAAAGAGCTGAAGAAAGTATTCTGTTTAAATATTTTCTTACAACCATATCGGCAAATTTAAAATCGGAAGTCGTAAAAAAAATGATCCAAAGAGGACGTTGGTAAGTCCATAACTTTGTATTGGGCAAGCCCAAGACCGTATAAACTTTTAAGACGTAAGAATTTCCCCCGGCAGCAACTTAGTTGACAGATGCCCAAAAAAGTGTCCTCAGTTTTGACGAAATGAAGGTCCGGGGGACTTTCTGTTATGACAGGTCATCAGACTCCACATTGCCTCCAATGAGTTATGTTTAAGTGGCAATGCTAAGAGGTAACAAAATATGTGAGTTAAAGTATTAATTATGACATTTTGTATTTAAGGATTAATATTCAAATGGAACTACCCTGTATTTTATGAGTATGACTGCAAAATGACAAAAGCTGTTCTGTGGAACATTTTGTCAAAAGTTAAAGGATGCGGGTACAATGTTGTACCAGTTGTTACCGATCTGGGTTGAACCAATAGATCTTTATACAATAAACTTGAAGTAAACGTGGAAAAGCCATGGTAATATTTATTTCCACATCTATTAAATTTTAAATCACAACTCTACATTTATTGTTTTCCTTTCCAAGGTTTTTACAAGATGGCCCTAGAATTGTAGTTTTTGCTGATGTGCCACATTTACTAAAACTACAGCCAAATAATTTTTTCGATTATGATTTTCAGATTAATGGAAAGGAAGTTAAAAAGTAGATCATTTCAAAACTCCTTAGCTTTTCATCCAGCGATCTGTCCATAACACATAAAATATCACAAAAGAGTGCTTAAGCGACATAAGCTACGGTTATTTCTTTCGTTTATTTCATTAGCTATTGTAATTCGCAATCAGCTTATGTTGCCTAAAGCCAAAGTGTGGTTTTTCATAACCAGAATGAGGAAGCCAATCACGCGTCATACTTCAGAGCCAAAAGTGCTAGCCACCAATTAATTCATATAGGGTGTCACAGGTGTCCCGCACCTCCTTTTCTCTAAAGAACAAAAATAATTTAACATTTGCGCAACACGGTCGTCAGAACCTGAGCGAAATGACTAAATAAAATAAATATTAAAAATGAATTAAAAAAAAACTACTTGCCTTCTCTAAAGCTTAGACATGGTCCTTCGAGCCGTACGTAGACGACATACTGTCTGGAAGCCACAACCTTCCTCTAGCGTGCGAATCCTTATAGCAAGTTATACAAGCCCTTGACTCAGCAGGGTTCCCATTGAAAAAGTTAACATCTAACCACCCAGATATACTGGAAAATATAAGTAAAGAAAACTTGATTGATACTAAGTTTCTAAAGTTTGAAAAAGAGAGCACCACTAAAACTCTGGGCATACAATGGAATGCGATATCCGATCAATTCTCTAACACTGTCAATTCACAGCACAGTCTGCGAAAACGAAAAGCAAATTTTGTCGTCTGTGGCAAAACTGTTCGACCCCGCAGGATGGTTTGCTCCAATTATGATACAGGCGAAGAGCCTTATACAAGAATTATGGCTAGATGGAACCTATTGGGACGAAGTGGTTAAACCAATACGCCTAATAAAATGGTCCCAATTTGCAAATAACTTGCACACTATCTCCGAGATACAAATATATCGGTGAGTGAACTTCTCTCCCGATCGCGGCTGGAGCTATGCAGAGCACTTCTGCTCGCCAAACTAGCCTCGACCGTACAAACGAACCTAAACAGGAACGACCCTAATCGGAAATTGTATCTATGGTCCGATATAGAAATTGTCCCAGCGTGGTTAGAAAGACCACCACATACATGAAAACATACCTGTCTAACCGCACAGCTCAAATCATTGACTTGGTTGAGCCAGCAACTTGGCGACAAGTAGCCAGTGCTGATAACCCTGCGGATCTTGGCACAAGAGGTTGCAACCACCTGCACCTTACAACCACCACAGTATGGTGGAATGGCCCCAACTGGCTAGTCAAATGACCAGATGCGTGATCAAAAAAGCCTGCGCGCAATATAATAGCCCCAGAAAGTCGAAGAATAGAAGGCTTTCATACAACTTTGGACGACACAGACATCCTAGAGCGACTTTCGTCGTTCCCCCGAGCCTTAGAGTAATAGCGTACATGTTTCAATTTGTACACCGCTTAAGAAATAAGGTTAAAAGCAACACCGAAAATCTTACGCTTTCACATCAAGACTTGCAACGAGCGAAAACGTCGTTGATCGAGTACACCCAAACTCGTTATTATAACAACGGACAAAGGCTTTTAATAACGTCAGAACCAATATACAAAAAGAGTCCAGTTCTCGTTCTGAACCCCTTTGTAGACTCAAAAGGATTGCTTCGTACCAACGGTAGGATAGCAAACTCCAGTCTGAACTACAATGAGTGGTATCCCATTTTAATTCTTCATGCCATGAAAGTGCACCAATATACTTGGTCGAAACAAAAACCCAACATCGTTTTTTTCAACTCTCTCAACTGTTCTGAGTGCGCAATTGGCACAGAGTGCGAGCACTATTTCATGGGAAATTTATTATTCAACTCAGCCGCACAGAAAAGTAGTAAAATAAGAGCTCCACGGAAGACAAAATCCGCACAAGAAGATAATATTATACACTCCTCAAGTAAGATGCAGAGGAGAAACCACCAGCCTTCTACGAAAAAAAGTAAAACAGAAGTGTCAAAAATTCATAATAAAGACGTTTCGATTTTGAAAAACATGCCACATAAGAAGAGTTTGCGGTAGGTAATTTATATCTAAGGCCAGTGAATAAATAACTAACTGAAACTTTTTTTTGTCTATTTCAGTGCTGAAAAATAAAACAATGACTGATAATTTCTACTAACGTCATTAAAAGGCGGGAAAAGTTTATTGAATTAAATAATTTTATTTATAAGTTTTCAAATAATTTGTAGAGATTAATAATTTTTATATAATTTTTATATAAGCTCGAGAATGAATAGACACCAATATTACCCCGTATTTCTCCTGGCGCGAAATACACCAAATAACATAGAAAAATTACTTGATTTTGGTTAAATATTATTAAACTTTTATATAAATAAAGCGAAGAATGTTAACTATGTCCTGTAATGTATTTTTATACCTAGTAGTGCTTCGCACACAAGGTATATTAACTTCATTCGCCTAACGGTAGTATGTAACGGCATAAACGAATCGAGATAGATATTGACTTATATATATCAAAATGTTCAGGAGGAAAAGAGAAATTGATTGAGCCATGTCCGTCCGTCCGTCCGTCCGTCCGTCCGTCCGTCCGTCCGTCCGTCCGTCCGTCTGTAAACACGATAACTTGAGTAAATCTTGAGATATCTCAATGAAACTTGGTATGCAGGTTCCTTTTTACTTATCTCTGAACGCTATTGAAAATAGGCAAAATCGGTTAAAAGCCACGCCCACTTTCTATATATATAATATTTTCGAAAATACAAAAAGAGTGATTATTCAGTACATAATACACCTATAAGGATAAAATTTGGTGTGTACCTTAGCGTTAAGGCAAAAAATAAATTTCTGAAGAAATTTTTAAAAAAGGGCGTGGCACCGCCCACTTTTGATTAAGTCAAATTTGGAAATATTATTAATCATAAATCAAAAACCGCTCAAGATAGGCAAATAAAATTCAGCACACATATTTCTATTAGTACAGGCAATATTTCGAAAAAAAATTAGCGAAATCGGATTAGGTCCAGGCACAATTTTATACGAAAGATTTTGAAAAGGATCATGGATATATTGAATATGCTATAACTTTGCTTAAACTAGCTGTATATCATTTCTATTTCACCCCTAAAGTGTTCGTGGGCAAAGAAAGTCGAAAGCACCAAATTTTTGGAAAATGGGCGTGGCCCCGCCCCTTTATGGGGGATTATTCCACAAAACTTTCCATGCCATAACTCCGGTAAAAATTGACTTATTGAAACGATATTTAGAGAAAGTGTTCAACATATAAAGCTAACTCTTTGCTGAAAAAATTAACAAAATCGGTGAATGGACACGCCCACTTTTTGAACACAGTTCCAAAAAATTTCTTCGTAAAATTAAAATCGCGATATTTCCTTAATTGTATAAGTTATATAAATAAGATTTTACACACATAACAAGCTTTTTCAGCAAAACAGAACTGTATAAAAATTTTGTGGATTTTGGTGAAGTAGGCGTGGCGCCGCCCACTTTTTAGCATAAAAGGTCAGCTATTTTCAAAAGCAATTGCTTGAAATTTCAAGAAGGTATTTCAATGAAAGTTAGTGAGATGCTTCCCAATAGTATATAGTATACTCCTGCCAAAAATTACGCAAATCGGATAGCAAACACGCAAAATATACGGACAAGTAGTTAACACCCTACTGCCTTTTTATACCTAGTAGTGCTTCGCACACAAGGTATATTAACTTCATTCGCCTAACGGTAGTATGTAACGGCATAAACGAATCGAGATAGATATTGACTTATATATATCAAAATGTTCACGAGGAAAAGAGAAATTGATTGAGCCATGTCCGTCCGTCCGTCCGTCCGTCCGTCTGTAAACACGATAACTTGAGATATCTCAATGAAACTTGGTATGCAGCTTCCTTTTTACTTATCTCTGAACGCTATTGAAAATAGGCAAAATCGGTTAAAAGCCACGCCCACTTTCTATATATATAATATTTTCGAAAATACAAAAAGAGTGATTATTCAGTACATAATACACCTATAAGGATAAAATTTGGTGTGTACCTTAGCGTTAAGGCAAAAAATAAATTTCTGAAGAAATTTTTAAAAAAGGGCGTGGCACCGCCCACTTTTGATTAAGTCAAATTTGGAAATATTATTAATCATAAATCAAAAACCGCTCAAGATAGGCAAATAAAATTCAGCACACATATTTCTATTAGTACAGGCAATATTTCGAAAAAAAATTAGCGAAATCGGATTAGGTCCAGGCACAATTTTATACGAAAGATTTTGAAAAGGATCATGGATATATTGAATATGCTATAACTTTGCTTAAACTAGCTGTATATCATTTCTATTTCACCCCTAAAGTGTTCGTGGGCAAAGAAAGTCGAAAGCACCAAATTTTTGGAAAATGGGCGTGGCCCCGCCCCTTTATGGGGGATTATTCCACAAAACTTTCCATGCCATAACTCCGGTAAAAATTGACTTATTGAAACGATATTTAGAGAAAGTGTTCAACATATAAAGCTAACTCTTTGCTGAAAAAATTAACAAAATCGGTGAATGGACACGCCCACTTTTTGAACACAGTTCCAAAAAATTTCTTCGTAAAATTAAAATCGCGATATTTCCTTAATTGTATAAGTTATATAAATAAGATTTTACACACATAACAAGCTTTTTCAGCAAAACAGAACTGTATAAAAATTTTGTGGATTTTGGTGAAGTAGGCGTGGCGCCGCCCACTTTTTAGCATAAAAGGTCAGCTATTTTCAAAAGCAATTGCTTGAAATTTCAAGAAGGTATTTCAATGAAAGTTAGTGAGATGCTTCCCAATAGTATATAGTATACTCCTGCCAAAAATTACGCAAATCGGATAGCAAACACGCAAAATATACGGACAAGTAGTTAACACCCTACTGCCTTTTTTTAATTAATTTTTTTTATTTTCATACCTTTCATGAACATGGGGAAAGCTATTTATATTTTGTTATTTAGTGATAGTTTAATTTACCACTTACAATAGAAATGTTTTTATCGAAAACAATCAGTTGCCTTTATAACAAATTTTCAGGTATGTATTATAATAGACCTGAGTAAATTAGGATACCAAAACAGATCACTACTAGGTATTTAATGTTCGGTTACACCCGAACTTAGACTTCCTTACTAGTTTTAATTAATTTTTTTTATTTTCATACCTTTCATGAACATGGGGAAAGCTATTTATATTTTGTTATTTAGTGATAGTTTAATTTACCACTTACAATAGAAATGTTTTTATCGAAAACAATCAGTTGCCTTTATAACAAATTTTCAGGTATGTATTATAATAGACCTGAGTAAATTAGGATACCAAAACAGATCACTACTAGGTATTTAATGTTCGGTTACACCCGAACTTAGACTTCCTTACTAGTTTTATTTCGATTGTTACTAATGTCACAACCGTGGCAGTCCGGTCACAACCGTGGAAACGAATTTCAGAGATTTACCTGTCAAATATATAAGTTTATACTTTAAGCTTGGCCACTTTGACAGCCCATCTCAAAAGTATAAATGTGCTTAAAAATATAAAAAAAGATTCAAAACTCGCACGTTTATTTTTTTCAATTTTGAACTCACAAAACTGAGAGTTTTCGGAGAATCAGCCATATGAGAAATTAATGAAACCCACTATTTACCTACATTGGTAACCGGTATCTGGCTTGTAGGCATGGATTGAAACGAATGAAAGTTCATTTTGAGATTCCGTTAACTTCTTAACATTAGCCGGTTTCCAAATTGTGTTTTTTTTTGGTGATACAGACTGTTTTCTCAATTTTTCCTTTAGTTGTGGATTTTTTAAGTCCGTATAGCGGGAGAATATTACAACTTACACATATGATGGTTTTCTGGTTTTTTTCGTCAAATTCAACTCGGAAATATTGAAAACACATATCTTAACTGGCCCAATTAGCCTAAATATGTAAGGATTCCGGTTATATGTCGACTCTTTTACAAATTAAAATTTTTATGTCTTTCGGAAAATTAACGCGATTTCTAGTTATTTCGTAAATATAAAATTGAAGAAGCTACAAACTGTATAAAATTGATAAATATTGATAAATTGGAATAATTTTTTAGATTTTTTAAGATAGATGCCATAAACAGAAAAATATTGAAATATTGGGTTACAAATATAATAAATTAAAAAAAAATGATGATAAAAAGTTTTCGTATGTTTTAAGGAAAATTCAATTTAGTAAAAAAAAAAAAATTAACCTACCCTGAACACGTGCTTGAACCTACGAACGCACGCACATAGCCGGCACGCTCACCACCTGCGCCACTGTTGTATGTACAATAAAACAGTCAGATGCTGTAGTTAACAGTTTTGGGTTTTGGTGAAAACTTTTATGAATTATTATAAATTAATGAAGCATTTTTTGTTAAATATAATATGCCTATGCAAAGCTCCTTGCCCATGAAAACATATAAAAATATATAATAATTGGAATTATGCATTTTTTTATGAGATACACTCTGGCAATTGATTGTATGGAAAAAATGTTAGCCTATTAATATATAGATTATTACTATTTATTTTAAATTATGTGGGTGTATATGTAAGACTAAAGTCTTTTAAAATACAGGTCGGAATTTCACAAATAAAACTTATATCTAATACAATCTTAGTTTAAATTAACATAATCTGATTGAATTCAGAGTTTACAGAGTATAAAATTACATGTACATATATATATATATATACCTATATATATTTCAGATTAAATTAAATTTTAATTTTAAAGTATAACTATATAGGATAGAAGCAGTGTAGAATAGAACAGACAAGAAAGTGAAAAAGTTAAATTGCAATCATACTCACACCGCAGAACGAATTCCAGAGCCTCACAGCATTAATAAAGAAAAGTCTTGACGAAGTTAAATAAGTATATTGATAATAATGATCAGGTTATGATGCCTCTGAGACCTTGCGAATTTCAATTTCTCATAGAGATACCCGGGAGTTTTATATTCTATCAGTTTGTAAACGAATATACAATATCTTGCTGCTAGGTAATCCGAAATAATGCATCCTTTGATTTTTGGCAGGTGTTTGATTTCTGACCGATTGTGGTGGTCTTTTACCTTGAAACTGGTTCTGGGGTGGTTTATTCATGTAATTAATTCGCCTTGAATGTAGGCTCTGATCTACATCTATTGGTTCCGATTTAGGTTGAGGCTTCGGTGGTTTTGGAGGAGCACCTCTGTTTTTGTTTTGGTTAAAGGGCTGTGGGCTGGCTCTCCATCTCGGTTGATTAATTTGCGGCTCGTGAGCCAATTGTGGATAGAAGGACTGCTGTTGGGTAGTATATTTTCCAGAATTTGGATATTCTTTTTTTACATTTTGAGCATTATTCGTCCTAAAGTTTTGATTGTCCAGCTTCATGCATAGGTAAAGGGCTTGTGAGAGATCCGCAGGCTCCCTGATGCCCAGTAATCGTGGTAGGTCCCCATTCAAACCTCTAATGAAGGTGTTGTTGTTGTTGTTTTAACAACAAAATCACTTCCCGAAGGTTTTGGGGAGTGTTGTCGAAATAACAGTCCTTGGCCTTGGATATGAATTCGGTACGCTCCGTTACTCCCTTGCGGTACTGCCCGACTGTCGTGGTAGCGATTTGGTATGACCAGTGTAAACTTCTAGGTCATGTCATCCCTCCTTCCGAAAGGAAAGAGAAGATGGGTAATGAGAGGTGGGAGGCATCATATCCGTAGATCAACCATCGAGTTGCACATCATTGCATTGCTTTGTGCATATTAGTCGCCTCTTACGACAGGTATGCCTACCTCGGGCATATTCTAAACCCCTAACCCGCAGGGGTACTAATGAAGCTGTCAAGCGCCTTATCTCTATATACGATTGGGTGATCATGCGCAGAGACTCGTTCCAAAGTGGAAATACAGTAGTCGCTCACAAATTAGAACTCTCAGTAATTAGAATTTCCAGAAATTAGAATCAACTTTTTGAATACATTACACGCTCTGAAATTAGAATCGAAAATTCTAATTTGCGAGCGTATTTTGTTTTTTGTTGCGATATAAAAAGAGGAATCCCCAATTTATTCATGTTACCTTCGGTAGTCGTTGGATTTTTGTCGCTATCTGTACAGTTTTTGTTTGAATTCGATACGCGTGCACGTGTTTCGGCATTGTTTGCTTGATATTTGACGATGATGTGCCACTAGCACAGCTACTGCAAAATGATCAATATATTTACTGTAACTGGAGTTTTTGTTTTTTGGACCTTTTTTATTGGATTTTTACCTTATGTTTTCTCGTTTTTATGAATAAAATTGAATAAGACAAAATTTCATTGTAGTTTTTCAATGCAAATTGACTTAAATTTTAAGGTTTTATTGAAATAAAAAAACGTCCAGGAATTAGAATTTTTCAGAAATTAGAATCACCCTAAAAACAAAGTGATTCTAATTTGTGAGCGTCTACTGTATCGCGCTTGTCTGCATAGTGCATTGCAAGACATTTAGTAATTAAAAGCCAATCTAGCGGCATTTTATAAGATTCTAACGCCGTATCGGCATTGCCTGTATTTCGGATTAGACCAGCATACGGAAGTAAACATAATATTAACTATAATAAATATTGTTAATTTTACAGAAAGATCCTGAGAAAGCGACTATAAATCAACAAAAAGAGCTGTTCAAAACTGTTAACCATCGTACTTATAGTAGAAAATAAAAGCCTTTGACTTTGGCAAATAAGAGTGTACCATGTGCATTAAGAATGTCCCGACATTGCTAGAAAAATAATAACAATGCATATAAATAATTTTTTGAACTTATCTGTCAAAGTAAAGAGCTGAAGAAAGTATTCTGTTTAAATATTTTCTTACAACCATATCGGCAAATTTAAAATCGGAAGTCGTAAAAAAAATGATCCAAAGAGGACGTTGGTAAGTCCATAACTTTGTATTGGGCAAGCCCAAGACCGTATAAACTTTTAAGACGTAAGAATTTCCCCCGGCAGCAACTTAGTTGACAGATGCCCAAAAAAGTGTCCTCAGTTTTGACGAAATGAAGGTCCGGGGGACTTTCTGTTATGACAGGTCATCAGACTCCACATTGCCTCCAATGAGTTATGTTTAAGTGGCAATGCTAAGAGGTAACAAAATATGTGAGTTAAAGTATTAATTATGACATTTTGTATTTAAGGATTAATATTCAAATGGAACTACCCTGTATTTTATGAGTATGACTGCAAAATGACAAAAGCTGTTCTGTGGAACATTTTGTCAAAAGTTAAAGGATGCGGGTACAATGTTGTACCAGTTGTTACCGATCTGGGTTGAACCAATAGATCTTTATACAATAAACTTGAAGTAAACGTGGAAAAGCCATGGTAATATTTATTTCCACATCTATTAAATTTTAAATCACAACTCTACATTTATTGTTTTCCTTTCCAAGGTTTTTACAAGATGGCCCTAGAATTGTAGTTTTTGCTGATGTGCCACATTTACTAAAACTACAGCCAAATAATTTTTTCGATTATGATTTTCAGATTAATGGAAAGGAAGTTAAAAAGTAGATCATTTCAAAACTCCTTAGCTTTTCATCCAGCGATCTGTCCATAACACATAAAATATCACAAAAGAGTGCTTAAGCGACATAAGCTACGGTTATTTCTTTCGTTTATTTCATTAGCTATTGTAATTCGCAATCAGCTTATGTTGCCTAAAGCCAAAGTGTGGTTTTTCATAACCAGAATGAGGAAGCCAATCACGCGTCATGCTTCAGAGCCAAAAGTGCTAGCCACCAATTAATTCATATAGGGTGTCACAGGTGTCCCGCACCTCCTTTTCTCTAAAGAACAAAAATAATTTAACATTTGCGCAACACGGTCGTCAGAACCTGAGCGAAATGACTAAATAAAATAAATATTAAAAATGAATTAAAAAAAAACTACTTGCCTTCTCTAAAGCTTAGACATGGTCCTTCGAGCCGTACGTAGACGACATACTGTCTGGAAGCCACAACCTTCCTCTAGCGTGCGAATCCTTATAGCAAGTTATACAAGCCCTTGACTCAGCAGGGTTCCCATTGAAAAAGTTAACATCTAACCACCCAGATATACTGGAAAATATAAGTAAAGAAAACTTGATTGATACTAATTTTCTAAAGTTTGAAAAAGAGAGCACCACTAAAACTCTGGGCATACAATGGAATGCGATATCCGATCAATTCTCTAACACTGTCAATTCACAGCACAGTCTGCGAAAACGAAAAGCAAATTTTGTCGTCTGTGGCAAAACTGTTCGACCCCGCAGGATGGTTTGCTCCAATTATGATACAGGCGAAGAGCCTTATACAAGAATTATGGCTAGATGGAACCTATTGGGACGAAGTGGTTAAACCAATACGCCTAATAAAATGGTCCCAATTTGCAAATAACTTGCACACTATCTCCGAGATACAAATATATCGGTGAGTGAACTTCTCTCCCGATCGCGGCTGGAGCTATGCAGAGCACTTCTGCTCGCCAAACTAGCCTCGACCGTACAAACGAACCTAAACAGGAACGACCCTAATCGGAAATTGTATCTATGGTCCGATATAGAAATTGTCCCAGCGTGGTTAGAAAGACCACCACATACATGAAAACATACCTGTCTAACCGCACAGCTCAAATCATTGACTTGGTTGGGCCAGCAACTTGGCGACAAGTAGCCAGTGCTGATAACCCTGCGGATCTTGGCACAAGAGGTTGCAACCACCTGCACCTTACAACCACCACAGTATGGTGGAATGGCCCCAACTGGCTAGTCAAATGACCAGATGCGTGATCAAAATCGCCTGCGCGCAATATAATAGCCCCAGAAAGTCGAAGAATAGAAGGCTTTCATACAACTTTGGACGACACAGACATCCTAGAGCGACTTTCGTCGTTCCCCCGAGCCTTAGAGTAATAGCGTACATGTTTCAATTTGTACACCGCTTAAGAAATAAGGTTAAAAGCAACACCGAAAATCTTACGCTTTCACATCAAGACTTGCAACGAGCGAAAACGTCGTTGATCGAGTACACCCAAACTCGTTATTATAACAACGGACAAAGGCTTTTAATAACGTCAGAACCAATATACAAAAAGAGTCCAGTTCTCGTTCTGAACCCCTTTGTAGACTCAAAAGGATTGCTTCGTACCAACGGTAGGATAGCAAACTCCAGTCTGAACTACAATGAGTGGTATCCCATTTTAATTCTTCATGCCATGAAAGTGCACCAATATACTTGGTCGAAACAAAAACCCAACATCGTTTTTTTCAACTCTCTCAACTGTTCTGAGTGCGCAATTGGCACAGAGTGCGAGCACTATTTCATGGGAAATTTATTATTCAACTCAGCCGCACAGAAAAGTAGTAAAATAAGAGCTCCACGGAAGACAAAATCCGCACAAGAAGATAATATTATACACTCCTCAAGTAAGATGCAGAGGAGAAACCACCAGCCTTCTACGAAAAAAAGTAAAACAGAAGTGTCAAAAATTCATAATAAAGACGTTTCGATTTTGAAAAACATGCCACATAAGAAGAGTTTGCGGTAGGTAATTTATATCTAAGGCCAGTGAATAAATAACTAACTGAAACTTTTTTTTGTCTATTTCAGTGCT
The DNA here is from genome assembly GCA_951509765.1 of Sphenella marginata. NCBI lineage: Eukaryota > Metazoa > Arthropoda > Insecta > Diptera > Tephritidae > Sphenella > Sphenella marginata. The sequence goes on along the minus strand of OX608078.1, from coordinate 57,991,859 downwards.
GAAAAATAAAACAATGACTGATAATTTCTACTAACGTCATTAAAAGGCGGGAAAAGTTTAATTTTATAAGTTTATTGAATTAAATAATTTTATTTATAAGTTTTCAAATAATTTGTAGAGATTAATAATTTTTATATAATTTTTATATAAGCTCGAGAATGAATAGACACCAATATTACCCCCTATTTCTCCTGGCGCGAAATACACCAAATAACATAGAAAAATTACTTGATTTTGGTTAAATATTATTAAACTTTTATATAAATAAAGCGAAGAATGTTAACTATGTCCTGTAATGTATTTTTTTATTTCGATTGTTACTAATGTCACAACCGTGGCAGTCCGGTCGCAACCGTGGAAACGAATTTCAGAGATTTACCTGTCAAATATATAAGTTTATACTTTAAGCTTGGCCACTTTGACAGCCCATCTCAAAAGTATAAATGTGCTTAAAAATATAAAAAAAGATTCAAAACTCGTACGTTTATTTTTTTCAATTTTGAACTCACAAAACTGAGAGTTTTCGGAGAATCAGCCATATGAGAAATTAATGAAACCCACTATTTACCTACATTGGTAACCGGTATCTGGCTTGTAGGCATGGATTGAAACGAATGAAAGTTCATTTTGAGATTCCGTTAACTTCTTAACATTAGCCGGTTTCCAAATTGTGTTTTTTTTTTGGTGATACAGACTGTTTTCTCAATTTTTCCTTTAGTTGTGGATTTTTTAAGTCCGTATAGCGGGAGAATATTACAACTTACACATATGATGGTTTTCTGGTTTTTTTCGTCAAATTCAACTCGGAAATATTGAAAACACATATCTTAACTGGCCCAATTAGCCTAAATATGTAAGGATTCCGGTTATATGTCGACTCTTTTACAAATTAAAATTTTTAGGAAGAAAATAGTTGATGTCTTTAGGAAAATTAACGCGATTTCTAGTTATTTCGTAAATATAAAATTGAAGAAGCTACAAACTGTATAAAATTGATAAATATTGATAAATTGGAATAATTTTTTAGATTTTTTAAGATAGATGCCATAAACAGAAAAATATTGAAATATTGGGTTACAAATATAATAAATTAAAAAAAAATGATGATGAAAAGTTTTCGTATGTTTTAAGGAAAATTCAATTTAGTAAAAAAAAAAAAATTAACCTACCCTGAACACGTGCTTGAACCTACGAACGCACGCACATAGCCGGCACGCTCACCACCTGCGCCACTGTTGTATGTACAATAAAACAGTCAGATGCTGTAGTTAACAGTTTTGGGTTTTGGTGAAAACTTTTATGAATTATTATAAATTAATGAAGCATTTTTTGTTAAATATAATATGCCTATGCAAAGCTCCTTGCCCATGAAAACATATAAAAATATATAATAATTGGAATTATGCATTTTTTTTATGAGATACACTCTGGCAATTGATTGTATGGAAAAAATGTTAGCCTATTAATATATAGATTATTACTATTTATTTTAAATTATGTGGGTGTATATGTAAGACTAAAGTCTTTTAAAATACAGGTCGGAATTTCACAAATAAAACTTATATCTAATACAATCTTAGTTTAAATTAACATAATCTGATTGAATTCAGAGTTTACAGAGTATAAAATTACATGTACATATATATATATATATATTTCAGATTAAATTAAATTTTAATTTTAAAGTATAACTATATAGGATAGAAGCAGTGTAGAATAGAACAGACAAGAAAGTGAAAAAGTTAAATTGCAATCATACTCACACCGCAGAACGAATTCCAGAGCCTCACAGCATTAATAAAGAAAAGTCTTGACGAAGTTAAATAAGTATATTGATAATAATGATCAGGTTATGATGCCTCTGAGACCTTGCGAATTTCAATTTCTCATAGAGATACCCGGGAGTTTTATATTCTATCAGTTTGTAAACGAATATACAATATCTTGCTGCTGGGTAATCCGAAATAGTGCATCCTAGAATTTTATACTAAAAAATGAACGTCGTTGCATTCATCCTGTGCAATCTCCTCACCATTTACCGCGTCATCTTCTGCTGTCGTGTCTATATGGTATGGCCTTTGATTTTTGGCAGGTGGTTGATTTCTGACCGATTGTGGTGGTCTTTTACCTTGAAACTGGTTCTGGGGTGGTTTATTCATGTAATTAATTCGCCTTGAATGTAGGCTCTGATCTACATCTATTGGTTCCGATTTAGGTTGAGGCTTCGGTGGTTTTGGAGGAGCACCTCTGTTTTTGTTTTGGTTAAAGGGCTGTGGGCTGGCTCTCCATATCGGTTGATTAATTTGCGGCTCGTGAGCCAATTGTGGATAGAAGGACTGCTTTTGGGTAGTATATTTTCCAGAATTTGGATATTCTTTTTTTACATTTTGAGCATTATTCGTCCTAAAGTTTTGATTGTCAAGCTTCATGCATAGGTAAAGGGCTTGTGAGAGATCCGCAGGCTCCCTGATGCCCAGTAATCGTGGTAGGTCCCCATTCAAACCTCTAATGAAGGTGTTGTTGTTGTTGTTTTAACAACAAAATCACTTCCCGAAGGTTTTGGGGAGTGTTGTCGAAATAACAGTCCTTGGCCTTGGATATGAATTCGGTACGCTCCGTTACTCCCTTGCGGTACTGCCCGACTGTCGTGGTAGCGATTTGGTATGACCAGTGTAAACTTCTAGGTCATGTCATCCCTCCTTCCGAAAGGAAAGAGAAGATGGGTAATGAGAGGTGGGAGGCATCATATCCGTAGATCAACCATCGAGTTGCACATCATTGCATTGCTTTGTGCATATTAGTCGCCTCTTACGACAGTTATGCCTACCTCGGGCATATTCTAAACCCCTAACCCGCAGGGGTACTAATGAAGCTGTCAAGCGCCTTATCTCTATATACGATGGGTGATCATGCGCAGAGACTCGTTCCAAAGTGGAAATATCGCGCTTGTCTGCATAGTGCATTGCAAGACATTTAGTAATTAAAAGCCAATCTAGCGGCATTTTATAAGATTCTAACGCCGTATCGGCATTGCCTGTATTTCGGATTAGACCAGCATACGGAAGTAAACATAATATTAACTATAATAAATATTGTTAATTTTACAGAAAGATCCTGAGAAAGCGACTATAAATCAACAAAAAGAGCTGTTCAAAACTGTTAACCATCGTACTTATAGTAGAAAATAAAAGCCTTTGACTTTGGCAAATAAGAGTGTACCATGTGCATTAAGAATGTCCCGACATTGCTAGAAAAATAATAACAATGCATATAAATAATTTTTTGAACTTATCTGTCAAAGAAAAGAGCTGAAGAAAGTATTCTGTTTAAATATTTTCTTACAACCATATCGGCAAATTTAAAATCGGAAGTCGTAAAAAAAATGATCCAAAGAGGACGTTGGTAAGTCCATAACTTTGTATTGGGCAAGCCCAAGACCGTATAAACTTTTAAGACGTAAGAATTTCCCCCGGCAGCAACTTAGTTGACAGATGCCCAAAAAAGTGTCCTCAGTTTTGACGAAATGAAGGTCCGGGGGACTTTCTGTTATGACAGGTCATCAGACTCCACATTGCCTCCAATGAGTTATGTTTAAGTGGCAATGCTAAGAGGTAACAAAATATGTGAGTTAAAGTATTAATTATGACATTTTGTATTTAAGGATTAATATTCAAATGGAACTACCCTGTATTTTATGAGTATGACTGCAAAATGACAAAAGCTGTTCTGTGGAACATTTTGTCAAAAGTTAAAGGATGCGGGTACAATGTTGTACCAGTTGTTACCGATCTGGGTTGAACCAATAGATCTTTATACAATAAACTTGAAGTAAACGTGGAAAAGCCATGGTAATATTTATTTCCACATCTATTAAATTTTAAATCACAACTCTACATTTATTGTTTTCCTTTCCAAGGTTTTTACAAGATGGCCCTAGAATTGTAGTTTTTGCTGATGTGCCACATTTACTAAAACTACAGCCAAATAATTTTTTCGATTATGATTTTCAGATTAATGGAAAGGAAGTTAAAAAGTAGATCATTTCAAAACTCCTTAGCTTTTCATCCAGCGATCTGTCCATAACACATAAAATATCACAAAAGAGTGCTTAAGCGACATAAGCTACGGTTATTTCTTTCGTTTATTTCATTAGCTATTGTAATTCGCAATCAGCTTATGTTGCCTAAAGCCAAAGTGTGGTTTTTCATAACCAGAATGAGGAAGCCAATCACGCGTCATGCTTCAGAGCCAAAAGTGCTAGCCACCAATTAATTCATATAGGGTGTCACAGGTGTCCCGCACCTCCTTTTCTCTAAAGAACAAAAATAATTTAACATTTGCGCAACACGGTCGTCAGAACCTGAGCGAAATGACTAAATAAAATAAATATTAAAAATGAATTAAAAAAAAACTACTTGCCTTCTCTAAAGCTTAGACATGGTCCTTCGAGCCGTACGTAGACGACATACTGTCTGGAAGCCACAACCTTCCTCTAGCGTGCGAATCCTTATAGCAAGTTATACAAGCCCTTGACTCAGCAGGGTTCCCATTGAAAAAGTTAACATCTAACCACCCAGATATACTGGAAAATATAAGTAAAGAAAACTTGATTGATACTAATTTTCTAAAGTTTGAAAAAGAGAGCACCACTAAAACTCTGGGCATACAATGGAATGCGATATCCGATCAATTCTCTAACACTGTCAATTCACAGCACAGTCTGCGAAAACGAAAAGCAAATTTTGTCGTCTGTGGCAAAACTGTTCGACCCCGCAGGATGGTTTGCTCCAATTATGATACAGGCGAAGAGCCTTATACAAGAATTATGGCTAGATGGAACCTATTGGGACGAAGTGGTTAAACCAATACGCCTAATAAAATGGTCCCAATTTGCAAATAACTTGCACACTTTCTCCGAGATACAAATATATCGGTGAGTGAACTTCTCTCCCGATCGCGGCTGGAGCTATGCAGAGCACTTCTGCTCGCCAAACTAGCCTCGACCGTACAAACGAACCTAAACAGGAACGACCCTAATCGGAAATTGTATCTATGGTCCGATATAGAAATTGTCCCAGCGTGGTTAGAAAGACCACCACATACATGAAAACATACCTGTCTAACCGCACAGCTCAAATCATTGACTTGGTTGGGCCAGCAACTTGGCGACAAGTAGCCAGTGCTGATAACCCTGCGGATCTTGGCACAAGAGGTTGCAACCACCTGCACCTTACAACCACCACAGTATGGTGGAATGGCCCCAACTGGCTAGTCAAATGACCAGATGCGTGATCAAAATCGCCTGCGCGCAATATAATAGCCCCAGAAAGTCGAAGAATAGAAGGCTTTCATACAACTTTGGACGACACAGACATCCTAGAGCGACTTTCGTCGTTCCCCCGAGCCTTAGAGTAATAGCGTACATGTTTCAATTTGTACACCGCTTAAGAAATAAGGTTAAAAGCAACACCGAAAATCTTATGCTTTCACATCAAGACTTGCAACGAGCGAAAACGTCGTTGATCGAGTACACCCAAACTCGTTATTATAACAACGGACAAAGGCTTTTAATAACGTCAGAACCAATATACAAAAAGAGTCCAGTTCTCGTTCTGAACCCCTTTGTAGACTCAAAAGGATTGCTTCGTACCAACGGTAGGATAGCAAACTCCAGTCTGAACTACAATGAGTGGTATCCCATTTTAATTCTTCATGCCATGAAAGTGCACCAATATACTTGGTCGAAACAAAAACCCAACATCGTTTTTTTCAACTCTCTCAACTGTTCTGAGTGCGCAATTGGCACAGAGTGCGAGCACTATTTCATGGGAAATTTATTATTCAACTCAGCCGCACAGAAAAGTAGTAAAATAAGAGCTCCACGGAAGACAAAATCCGCACAAGAAGATAATATTATACACTCCTCAAGTGAGATGCAGAGGAGAAACCACCAGCCTTCTACGAAAAAAAGTAAAACAGAAGTGTCAAAAATTCATAATAAAGACGTTTCGATTTTGAAAAACATGCCACATAAGAAGAGTTTGCGGTAGGTAATTTATATCTAAGGCCAGTGAATAAATAACTAACTGAAACTTTTTTTTGTCTATTTCAGTGCTGAAAAATAAAACAATGACTGATAATTTCTACTAACGTCATTAAAAGGCGGGAAAAGTTTAATTTTATAAGTTTATTGAATTAAATAATTTTATTTATAAGTTTTCAAATAATTTGTAGAGATTAATAATTTTTATATAATTTTTATATAAGCTCGAGAATGAATAGACACCAATATTACCCCGTATTTCTCCTGGCGCGAAATACACCAAATAACATAGAAAAATTACTTGATTTTGGTTAAATATTATTAAACTTTTATATAAATAAAGCGAAGAATGTTAACTATGTCCTGTAATGTATTTTTTTATTTCGATTGTTACTAATGTCACAACCGTGGCAGTCCGGTCACAACCGTGGAAACGAATTTCAGAGATTTACCTGTCAAATATATAAGTTTATACTTTAAGCTTGGCCACTTTGACAGCCCATCTCAAAAGTATAAATGTGCTTAAAAATATAAAAAAAGATTCAAAACTCGCACGTTTATTTTTTTCAATTTTGAACTCACAAAACTGAGAGTTTTCGGAGAATCAGCCATATGAGAAATTAATGAAACCCACTATTTACCTACATTGGTAACCGGTATCTGGCTTGTAGGCATGGATTGAAACGAATGAAAGTTCATTTTGAGATTCCGTTAACTTCTTAACATTAGCCGGTTTCCAAATTGTGTTTTTTTTTTGGTGATACAGACTGTTTTCTCAATTTTTCCTTTAGTTGTGGATTTTTTAAGTCCGTATAGCGGGAGAATATTACAACTTACACATATGATGGTTTTCTGGTTTTTTTCGTCAAATTCAACTCGGAAATATTGAAAACACATATCTTAACTGGCCCAATTAGCCTAAATATGTAAGGATTCCGGTTATATGTCGACTCTTTTACAAATTAAAATTTTTAGGAAGAAAATAGTTGATGTCTTTCGGAAAATTAACGCGATTTCTAGTTATTTCGTAAATATAAAATTGAAGAAGCTACAAACTGTATAAAATTGATAAATATTGATAAATTGGAATAATTTTTTAGATTTTTTAAGATAGATGCCATAAACAGAAAAATATTGAAATATTGGGTTACAAATATAATAAATTAAAAAAAAAATGATGATAAAAAGTTTTCGTATGTTTTAAGGAAAATTCAATTTAGTAAAAAAAAAAAAATTAACCTACCCTGAACACGTGCTTGAACCTACGAACGCACGCACATAGCCGGCACGCTCACCACCTGCGCCACTGTTGTATGTACAATAAAACAGTCAGATGCTGTAGTTAACAGTTTTGGGTTTTGGTGAAAACTTTTATGAATTATTATAAATTAATGAAGCATTTTTTGTTAAATATAATATGCCTATGCAAAGCTCCTTGCCCATGAAAACATATAAAAATATATAATAATTGGAATTATGCATTTTTTATGAGATACACTCTGGCAATTGATTGTATGGAAAAAATGTTAGCCTATTAATATATATATTATTACTATTTATTTTAAATTATGTGGGTGTATATGTAAGACTAAAGTCTTTTAAAATACAGGTCGGAATTTCACAAATAAAACTTATATCTAATACAATCTTAGTTTAAATTAACATAATCTGATTGAATTCAGAGTTTACAGAGTATAAAATTACATGTACATATATATATATTTCAGATTAAATTAAATTTTAATTTTAAAGTATAACTATATAGGATAGAAGCAGTGTAGAATAGAACAGACAAGAAAGTGAAAAAGTTAAATTGCAATCATACTCACACCGCAGAACGAATTCCAGAGCCTCACAGCATTAATAAAGAAAAGTCTTGACGAAGTTAAATAAGTATATTGATAATAATGATCAGGTTATGATGCCTCTGAGACCTTGCGAATTTCAATTTCTCATAGAGATACCCGGGAGTTTTATATTCTATCAGTTTGTAAACGAATATACAATATCTTGCTGCTAGGTAATCCGAAATAGTGCATCCTAGAATTTTATACTAAAAAATGAACGTCGTTGCATTCATCCTGTGCAATCTCCTCACCATTTACCGCGTCATCTTCTGCTGTCGTGTCTATATGGTATGGCCTTTGATTTTTGGCAGGTGGTTGATTTCTGACCGATTGTGGTGGTCTTTTACCTTGAAACTGGTTCTGGGGTGGTTTATTCATGTAATTAATTCGCCTTGAATGTAGGCTCTGATCTACATCTATTGGTTCCGATTTAGGTTGAGGCTTCGGTGGTTTTGGAGGAGCACCTCTGTTTTTGTTTTGGTTAAAGGGCGGTGGGCTGGCTCTCCATCTCGGTTGATTAATTTGCGGCTCGTGAGCCAATTGTGGATAGAAGGACTGCTGTTGGGTAGTATATTTTCCAGAATTTGGATATTCTTTTTTTACATTTTGAGCATTATTCGTCCTAAAGTTTTGATTGTCCAGCTTCATGCATAGGTAAAGGGCTTGTGAGAGATCCGCAGGCTCCCTGATGCCCAGTAATCGTGGTAGGTCCCCATTCAAACCTCTAATGAAGGTGTTGTTGTTGTTGTTTTAACAACAAAATCACTTCCCGAAGGTTTTGGGGAGTGTTGTCGAAATAACAGTCCTTGGCCTTGGATATGAATTCGGTACGCTCCGTTACTCCCTTGCGGTACTGCCCGACTGTCGTGGTAGCGATTTGGTATGACCAGTGTAAACTTCTAGGTCATGTCATCCCTCCTTCCGAAAGGAAAGAGAAGATGGGTAATGAGAGGTGGGAGGCATCATATCCGTAGATCAACCATCGAGTTGCACATCATTGCATTGCTTTGTGCATATTAGTCGCCTCTTACGACAGGTATGCCTACCTCGGGCATATTCTAAACCCCTAACCCGCAGGGGTACTAATGAAGCTGTCAAGCGCCTTATCTCTATATACGATTGGGTGATCATGCGCAGAGACTCGTTCCAAAGTGGAAATATCGCGCTTGTCTGCATAGTGCATTGCAAGACATTTAGTAATTAAAAGCCAATCTAGCGGCATTTTATAAGATTCTAACGCCGTATCGGCATTGCCTGTATTTCGGATTAGACCAGCATACGGAAGTAAACATAATATTAACTATAATAAATATTGTTAATTTTACAGAAAGATCCTGAGAAAGCGACTATAAATCAACAAAAAGAGCTGTTCAAAACTGTTAACCATCGTACTTATAGTAGAAAATAAAAGCCTTTGACTTTGGCAAATAAGAGTGTACCATGTGCATTAAGAATGTCCCGACATTGCTAGAAAAATAATAACAATGCATATAAATAATTTTTTGAACTTATCTGTCAAAGTAAAGAGCTGAAGAAAGTATTCTGTTTAAATATTTTCTTACAACCATATCGGCAAATTTAAAATCGGAAGTCGTAAAAAAAATGATCCAAAGAGGACGTTGGTAAGTCCATAACTTTGTATTGGGCAAGCCCAAGACCGTATAAACTTTTAAGACGTAAGAATTTCCCCCGGCAGCAACTTAGTTGACAGATGCCCAAAAAAGTGTCCTCAGTTTTGACGAAATGAAGGTCCGGGGGACTTTCTGTTATGACAGGTCATCAGACTCCACATTGCCTCCAATGAGTTATGTTTAAGTGGCAATGCTAAGAGGTAACAAAATATGTGAGTTAAAGTATTAATTATGACATTTTGTATTTAAGGATTAATATTCAAATGGAACTACCCTGTATTTTATGAGTATGACTGCAAAATGACAAAAGCTGTTCTGTGGAACATTTTGTCAAAAGTTAAAGGATGCGGGTACAATGTTGTACCAGTTGTTACCGATCTGGGTTGAACCAATAGATCTTTATACAATAAACTTGAAGTAAACGTGGAAAAGCCATGGTAATATTTATTTCCACATCTATTAAATTTTAAATCACAACTCTACATTTATTGTTTTCCTTTCCAAGGTTTTTACAAGATGGCCCTAGAATTGTAGTTTTTGCTGATGTGCCACATTTACTAAAACTACAGCCAAATAATTTTTTCGATTATGATTTTCAGATTAATGGAAAGGAAGTTAAAAAGTAGATCATTTCAAAACTCCTTAGCTTTTCATCCAGCGATCTGTCCATAACACATAAAATATCACAAAAGAGTGCTTAAGCGACATAAGCTACGGTTATTTCTTTCGTTTATTTCATTAGCTATTGTAATTCGCAATCAGCTTATGTTGCCTAAAGCCAAAGTGTGGTTTTTCATAACCAGAATGAGGAAGCCAATCACGCGTCATGCTTCAGAGCCAAAAGTGCTAGCCACCAATTAATTCATATAGGGTGTCACAGGTGTCCCGCACCTCCTTTTCTCTAAAGAACAAAAATAATTTAACATTTGCGCAACACGGTCGTCAGAACCTGAGCGAAATGACTAAATAAAATAAATATTAAAAATGAATTAAAAAAAAACTACTTGCCTTCTCTAAAGCTTAGACATGGTCCTTCGAGCCGTACGTAGACGACATACTGTCTGGAAGCCACAACCTTCCTCTAGCGTGCGAATCCTTATAGCAAGTTATACAAGCCCTTGACTCAGCAGGGTTCCCATTGAAAAAGTTAACATCTAACCACCCAGATATACTGGAAAATATAAGTAAAGAAAACTTGATTGATACTAATTTTCTAAAGTTTGAAAAAGAGAGCACCACTAAAACTCTGGGCATACAATGGAATGCGATATCCGATCAATTCTCTAACACTGTCAATTCACAGCACAGTCTGCGAAAACGAAAAGCAAATTTTGTCGTCTGTGGCAAAACTGTTCGACCCCGCAGGATGGTTTGCTCCAATTATGATACAGGCGAAGAGCCTTATACAAGAATTATGGCTAGATGGAACCTATTGGGACGAAGTGGTTAAACCAATACGCCTAATAAAATGGTCCCAATTTGCAAATAACTTGCACACTATCTCCGAGATACAAATATATCGGTGAGTGAACTTCTCTCCCGATCGCGGCTGGAGCTATGCAGAGCACTTCTGCTCGCCAAACTAGCCTCGACCGTACAAACGAACCTAAACAGGAACGACCCTAATCGGAAATTGTATCTATGGTCCGATATAGAAATTGTCCCAGCGTGGTTAGAAAGACCACCACATACATGAAAACATACCTGTCTAACCGCACAGCTCAAATCATTGACTTGGTTGGGCCAGCAACTTGGCGACAAGTAGCCAGTGCTGATAACCCTGCGGATCTTGGCACAAGAGGTTGCAACCACCTGCACCTTACAACCACCACAGTATGGTGGAATGGCCCCAACTGGCTAGTCAAATGACCAGATGCGTGATCAAAATCGCCTGCGCGCAATATAATAGCCCCAGAAAGTCGAAGAATAGAAGGCTTTCATACAACTTTGGACGACACAGACATCCTAGAGCGACTTTCGTCGTTCCCCCGAGCCTTAGAGTAATAGCGTACATGTTTCAATTTGTACACCGCTTAAGAAATAAGGTTAAAAGCAACACCGAAAATCTTACGCTTTCACATCAAGACTTGCAACGAGCGAAAACGTCGTTGATCGAGTACACCCAAACTCGTTATTATAACAACGGACAAAGGCTTTTAATAACGTCAGAACCAATATACAAAAAGAGTCCAGTTCTCGTTCTGAACCCCTTTGTAGACTCAAAAGGATTGCTTCGTACCAACGGTAGGATAGCAAACTCCAGTCTGAACTACAATGAGTGGTATCCCATTTTAATTCTTCATGCCATGAAAGTGCACCAATATACTTGGTCGAAACAAAAACCCAACATCGTTTTTTTCAACTCTCTCAACTGTTCTGAGTGCGCAATTGGCACAGAGTGCGAGCACTATTTCATGGGAAATTTATTATTCAACTCAGCCGCACAGAAAAGTAGTAAAATAAGAGCTCCACGGAAGACAAAATCCGCACAAGAAGATAATATTATACACTCCTCAAGTAAGATGCAGAGGAGAAACCACCAGCCTTCTACGAAAAAAAGTAAAACAGAAGTGTCAAAAATTCATAATAAAGACGTTTCGATTTTGAAAAACATGCCACATAAGAAGAGTTTGCGGTAGGTAATTTATATCTAAGGCCAGTGAATAAATAACTAACTGAAACTTTTTTTTGTCTATTTCAGTGCTGAAAAATAAAACAATGACTGATAATTTCTACTAACGTCATTAAAAGGCGGGAAAAGTTTAATTTTATAAGTTTATTGAATTAAATAATTTTATTTATAAGTTTTCAAATAATTTGTAGAGATTAATAATTTTTATATAATTTTTATATAAGCTCGAGAATGAATAGACACCAATATTACCCCCTATTTCTCCTGGCGCGAAATACACCAAATAACATAGAAAAATTACTTGATTTTGGTTAAATATTATTAAACTTTTATATAAATAAAGCGAAGAATGTTAACTATGTCCTGTAATGTATTTTTTTATTTCGATTGTTACTAATGTCACAACCGTGGCAGTCCGGTCGCAACCGTGGAAACGAATTTCAGAGATTTACCTGTCAAATATATAAGTTTATACTTTAAGCTTGGCCACTTTGACAGCCCATCTCAAAAGTATAAATGTGCTTAAAAATATAAAAAAAGATTCAAAACTCGCACGTTTATTTTTTTCAATTTTGAACTCACAAAACTGAGAGTTTTCGGAGAATCAGCCATATGAGAAATTAATGAAACCCACTATTTACCTACATTGGTAACCGGTATCTGGCTTGTAGGCATGGATTGAAACGAATGAAAGTTCATTTTGAGATTCCGTTAACTTCTTAACATTAGCCGGTTTCCAAATTGTGTTTTTTTTTTGGTGATACAGACTGTTTTCTCAATTTTTCCTTTAGTTGTGGATTTTTTAAGTCCGTATAGCGGGAGAATATTACAACTTACACATATGATGGTTTTCTGGTTTTTTTCGTCAAATTCAACTCGGAAATATTGAAAACACATATCTTAACTGGCCCAATTAGCCTAAATATGTAAGGATTCCGGTTATATGTCGACTCTTTTACAAATTAAAATTTTTAGGAAGAAAATAGTTGATGTCTTTAGGAAAATTAACGCGATTTCTAGTTATTTCGTAAATATAAAATTGAAGAAGCTACAAACTGTATAAAATTGATAAATATTGATAAATTGGAATAATTTTTTAGATTTTTTAAGATAGATGCCATAAACAGAAAAATATTGAAATATTGGGTTACAAATATAATAAATTAAAAAAAAATGATGATGAAAAGTTTTCGTATGTTTTAAGGAAAATTCAATTTAGTAAAAAAAAAAAAATTAACCTACCCTGAACACGTGCTTGAACCTACGAACGCACGCACATAGCCGGCACGCTCACCACCTGCGCCACTGTTGTATGTACAATAAAACAGTCAGATGCTGTAGTTAACAGTTTTGGGTTTTGGTGAAAACTTTTATGAATTATTATAAATTAATGAAGCATTTTTTGTTAAATATAATATGCCTATGCAAAGCTCCTTGCCCATGAAAACATATAAAAATATATAATAATTGGAATTATGCATTTTTTTTATGAGATACACTCTGGCAATTGATTGTATGGAAAAAATGTTAGCCTATTAATATATAGATTATTACTATTTATTTTAAATTATGTGGGTGTATATGTAAGACTAAAGTCTTTTAAAATACAGGTCGGAATTTCACAAATAAAACTTATATCTAATACAATCTTAGTTTAAATTAACATAATCTGATTGAATTCAGAGTTTACAGAGTATAAAATTACATGTACATATATATATATATATATTTCAGATTAAATTAAATTTTAATTTTAAAGTATAACTATATAGGATAGAAGCAGTGTAGAATAGAACAGACAAGAAAGTGAAAAAGTTAAATTGCAATCATACTCACACCGCAGAACGAATTCCAGAGCCTCACAGCATTAATAAAGAAAAGTCTTGACGAAGTTAAATAAGTATATTGATAATAATGATCAGGTTATGATGCCTCTGAGACCTTGCGAATTTCAATTTCTCATAGAGATACCCGGGAGTTTTATATTCTATCAGTTTGTAAACGAATATACAATATCTTGCTGCTAGGTAATCCGAAATAGTGCATCCTAGAATTTTATACTAAAAAATGAACGTCGTTGCATTCATCCTGTGCAATCTCCTCACCATTTACCGCGTCATCTTCTGCTGTCGTGTCTATATGGTATGGCCTTTGATTTTTGGCAGGTGGTTGATTTCTGACCGATTGTGGTGGTCTTTTACCTTGAAACTGGTTCTGGGGTGGTTTATTCATGTAATTAATTCGCCTTGAATGTAGGCTCTGATCTACATCTATTGGTTCCGATTTAGGTTGAGGCTTCGGTGGTTTTGGAGGAGCACCTCTGTTTTTGTTTTGGTTAAAGGGCTGTGGGCTGGCTCTCCATATCGGTTGATTAATTTGCGGCTCGTGAGCCAATTGTGGATAGAAGGACTGCTGTTGGGTAGTATATTTTCCAGAATTTGGATATTCTTTTTTTACATTTTGAGCATTATTCGTCCTAAAGTTTTGATTGTCAAGCTTCATGCATAGGTAAAGGGCTTGTGAGAGATCCGCAGGCTCCCTGATGCCCAGTAATCGTGGTAGGTCCCCATTCAAACCTCTAATGAAGGTGTTGTTGTTGTTGTTTTAACAACAAAATCACTTCCCGAAGGTTTTGGGGAGTGTTGTCGAAATAACAGTCCTTGGCCTTGGATATGAATTCGGTACGCTCCGTTACTCCCTTGCGGTACTGCCCGACTGTCGTGGTAGCGATTTGGTATGACCAGTGTAAACTTCTAGGTCATGTCATCCCTCCTTCCGAAAGGAAAGAGAAGATGGGTAATGAGAGGTGGGAGGCATCATATCCGTAGATCAACCATCGAGTTGCACATCATTGCATTGCTTTGTGCATATTAGTCGCCTCTTACGACAGGTATGCCTACCTCGGGCATATTCTAAACCCCTAACCCGCAGGGGTACTAATGAAGCTGTCAAGCGCCTTATCTCTATATACGATGGGTGATCATGCGCAGAGACTCGTTCCAAAGTGGAAATATCGCGCTTGTCTGCATAGTGCATTGCAAGACATTTAGTAATTAAAAGCCAATATAGCGGCATTTTATAAGATTCTAACGCCGTATCGGCATTGCCTGTATTTCGGATTAGACCAGCATACGGAAGTAAACATAATATTAACTATAATAAATATTGTTAATTTTACAGAAAGATCCTGAGAAAGCGACTATAAATCAACAAAAAGAGCTGTTCAAAACTGTTAACCATCGTACTTATAGTAGAAAATAAAAGCCTTTGACTTTGGCAAATAAGAGTGTACCATGTGCATTAAGAATGTCCCGACATTGCTAGAAAAATAATAACAATGCATATAAATAATTTTTTGAACTTATCTGTCAAAGTAAAGAGCTGAAGAAAGTATTCTGTTTAAATATTTTCTTACAACCATATCGGCAAATTTAAAATCGGAAGTCGTAAAAAAAATGATCCAAAGAGGACGTTGGTAAGTCCATAACTTTGTATTGGGCAAGCCCAAGACCGTATAAACTTTTAAGACGTAAGAATTTCCCCCGGCAGCAACTTAGTTGACAGATGCCCAAAAAAGTGTCCTCAGTTTTGACGAAATGAAGGTCCGGGGGACTTTCTGTTATGACAGGTCATCAGACTCCACATTGCCTCCAATGAGTTATGTTTAAGTGGCAATGCTAAGAGGTAACAAAATATGTGAGTTAAAGTATTAATTATGACATTTTGTATTTAAGGATTAATATTCAAATGGAACTACCCTGTATTTTATGAGTATGACTGCAAAATGACAAAAGCTGTTCTGTGGAACATTTTGTCAAAAGTTAAAGGATGCGGGTACAATGTTGTACCAGTTGTTACCGATCTGGGTTGAACCAATAGATCTTTATACAATAAACTTGAAGTAAACGTGGAAAAGCCATGGTAATATTTATTTCCACATCTATTAAATTTTAAATCACAACTCTACATTTATTGTTTTCCTTTCCAAGGTTTTTACAAGATGGCCCTAGAATTGTAGTTTTTGCTGATGTGCCACATTTACTAAAACTACAGCCAAATAATTTTTTCGATTATGATTTTCAGATTAATGGAAAGGAAGTTAAAAAGTAGATCATTTCAAAACTCCTTAGCTTTTCATCCAGCGATCTGTCCATAACACATAAAATATCACAAAAGAGTGCTTAAGCGACATAAGCTACGGTTATTTCTTTCGTTTATTTCATTAGCTATTGTAATTGGCAATCAGCTTATGTTGCCTAAAGCCAAAGTGTGGTTTTTCATAACCAGAATGAGGAAGCCAATCACGCGTCATGCTTCAGAGCCAAAAGTGCTAGCCACCAATTAATTCATATAGGGTGTCACAGGTGTCCCGCACCTCCTGTTCTCTAAAGAACAAAAATAATTTAACATTTGCGCAACACGGTCGTCAGAACCTGAGCGAAATGACTAAATAAAATAAATATTAAAAATGAATTAAAAAAAAACTACTTGCCTTCTCTAAAGCTTAGACATGGTCCTTCGAGCCGTACTTAGACGACATACTGTCTGGAAGCCACAACCTTCCTCTAGCGTGCGAATCCTTATAGCAAGTTATACAAGCCCTTGACTCAGCAGGGTTCCCATTGAAAAAGTTAACATCTAACCACCCAGATATACTGGAAAATATAAGTAAAGAAAACTTGATTGATACTAATTTTCTAAAGTTTGAAAAAGAGAGCACCACTAAAACTCTGGGCATACAATGGAATGCGATATCCGATCAATTCTCTAACACTGTCAATTCACAGCACAGTCTGCGAAAACGAAAAGCAAATTTTGTCGTCTGTGGCAAAACTGTTCGACCCCGCAGGATGGTTTGCTCCAATTATGATACAGGCGAAGAGCCTTATACAAGAATTATGGCTAGATGGAACCTATTGGGACGAAGTGGTTAAACCAATACGCCTAATAAAATGGTCCCAATTTGCAAATAACTTGCACACTATCTCCGAGATACAAATATATCGGTGAGTGAACTTCTCTCCCGATCGCGGCTGGAGCTATGCAGAGCACTTCTGCTCGCCAAACTAGCCTCGACCGTACAAACGAACCTAAACAGGAACGACCCTAATCGGAAATTGTATCTATGGTCCGATATAGAAATTGTCCCAGCGTGGTTAGAAAGACCACCACATACATGAAAACATACCTGTCTAACCGCACAGCTCAAATCATTGACTTGGTTGGGCCAGCAACTTGGCGACAAGTAGCCAGTGCTGATAACCCTGCGGATCTTGGCACAAGAGGTTGCAACCACCTGCACCTTACAACCACCACAGTATGGTGGAATGGCCCCAACTGGCTAGTCAAATGACCAGATGCGTGATCAAAATCGCCTGCGCGCAATATAATAGCCCCAGAAAGTCGAAGAATAGAAGGCTTTCATACAACTTTGGACGACACAGACATCCTAGAGCGACTTTCGTCGTTCCCCCGAGCCTTAGAGTAATAGCGTACATGTTTCAATTTGTACACCGCTTAAGAAATAAGGTTAAAAGCAACACCGAAAATCTTACGCTTTCACATCAAGACTTGCAACGAGCGAAAACGTCGTTGATCGAGTACACCCAAACTCGTTATTATAACAACGGACAAAGGCTTTTAATAACGTCAGAACCAATACACAAAAAGAGTCCAGTTCTCGTTCTGAACCCCTTTGTAGACTCAAAGGATTGCTTCGTACCAACGGTAGGATAGCAAACTCCAGTCTGAACTACAATGAGTGGTATCCCATTTTAATTCTTCATGCCGAACACCGACTAATGCCACAAATGATCCGACAAGAGTTTTATATCCCACGGCTCAATCCCTTAATAAAGCAATGCATTTTCATGTGTAAACTATATACGCTACATAAGCAGAAGTTGCGAAAGCAGATTATGGCAGCTCTACCACCTGAGAGCTGTAATTTTACTCTGCCCTTTGGACCTTTCCAACTTAAGGCTTCAATGCTCAGATCTTCCACCATAACGAAAGGGTACGTGGCCGTTTTTGTATGTTTCACAACCAAAGCTGTGCATTTAGAGCATGCTCGGATCTGACAACTGCAGCTTTCATTGCGGCATTTGCACGCTTTGTCGGTCGGAGAGGCTTTCCTTCCAAAATCATGAGCGATAATGGAAAAACGTTCATCGGTGCCAACCGAGCCACAGAAATAGAATTCCTAAAGTTTACACAGGAAGTCTCACCGAAAATCATTGAAAAATACGCACCTCAAGGCATTAATTGGCAATTTATACCCCCAAGTGCCCCACACATGGGCGAACTATGGGAATCGGCAGTGAAAAGTTTTAAATCACTTTTCAAGAAAACAGCAGGCAATTACAAATTTACTTTCGAATAGTTTACGACTCTGCTAATTCGAGTGGAAGCCGTCTTAAGCTCAAGGCCGCTCTCCGCAAGATCCCTCCGATTTTAAAACCGTAGGTTAGGTTAGGTTGCAAGGGCTGAGCTGAAACCACAAGGTAACTGCTCAATAGTTAGGCCACCAAAGGGCCCATTGTATACCCCACACGGTCCCGAAGAAAGGACCCTTTCCCTGCCTAACAGGTCAATCTAATATAAACGCACAGCGTTTGCCAGCGCACAGGCGCCTACACGCAAATATTTGAGCTACTTAAATTGAATTGCTGTCAACAAAACAGACAATTACATATGTAAAATTTTTCATTTTACATTTTTTTGCTGAACAAACCTCACAAAAATGAACATATTGAACAATATGGAAGATGTCGTAGTTTTGAGCAGAATGTATTGGAGGCGTTATAGGCGTGATAGGAACTATTTAAGAGTCGGAATTCATTTGGATTTCAAAGGACTGGCTTCAATGTTCTAAAAGAAAAAGATCCTGATTTGTTTTTGAAGTCCGTGAGGATGAATTATGAGAACTTCCGAGTATTGCTAGAGGTTCTAGAGCCGTTTTTGATTAAGCAATCAAAGAGACCAGCAATTGATCCAGAGCAACGACTTTTTGTTGCACTGTAGTAAGTATTGAATAAACTTCACGCCATTGCAAGTAAAGATAATATGGAGCAAATTTAGTTTTTTGGCCCACGGGTGCACTTTGCATAGCATTTGCATGCAATTTCGTATTGGGTTGGAAACTGCGCGAAGTATTATTTTGGAAACCTGTCAAACAATATGGGACCAACTATCCCCTATCTACGTGAGTGTTCCTTGTGAAGAAGAGTGGAGACAAATTTCCCATAAGTTCCAACAAGACACTGGTCTACCGAACTGTATCGGAGCATTAGATGGGAAGCATATTAGGATTGTATGCCCAAAGAACAGCGGATCACAGTATTTCAATTACAAAAAATACTTCAGTATTGTATGAATATATATGTATATTAAAATATGCGTATTTTAACTGAACCTCTTTCAAAGGTTCTATTGGCGGTTTGTGATAGCAATTACACGTTCACATTTCTCGACGTTGGCGCTTCTGGCAGTAGAAGCGATGGTGGTGTCTTTAGAAATTCACAAGTGGGAAACAAATTTTTGAACAACGAGTTAAATATCCCTCCAACAACAAATTTACCTTATATACAAACAGTGTTTCCGTACTATTTGGTAGCTGACGCAGCATTTCCTTTAAAACCAAATATTATGAAGCCTTTCGCCAGAAACGTTACGGAGGAAAGAGACAAGTACAACAAACACATATCGCGGGCACGTATACGAATTGAAATTGCCTTTGGTTAGAAAATGTAGGAATCCTTAATGCCTCAAGTTTTCAAACCAACTTTTTTCAGGTATTCTCGCTGCTATGTGAAGAATATTTCATAAACCTATACATTTTGCACCACATAATGCCAAGAAGGTAAATTAAATGTTAAAATCTATATTTCTTAAAAATGCTTGGATGTAAACTTGAATATCTTATCTCAATAGGTTGTTCTAGCTTTTACGCCTTCAAAAACTGAATGAAGAATACGAAGACAATTTACCTGTAACCTTGAGTAGCATTGACCGAAATAATCTTCAAACTTCAAACTCCTCAACTCAAGAATCACTGCAAAACAGAATAATTCTCTCAGAATATATAAATACAAACCACCCATCTACTTCTTAGGCCCGCTTTCATAAAAGCCGGTTAAATTATTCCTAATCGGTGATTCCTTAATCACTGATTTTCTGAATCGACAATTTGGTTTTCACCAAAGCCTGGTTAAGTTATCGCCGATTAGACACATCATTGTGAATAAATTAGCAAAAAATTGCATTGTGAATTGGCAAAACAGCTGGTTTTCGTTTTGTTTACGTTTTCACAGAAAGTAAATTAGTGAATTGGCTGAATTAATATATTAGTAATGTTCTTTAAATGGCAAACAAACATGTATGACCATACATTGTGACCTGTATTATGAGGGTAAAGAGTATGAGACACGTTTAAAAGGGAAAAAATCAGGCCATTCATCTAAAGAGCTGCGTATAGGTCTTGGTTTGCCGGTTGGACCGAATTCCCATAAAATTCCACCACCATGGTTGATTGCACAGCAACGATATGGTCCACCACCATCATATCCGAATTTAAAAATTCCAGGTTTCAACGCACCCATTTCAGAGGGTACATCATTTGGCTATCATGCTTTGTTGTTACCAAGCTTTGATGGTACAACAGCGATATGGTCGAAGGCAACTGGTATGTGTTACGATGAACAAAAGTTAATATCCTAATCTAAATTATTTTGTTTAGGAGAATTTGAGTGCGTTGCTACATTGGAGGGACATGAAAATGAAGTAAAAAGTGCATTTTGGTCAAGTTCCGGCAACCTTTTAGACACATGCTCGCGGGACAAATCGGTATGGATTTGGGAATTGGCTAGTGATGATGAATTCGATGTTGTTGTTGTTGTAGCGCTACTTAGCCCTACCCTGATTAATTCGATTGTGCTGCTGTACTCAATTCACATAACCAGGATGGCATCAGCTTCCTATGGTAATACAATAAAAATGTATGCTGAAAATGCCACAGATAACGATTGGTCCGGGTAATGAGGAAGGTATATACACCTTATCTGGCGACCATTCGCGAACTACGTCAATGCCGTTAAATGGAATCCAGCACATGAAGGTCAACTTATTTCATGTAAATTATGGTATCTTCAATTAATTTAATAAAATCAAGTTTGATTAAAATATTGTATCATTTCATTGAGTTTCTTTAAAAGATGTTCGTATGTTAATTTGAAATAAACCTGAATATTTTAGAACAGGTATTTTAGTATGTATACTAAGGTAGAAGTGCCTTGTTTTATGTTTACGAGCCGATAATACCGTGGAATGTTGAAGTAATTGGAAATCTTGTACTCGTTGGCTGAGTGTCCTGTTGCAAACAGTCAATAATCCAATATAATTCACATATTCTGATTTATTCGTTAAATAACAAAGCAGAAGAGAATGTTCAGAAAATTCGATTGGATTTTGTTTAATTGAAGCTGTGTTAAGCTATGGCAACAATATGTAACGATATCAAATTCAGATCCTTCAACATTCAATCACAGAATAGGTAAGCTTAGAAGTTATTCCCTTTTTGCAAATCATTTTATTCAATAAATATAACTTAATAACTTATAACTTAATAACTTGTTTACTTGGTAAGAAAATGTTCATGCAGAGTTTTGTAAAGCTTTGCAGCTTTCCGAGGCCCCAGCCAAATTACAAGCGAATTTTCCAAAATTCTGTAGCAGTGTTACGGCATCAGTTTTGTTCACGGGCTTAATGCTAGTCAAAGCAGAAACCAGCTAAAATAAATATTTAATCAGAATCAAGAGTTAAGTTAAAACTATTTCAGACAAACCTTCTGATGTGTACTTGATTCACCCGTTCCATAATCCATTCCGGCGAACGTTTTTCAAATTGTTTGTAAGTCTCCATAATTTTGTCTCCCTCTTCTGGGCTCAATGCAACCATAAGCGTTAAATCGGTTAGCAAGGATATGCGGGTTAAATTTTTCAAAGCTGCATGTGGTTCCTAAATAGAAATATTTGTAGAAATAGTAGACTTGTTTTAACAGCATCTATACTTACTTATAGCAGCACGCGAGGTTCATACTGTTTTCCAAGATCTTTGAGACGCTGGTATATATAATCAGGATTGAGTGTGTGAAGCAGCTGAGAGCATCGAACTTCTTGCATAGTCCTAATTTAACCATTTCACCAATGAAGCGTACAATTTTAGTTTTTGATTCGATATTGGGTTGATTCTTTTTACGTATATGGGTATTTCCATGGTCGAGAACGCGACAGTCGTACGCCTTTCAAGTGCATAGACCAAAAGTAAAAAAAATAAAAAAAATATGTGTTGTTATTATTCGATAGCTTTTCATTATGACTATGTGTAGTACAAAATGTAGGAGCTTTCGATAATTTGTTTCCAATTCATTAGCAATAAACATGGGATCAAGAACGCGACAAAAAATAGAACTTGCTTTCGACTACATATAGAAAAATGCAAGATTCTGCGAAACGAAACAATATATTTTAGAATGATTAATTTAAACTAAAAAGGACTAAAAAGGGCTTTTTTTGATACATTTCTTGTTGATATATTTTTATCGGTTTTTTTTTTACAAGCTTAAATCTAATTTAGCACGTGACATTTAGAACGCGACATATTTTCCGTCATGTTTCTAACGACGATTACTATAATAATTCCAATTCAAAAAATGAAATTGAAAACTAAAATAAAAATTCATATAAGAAAATAACTAAAAATAAATAAGAAATGTTTTTTTTTATGAAATATTTTTTTTCAATGAATATGCGGTTTGAGCTACTTTTAATTTCAAATGATCGTTTATTTTTTTCTTCAGCATTTTTTTTCTTTTCGCGCAACTTTTTCTGCCTTAAACGGTTTTTTTCTTTTTGCTCTTTCCACACCTTCCTATTATTTTTTTTCAATTTCGATAGCTTTGCGCGGTGTTTTCGCATTCTCTCAGCTGCTTTATCGTGATATTCTTTAAACTAAACGGGATTTGTGCTTAATTTGTCAAAGTACCGTTTTGATATTTCTTTTCTTGCTAAGCCACATATTTTACCCATCTATATAAATAAATATACATGCTAAAAAAAGCAAAAAAAAAAAAACATATTTTTCAAAAAAGTTATACTTACGGTAGCGAACGCGACAACCTTCAAAAACCAATTAAAATAATTTGTATGAATCTAATATACTGAAACTTTTTTTTTTAAATTTAGGCCACTAAAATTGATTTAAATATAAATTTGCAGCCACGTGTTACGATCGATCGCAAACTACTGATAAAAAATAATGATTTACGGACAAGAACGCGACAAAACAGTATCAATGAAAGCAAAATAAAAATTTACCGTTATCGAGCTTCGTTTGGTCTCGTTGAATTTTTTGAATTCATTGTTGTTCCTAGCAAGATTTAATAAGACTAGTGCAAACATAATGAGAATTTACGTATTATCAAAAAATACAAAAATAAAAAGGCATTAATGGTACACAAATGCTACTCTCTACGCTTTTTCAACTTTTAGGTCATTTTTTTAGTAAAAACATTTGAGATAAGCTGCAAATCATATTATATTATAAAAATGTATATATTTTTTTTATATAATATCAGAAAAAATTATTTGTTTATCACTATTTTAATTTTTGCTCCCGGTAGACCTTTCTATGGAAAAACCCATATGCCATTTGAATTCTTTGCGTAACATCTCTGAAAGATCGTTAGCAACATCAGCATTGTATAGGTTAACAATGGCAACAAAGCGTGAAAGAAAGGGCAGTAAATCCAAACGTGTTCTGTAATAGGAGTATAAATGCATTATAAAAGTGATACTTTTTAGGCAAGAAAAATGCATACCTCTGTACTGTAAAAATTGATTTCGTCAGCTTTTTCCGATTGTTCTTTGTATTGAAATTTAGCAGGAATTCAATTGCTGCCGAATCTATAAGCTCCTTGTTGACACAATTGTTTAAGTTATTCATCATTCATATATGGTCGAAATGTTGTTTGCTGTGTGATTCTTGAACTGAGATACGTCCGACTTCCATGAGTTGCTGGCGTTAGTGGCAGTTGCGCTGAATATGGTGGTGCTCGCTGCTTTAGTGGTTGGTGCACCAACTGCTCCACGTGTGGCATATGGGGCGCCCTTCCATTTGCGTGCCTCAAGCCTTTGCTTGCTCTGCTCTGATGAAGATGGTGATGGTGTTTCGCGGTGAGCTGAAAGTAAATGAAATATGGATTACTAAGTCAAACTATATAAGCCAAAAAATTTTAACTAACCTAAAGTGTGATGTTTTATTTTATATTTATTTATAAATACATATATTTGTACACATTACATTTATTTAAATTTAATTGTTTTTAATTTTGTTGTTGACAACAGATAAAATTTCCACCTGCACTTCATCCTTTACAGAAGCAGATAGTCGAGAAAATTTCTCCCTCAGCAAATCGAAAAATTTTTCGTCTTCTGTTGCTCCTCTTGGTTGTGCATCATATTTTGACTTCATTCTATTGAGGACGTCCTCAAATAAATCGCCCATCTTCCTTCTCTTAGCCGATGCTTCTCGGTGGGGGGATGCATCTTCGTCATCATTTTTCAGCCCAATGTTTGTACTTGTACTGAAATGACCAAAACAAAGATATTACATTTATGCTACCATAGCCACTTGTACTAGCACTACCACTACCACTTGTACTACCACTTCCACTGCCACTTGTACTACCATAGCCACTTGTACTACCACTACTACTATCACTTCCACTGCCACTTGTACTACCATAGCCACTTGTACTACCACTACTACTACCACTTCCACTGCCACTTGTACTACCATAGCCACTTGTACTACCACTACTACTACCACTTCCACTGCCACTTGTACTACCATAGCCACTTGTACTACCACTACTACTACCACTTCCACTGCCACTTGTACTACCACTTGTACTACCATAGCCACTTGTACTACCACTACTACTACCACTTCCACTGCCACTACCATTACCAAAACCACATACCTATCACCATCCGCCGAATCGTTTACGAAAGCCATAGCCTCCTTAAACTTCCACTGTTTTCGCCGCACGCTTCCACTTCCAGAAGCACAGGTCCCTTCCGCCTTTTCCCTGCGGTAACGGTCGCACAAAGAACGCCACCTAGTTCTACAATTATAAGCTAAAAAGGGTACATTAACTACTTTGTTATACAACACAGTAAGTTTATACTAACCAGTATTCCCCATTGCTACCGCAACTGCTTCCCAACCTGCATCCTTCAAGTGTTTGTTCTTGTACTCCTTGCACCTTTTTACATAAAGGCACTCGTGGCTTTGTACGACTCTATCAATGTTTCGTTGCATATCTAAACAAATATATAATGTCTGTTCGCTACGGAAAAGAAATAATTACAACCGAACTGTTCTGCTGTTCAAATGCAATGATTTTATTGTGTAATTTAGGCACAAGACAAAGTAAAGAAAAATGAAAGTAGCGGGTAACTGTCCCAAAATATATGTACATATTCATATTAGTTCAGGTGGCGTGATGTTATGTTGCTATCGGCATTTATGTACCTACCAATTAGCTAAATATGCAAATAATAAAAAGAGATGAGTTCGCCCGCATGATATATGTGCATACCTATGTACACATGTACCTACAGTGTGGGTATGCAGTGGTGTGTACATGGCTAGCGAGCGGCGCTCCGTCAGAGTTTGTTGTTGTTTATGCACATTGGTGAGTGCAAGTCAATCTTGCTATGAGTTAAGGTGTATCCACACTCGGCAAATCCTGAACATCCTGCCCGGTCGAGTCATTGGACTCGAAATATTCGCCGTCCAGTAATCTGCACAATTTTTGAACTGCCCGGGTAATTGTGCCGTTCGCCGTCTGGAACGTAACATTGCGGACGAGCCCATCGCTGCCCGGGTGAGTTGCCGTTATGCGCCCTAACCGCCAGTGAGTGGGGGGCAAGTTCTCATGCCTGACAAGAATGATGTCACCAACGCCCACGTCTCTCGATGGCTTCTGCCACTTGTTGCGAGTGTGCAAAGTTGACAAATACTCCTCGCTCCAACGTTGCCAAAAGTGTTGATGAAGTTGGCGCACCAACAGCCTCTGATTTATTCGGTTGGGTGGAATCGAACCGACATCGGCTTCAGGCACTGCTACTATGGACTCACCGATCAAAAAGTCGCCACGCTAACTTATCGCTCGGATCATCATACAACGGTGTGATTGGTCGAGAATTTAAGCATGCCTCAATGCGAGTTGACAACGTCTGAAGTTTATTTATTCATTATAATCTAGGATATACAAAATTCCTTACAGACTATTTACAGTTGATAACTAAAATAAGCAAAACATAATAATTACACATATTCATTAAGCAATAGTTTAAACCTACACTTAGCTATTGAAAAATCAATGTCATTCGAGTTATGTAGCATGTTATATTCCCTCATAGCCCGAGAAATTGGTGAATTTGATGCATAAGTTGTTCTAACTCTATCAATAGCAAAAAAATCATGATTTCGTAGTACACGAGGCGGAATGTTAAAGTTTATACGATCCAACAGCAATGGCGACTCAATCGTCCCCTGTATAATATCAAAAATAAATAACAGCGATAAGATTGACCTTCTACTATCCAAAGACTTCAAGTCGATCAGCAGACACCTAGAACTATAAGCCGGCACTGGATCCTCAAAATGTAACGACCGAAGAGCAAATCTGAGGAAATTTTTTTGAACTCGCTCAAGTCGTCCAATATGACAAGCATGATATGGCCCCAGATGAACACCCCATATTCCAGCTTGGATCGCACTAAGGATGTGAAAAGCAATTTTAAAGTATAAGGATCGCTAAAGTCCGTACTGAAGCGGCGAATAAACGCAAGCATGGAATAGGATTTCGCAATTACATGATTAATTTGACTATGAAAAAGAAACCTTGAATCGAAAATTATCCCGAGATCTGAAATTTCATCAACTTTTCTCAGAATATATTCACCTATACTGTAAGAGGCTGGAGTGGGATTTCGAGATTTAGAAAAAGAAATGGTAAAGCATTTGCTAGTGTTTAGGTACAGACGGTTATTGCTGCACCAATCAATCACATTGTCAAGATCGGATTGGAGCATAACAGAATCAGTGGGACTTGTAATTGTTTTAAAAATTTTCAAATCATCCGCGTATAATAAAAAATTAGAGTATTTAAAGCAAAGACTTATGTCATTGATAAAAATTACAAATAAGAGCGGTCCCAGAACACTTCCCTGAGGTACGCCCGACGTTGCAATAAAAGGGCGTGAGCATGCTGATTGTACCATAGTGACTGCGCTCCAACGACTCTCACTAAGTGATATTTGGCAGATTTGACCGCTGCCTCCCACAGCCCCCCTTGGTGTGGAGCACTAGGAGCTATGAAGTGCCATGTTGTTCCGATGCTAGCCAATGACTGTTGGATGAATTCGTTCTGCCATGCAGCTAAGTCTTCTTGCATCAATCTATTGGCGCCAATGAATGCAGTGCCGTTGTCACTATAGAGGTTTGTGCATGGACCGCGCCTGCTAATGAATCTGGTGAAGGCATCCAAGAACGCTTGTGATGATAGGTCATCCACCACTTCTATATGGACGGCCTTGGTGGTCATACAAACAAATATTGATAGATACGTTTTTACCTTGGTTCGCGACCTTTTTGTGCCAACACGCACCAAGAATGGGCCACAATAGTCGACGCCTGTGGAGACGAAGGGCCGTGCTGCTTTGAGTCTTTGCGTTGGTAATGATGCCATCTGCTGAGAGAGGGTTACGCCTCGATGTCGTCGACAAATAACGCAGTAGCCAATAGCGCGTACGTAGATTTTGAAGAACAAGCTGCGGACCACCGTGAAGTGTGGTCTCATGGGCATGCCGTATCATCAGGTGAACAAGGGCCCCGTGCTTGGACAGAATTATGGGAAATCGACGATCTTCTGGCAAAGTCTGCTTTGCTAAGTCGCCCTCCAAGTCTCAAAATGCCATCTTGGTCCAAGTAAGGATTTAATGATTTCAGTTTACTAGAGGTGGATATGCACGATCCCTTTCGAAGTTGAGCAATGTCTGCCGCAAAGTGTGTTTGTTGCTCCTTTCTAATCAATATCATCAGAGCATTGTCCATTTCAGCGGTGCTGACGATAGTCCCTCGGTTACGGCGGCGTGTAGGGGCCCAGCGGAGTAGTATTGCTACAGTTCGCAGAAGTTTGAGGAGCGAGCTAAAACGTTCATTTAGCGGTATTGATTTTCCATCAAGTAAACGTGTGGTAAGATCAGGCATCAAAATTGTTGTTGTCACCAGAGACGCAACTCGAATTTCACTTTGCGCTATGCTTCGTTCCTCGTCGGTTTATGTACGTTCGGGCAAACTGGGCAGTGGCTCATCTAGCAGCCACTTCGGGCCATGCCACCATAGGGGGTGACTGACTAATTCCGATGATCGAATACCTCTGCTAGCGCAATCAGCTGGGTTCTGCGCTGATGTCACATAGTACCAACGTTCTGGTGATGTTAGCTCTTGAATTTGGCGTACACGGTTAGATATGTCCGGCTTGAGCGTGGTGGGCTGTTTGCTTAGCCAACACAACACAATCTGAGAGTCAGACCACAAATAGTATGAGGTGTCTGTTAACCGCAATGCTATACGAACGTTTTCAAGTGTAACAGCGAGCAAGTGAGCTGCACATAGCTCGAGGCGTGGTATAGTTGCACCTTTGAGTGGCGCTACCTTGGTACGGGCCGTTACCAATGATACAGTTGATTGACCATCTTCGTTTGTGGTTTTGGAGTAGATCACAGCCGCATAGGCAGATGGACTGGCGTCGCAGAATCCTAGCAAGGTAGTTGATGCACCCACTGTCATTCCCAACCGTGGAACGCGTATGTGATTTATACTATCAAGATCGCTGTAAAACGCAGCCCAGGTGCTGTGAAGATCGTCTGGCAGTGGGGCATCCCAAGACAACCCAGCAGCCCACAGCTTCTGAATGAATATTTTTCCGGCAACCACCACCGGCGCCAACATACCTGTGGGATCAAAGAGCTTTGCGACCTCACTCAGGACACGTCGTTTTGTCAGGCAGCCGCTTCCGGGTTTGAAGATCCCCTTGAAAAAAAGTTCATCTGTTGTTGGGTCCCGCCGCAGGCCAAGAACCGTGGCTGTTGATGACTCAATGACTAGCTCTGAAAGAAAATTGTTATTGTTCTTGAAGTATGATAGGAACTCACCACTGTTTGAGTTCCACTTGCGTAACCGAAATTGACCCTCAGCCACAATTGTGCTCACATTGGCTGCGAGAGTGACGGCCTGATCTTCTGTGTCGCAACTAGTGAGAAAGTCGTCTACGTAAAACGACGATAGGATCGCATCCCGTGCCACTGCTGCCTGATGATTGTCGCTTATTATTTTAAAATTATCGTATGCGCATTGATGCAATGCGCGAACCGCGTTGTAAGGACTACTAGCCATGCCGTACGTAACCGTCCTTAAACGATATACTGAAATAGCTTCTGCTGGTGATTATCTCCAAATAATGCGCTGGAAGTCTCTGTCTTCCGGTCTGATCAATACCTGCCGGTACATCTTCTCAATGTCGGCCGACAACGCTATTCGAAAACGTCGAAAACGAAATATGATGTTGAGTAGTGGATCTTGGATAGTGGCCCCCACCAACTGAATGTCGTTTAATGAGACGCCGGTTGTGGTGCGTGCCGAGGCGTTGAACACGACGCGAAACTTCTCCACTACTGCATGGTGAGGGATGTAGTAGGTCGATTCCTCATCGCCGCGCTGCTGAACACGCTCCATGTGGCCCAGCTCGACATACTCGCGCATGAACGCCCTATACTTCTCGCTGAGCTCGCTATTCCCTGCGAGTAGTCGCTCAAGATGACGGAACTGACGTAGCGCATTTGTGAATGATTCTCCTAGTCGTGGCGCATCTGGACGAAAAGGTATAGACACGACATAGTGGCCATCAGTTGTGCGAGAATGAGTTGATGAAAAGATTCGTGCGCATTCATCATCGGCGGTGTAATTTTGAGATGGAACCTCTTCTAACTTGAAAAAGCTTCGTATGAGCTCCTCCAAGTGCACATCCTCGTCGTGAAGCTGTGCGGTAACTGCGAGTGTTGGCGGTTCTGCAGACTGCGTGCCCGATGCTGGGCCAAAAACAACCCATCCAAAGCGTGTTCGTTGGGCGTGTGGCTCATAGATACCGCCGCATTCCAAATCCCTTTCGACGACTTGGCCCCAGACGTCAGCACCAATGAGGATGTCGACATTGCTAGGTGTTCCAAAATGAGCATCGGCTAACTCCAATTTAGATAGGTGCGGCCACTGTGTCATGTCAATAGGCACTGATGGGATAGCCGTAGTGAATTGGCAAAACAGCTGGTTTTCGTTTTGTTTACGTTTTCACAGAAAGTAAATTAGTGAATTGGCTGAATTAATATATTAGTAATGTTCTTTAAATGGCAAACAAACATGTATGACCATACATTGTGACCTGTATTATGAGGGTAAAGAGTATGAGACACGTTTAAAAGGGAAAAAATCAGGCCATTCATCTAAAGAGCTGCGTATAGGTCTTGGTTTGCCGGTTGGACCGAATTCCCATAAAATTCCACCACCATGGTTGATTGCACAGCAACGATATGGTCCACCACCATCATATCCGAATTTAAAAATTCCAGGTTTCAACGCACCCATTTCAGAGGGTACATCATTTGGCTATCATGCTTTGTTGTTACCAAGCTTTGATGGTACAACAGCGATATGGTCGAAGGCAACTGGTATGTGTTACGATGAACAAAAGTTAATATCCTAATCTAAATTATTTTGTTTAGGAGAATTTGAGTGCGTTGCTACATTGGAGGGACATGAAAATGAAGTAAAAAGTGCATTTTGGTCAAGTTCCGGCAACCTTTTAGACACATGCTCGCGGGACAAATCGGTATGGATTTGGGAATTGGCTAGTGATGATGAATTCGATGTTGTTGTTGTTGTAGCGCTACTTAGCCCTACCCTGATTAATTCGATTGTGCTGCTGTACTCAATTCACATAACCAGGATGGCATCAGCTTCCTATGGTAATACAATAAAAATGTATGCTGAAAATGCCACAGATAACGATTGGTCCGGGTAATGAGGAAGGTATATACACCTTATCTGGCGACCATTCGCGAACTACGTCAATGCCGTTAAATGGAATCCAGCACATGAAGGTCAACTTATTTCGTGTAAATTATGGTATCTTCAATTAATTTAATAAAATCAAGTTTGATTAAAATATTGTATCATTTCATTGAGTTTCTTTAAAAGATGTTCGTATGTTAATTTGAAATAAACCTGAATATTTTAGAACAGGTATTTTAGTATGTATACTAAGGTAGAAGTGCCTTGTTTTATGTTTACGAGCCGATAATACCGTGGAATGTTGAAGTAATTGGAAATCTTGTACTCGTTGGCTGAGTGTCCTGTTGCAAACAGTCAATAATCCAATATAATTCACATATTCTGATTTATTCGTTAAATAACAAAGCAGAAGAGAATGTTCAGAAAATTCGATTGGATTTTGTTTAATTGAAGCTGTGTTAAGCTATGGCAACAATATGTAACGATATCAAATTCAGATCCTTCAACATTCAATCACAGAATAGGTAAGCTTAGAAGTTATTCCCTTTTTGCAAATCATTTTATTCAATAAATATAACTTAATAACTTATAACTTAATAACTTGTTTACTTGGTAAGAAAATGTTCATGCAGAGTTTTGTAAAGCTTTGCAGCTTTCCGAGGCCCCAGCCAAATTACAAGCGAATTTTCCAAAATTCTGTAGCAGTGTTACGGCATCAGTTTTGTTCACGGGCTTAATGCTAGTCAAAGCAGAAACCAGCTAAAATAAATATTTAATCAGAATCAAGAGTTAAGTTAAAACTATTTCAGACAAACCTTCTGATGTGTACTTGATTCACCCGTTCCATAATCCATTCCGGCGAACGTTTTTCAAATTGTTTGTAAGTCTCCATAATTTTGTCTCCCTCTTCTGGGCTCAATGCAACCATAAGCGTTAAATCGGTTAGCAAGGATATGCGGGTTAAATTTTTCAAAGCTGCATGTGGTTCCTAAATAGAAATATTTGTAGAAATAGTAGACTTGTTTTAACAGCATCTATACTTACTTATAGCAGCACGCGAGGTTCATACTGTTTTCCAAGATCTTTGAGACGCTGGTATATATAATCAGGATTGAGTGTGTGAAGCAGCTGAGAGCATCGAACTTCTTGCATAGTCCTAATTTAACCATTTCACCAATGAAGCGTACAATTTTAGTTTTTGATTCGATATTGGGTTGATTCTTTTTACGTATATGGGTATTTCCATGGTCGAGAACGCGACAGTCGTACGCCTTTCAAGTGCATAGACCAAAAGTAAAAAAAATAAAAAAAATATGTGTTGTTATTATTCGATAGCTTTTCATTATGACTATGTGTAGTACAAAATGTAGGAGCTTTCGATAATTTGTTTCCAATTCATTAGCAATAAACATGGGATCAAGAACGCGACAAAAAATAGAACTTGCTTTCGACTACATATAGAAAAATGCAAGATTCTGCGAAACGAAACAATATATTTTAGAATGATTAATTTAAACTAAAAAGGACTAAAAAGGGCTTTTTTTGATACATTTCTTGTTGATATATTTTTATCGGTTTTTTTTTTACAAGCTTAAATCTAATTTAGCACGTGACATTTAGAACGCGACATATTTTCCGTCATGTTTCTAACGACGATTACTATAATAATTCCAATTCAAAAAATGAAATTGAAAACTAAAATAAAAATTCATATAAGAAAATAACTAAAAATAAATAAGAAATGTTTTTTTTTATGAAATATTTTTTTTCAATGAATATGCGGTTTGAGCTACTTTTAATTTCAAATGATCGTTTATTTTTTTCTTCAGCATTTTTTTTCTTTTCGCGCAACTTTTTCTGCCTTAAACGGTTTTTTTCTTTTTGCTCTTTCCACACCTTCCTATTATTTTTTTTCAATTTCGATAGCTTTGCGCGGTGTTTTCGCATTCTCTCAGCTGCTTTATCGTGATATTCTTTAAACTAAACGGGATTTGTGCTTAATTTGTCAAAGTACCGTTTTGATATTTCTTTTCTTGCTAAGCCACATATTTTACCCATCTATATAAATAAATATACATGCTAAAAAAAGCAAAAAAAAAAAAACATATTTTTCAAAAAAGTTATACTTACGGTAGCGAACGCGACAACCTTCAAAAACCAATTAAAATAATTTGTATGAATCTAATATACTGAAACTTTTTTTTTTAAATTTAGGCCACTAAAATTGATTTAAATATAAATTTGCAGCCACGTGTTACGATCGATCGCAAACTACTGATAAAAAATAATGATTTACGGACAAGAACGCGACAAAACAGTATCAATGAAAGCAAAATAAAAATTTACCGTTATCGAGCTTCGTTTGGTCTCGTTGAATTTTTTGAATTCATTGTTGTTCCTAGCAAGATTTAATAAGACTAGTGCAAACATAATGAGAATTTACGTATTATCAAAAAATACAAAAATAAAAAGGCATTAATGGTACACAAATGCTACTCTCTACGCTTTTTCAACTTTTAGGTCATTTTTTTAGTAAAAACATTTGAGATAAGCTGCAAATCATATTATATTATAAAAATGTATATATTTTTTTTATATAATATCAGAAAAAATTATTTGTTTATCACTATTTTAATTTTTGCTCCCGGTAGACCTTTCTATGGAAAAACCCATATGCCATTTGAATTCTTTGCGTAACATCTCTGAAAGATCGTTAGCAACATCAGCATTGTATAGGTTAACAATGGCAACAAAGCGTGAAAGAAAGGGCAGTAAATCCAAACGTGTTCTGTAATAGGAGTATAAATGCATTATAAAAGTGATACTTTTTAGGCAAGAAAAATGCATACCTCTGTACTGTAAAAATTGATTTCGTCAGCTTTTTCCGATTGTTCTTTGTATTGAAATTTAGCAGGAATTCAATTGCTGCCGAATCTATAAGCTCCTTGTTGACACAATTGTTTAAGTTATTCATCATTCATATATGGTCGAAATGTTGTTTGCTGTGTGATTCTTGAACTGAGATACGTCCGACTTCCATGAGTTGCTGGCGTTAGTGGCAGTTGCGCTGAATATGGTGGTGCTCGCTGCTTTAGTGGTTGGTGCACCAACTGCTCCACGTGTGGCATATGGGGCGCCCTTCCATTTGCGTGCCTCAAGCCTTTGCTTGCTCTGCTCTGATGAAGATGGTGATGGTGTTTCGCGGTGAGCTGAAAGTAAATGAAATATGGATTACTAAGTCAAACTATATAAGCCAAAAAATTTTAACTAACCTAAAGTGTGATGTTTTATTTTATATTTATTTATAAATACATATATTTGTACACATTACATTTATTTAAATTTAATTGTTTTTAATTTTGTTGTTGACAACAGATAAAATTTCCACCTGCACTTCATCCTTTACAGAAGCAGATAGTCGAGAAAATTTCTCCCTCAGCAAATCGAAAAATTTTTCGTCTTCTGTTGCTCCTCTTGGTTGTGCATCATATTTTGACTTCATTCTATTGAGGACGTCCTCAAATAAATCGCCCATCTTCCTTCTCTTAGCCGATGCTTCTCGGTGGGGGGATGCATCTTCGTCATCATTTTTCAGCCCAATGTTTGTACTTGTACTGAAATGACCAAAACAAAGATATTACATTTATGCTACCATAGCCACTTGTACTAGCACTACCACTACCACTTGTACTACCACTTCCACTGCCACTTGTACTACCATAGCCACTTGTACTACCACTACTACTATCACTTCCACTGCCACTTGTACTACCATAGCCACTTGTACTACCACTACTACTACCACTTCCACTGCCACTTGTACTACCATAGCCACTTGTACTACCACTACTACTACCACTTCCACTGCCACTTGTACTACCATAGCCACTTGTACTACCACTACTACTACCACTTCCACTGCCACTTGTACTACCACTTGTACTACCATAGCCACTTGTACTACCACTACTACTACCACTTCCACTGCCACTACCATTACCAAAACCACATACCTATCACCATCCGCCGAATCGTTTACGAAAGCCATAGCCTCCTTAAACTTCCACTGTTTTCGCCGCACGCTTCCACTTCCAGAAGCACAGGTCCCTTCCGCCTTTTCCCTGCGGTAACGGTCGCACAAAGAACGCCACCTAGTTCTACAATTATAAGCTAAAAAGGGTACATTAACTACTTTGTTATACAACACAGTAAGTTTATACTAACCAGTATTCCCCATTGCTACCGCAACTGCTTCCCAACCTGCATCCTTCAAGTGTTTGTTCTTGTACTCCTTGCACCTTTTTACATAAAGGCACTCGTGGCTTTGTACGACTCTATCAATGTTTCGTTGCATATCTAAACAAATATATAATGTCTGTTCGCTACGGAAAAGAAATAATTACAACCGAACTGTTCTGCTGTTCAAATGCAATGATTTTATTGTGTAATTTAGGCACAAGACAAAGTAAAGAAAAATGAAAGTAGCGGGTAACTGTCCCAAAATATATGTACATATTCATATTAGTTCAGGTGGCGTGATGTTATGTTGCTATCGGCATTTATGTACCTACCAATTAGCTAAATATGCAAATAATAAAAAGAGATGAGTTCGCCCGCATGATATATGTGCATACCTATGTACACATGTACCTACAGTGTGGGTATGCAGTGGTGTGTACATGGCTAGCGAGCGGCGCTCCGTCAGAGTTTGTTGTTGTTTATGCACATTGGTGAGTGCAAGTCAATCTTGCTATGAGTTAAGGTGTATCCACACTCGGCAAATCCTGAACATCCTGCCCGGTCGAGTCATTGGACTCGAAATATTCGCCGTCCAGTAATCTGCACAATTTTTGAACTGCCCGGGTAATTGTGCCGTTCGCCGTCTGGAACGTAACATTGCGGACGAGCCCATCGCTGCCCGGGTGAGTTGCCGTTATGCGCCCTAACCGCCAGTGAGTGGGGGGCAAGTTCTCATGCCTGACAAGAATGATGTCACCAACGCCCACGTCTCTCGATGGCTTCTGCCACTTGTTGCGAGTGTGCAAAGTTGACAAATACTCCTCGCTCCAACGTTGCCAAAAGTGTTGATGAAGTTGGCGCACCAACAGCCTCTGATTTATTCGGTTGGGTGGAATCGAACCGACATCGGCTTCAGGCACTGCTACTATGGACTCACCGATCAAAAAGTCGCCACGCTAACTTATCGCTCGGATCATCATACAACGGTGTGATTGGTCGAGAATTTAAGCATGCCTCAATGCGAGTTGACAACGTCTGAAGTTTATTTATTCATTATAATCTAGGATATACAAAATTCCTTACAGACTATTTACAGTTGATAACTAAAATAAGCAAAACATAATAATTACACATATTCATTAAGCAATAGTTTAAACCTACACTTAGCTATTGAAAAATCAATGTCATTCGAGTTATGTAGCATGTTATATTCCCTCATAGCCCGAGAAATTGGTGAATTTGATGCATAAGTTGTTCTAACTCTATCAATAGCAAAAAAATCATGATTTCGTAGTACACGAGGCGGAATGTTAAAGTTTATACGATCCAACAGCAATGGCGACTCAATCGTCCCCTGTATAATATCAAAAATAAATAACAGCGATAAGATTGACCTTCTACTATCCAAAGACTTCAAGTCGATCAGCAGACACCTAGAACTATAAGCCGGCACTGGATCCTCAAAATGTAACGACCGAAGAGCAAATCTGAGGAAATTTTTTTGAACTCGCTCAAGTCGTCCAATATGACAAGCATGATATGGCCCCAGATGAACACCCCATATTCCAGCTTGGATCGCACTAAGGATGTGAAAAGCAATTTTAAAGTATAAGGATCGCTAAAGTCCGTACTGAAGCGGCGAATAAACGCAAGCATGGAATAGGATTTCGCAATTACATGATTAATTTGACTATGAAAAAGAAACCTTGAATCGAAAATTATCCCGAGATCTGAAATTTCATCAACTTTTCTCAGAATATATTCACCTATACTGTAAGAGGCTGGAGTGGGATTTCGAGATTTAGAAAAAGAAATGGTAAAGCATTTGCTAGTGTTTAGGTACAGACGGTTATTGCTGCACCAATCAATCACATTGTCAAGATCGGATTGGAGCATAACAGAATCAGTGGGACTTGTAATTGTTTTAAAAATTTTCAAATCATCCGCGTATAATAAAAAATTAGAGTATTTAAAGCAAAGACTTATGTCATTGATAAAAATTACAAATAAGAGCGGTCCCAGAACACTTCCCTGAGGTACGCCCGACGTTGCAATAAAAGGGCGTGAGCATGCTGATTGTACCATAGTGACTGCGCTCCAACGACTCTCACTAAGTGATATTTGGCAGATTTGACCGCTGCCTCCCACAGCCCCCCTTGGTGTGGAGCACTAGGAGCTATGAAGTGCCATGTTGTTCCGATGCTAGCCAATGACTGTTGGATGAATTCGTTCTGCCATGCAGCTAAGTCTTCTTGCATCAATCTATTGGCGCCAATGAATGCAGTGCCGTTGTCACTATAGAGGTTTGTGCATGGACCGCGCCTGCTAATGAATCTGGTGAAGGCATCCAAGAACGCTTGTGATGATAGGTCATCCACCACTTCTATATGGACGGCCTTGGTGGTCATACAAACAAATATTGATAGATACGTTTTTACCTTGGTTCGCGACCTTTTTGTGCCAACACGCACCAAGAATGGGCCACAATAGTCGACGCCTGTGGAGACGAAGGGCCGTGCTGCTTTGAGTCTTTGCGTTGGTAATGATGCCATCTGCTGAGAGAGGGTTACGCCTCGATGTCGTCGACAAATAACGCAGTAGCCAATAGCGCGTACGTAGATTTTGAAGAACAAGCTGCGGACCACCGTGAAGTGTGGTCTCATGGGCATGCCGTATCATCAGGTGAACAAGGGCCCCGTGCTTGGACAGAATTATGGGAAATCGACGATCTTCTGGCAAAGTCTGCTTTGCTAAGTCGCCCTCCAAGTCTCAAAATGCCATCTTGGTCCAAGTAAGGATTTAATGATTTCAGTTTACTAGAGGTGGATATGCACGATCCCTTTCGAAGTTGAGCAATGTCTGCCGCAAAGTGTGTTTGTTGCTCCTTTCTAATCAATATCATCAGAGCATTGTCCATTTCAGCGGTGCTGACGATAGTCCCTCGGTTACGGCGGCGTGTAGGGGCCCAGCGGAGTAGTATTGCTACAGTTCGCAGAAGTTTGAGGAGCGAGCTAAAACGTTCATTTAGCGGTATTGATTTTCCATCAAGTAAACGTGTGGTAAGATCAGGCATCAAAATTGTTGTTGTCACCAGAGACGCAACTCGAATTTCACTTTGCGCTATGCTTCGTTCCTCGTCGGTTTATGTACGTTCGGGCAAACTGGGCAGTGGCTCATCTAGCAGCCACTTCGGGCCATGCCACCATAGGGGGTGACTGACTAATTCCGATGATCGAATACCTCTGCTAGCGCAATCAGCTGGGTTCTGCGCTGATGTCACATAGTACCAACGTTCTGGTGATGTTAGCTCTTGAATTTGGCGTACACGGTTAGATATGTCCGGCTTGAGCGTGGTGGGCTGTTTGCTTAGCCAACACAACACAATCTGAGAGTCAGACCACAAATAGTATGAGGTGTCTGTTAACCGCAATGCTATACGAACGTTTTCAAGTGTAACAGCGAGCAAGTGAGCTGCACATAGCTCGAGGCGTGGTATAGTTGCACCTTTGAGTGGCGCTACCTTGGTACGGGCCGTTACCAATGATACAGTTGATTGACCATCTTCGTTTGTGGTTTTGGAGTAGATCACAGCCGCATAGGCAGATGGACTGGCGTCGCAGAATCCTAGCAAGGTAGTTGATGCACCCACTGTCATTCCCAACCGTGGAACGCGTATGTGATTTATACTATCAAGATCGCTGTAAAACGCAGCCCAGGTGCTGTGAAGATCGTCTGGCAGTGGGGCATCCCAAGACAACCCAGCAGCCCACAGCTTCTGAATGAATATTTTTCCGGCAACCACCACCGGCGCCAACATACCTGTGGGATCAAAGAGCTTTGCGACCTCACTCAGGACACGTCGTTTTGTCAGGCAGCCGCTTCCGGGTTTGAAGATCCCCTTGAAAAAAAGTTCATCTGTTGTTGGGTCCCGCCGCAGGCCAAGAACCGTGGCTGTTGATGACTCAATGACTAGCTCTGAAAGAAAATTGTTATTGTTCTTGAAGTATGATAGGAACTCACCACTGTTTGAGTTCCACTTGCGTAGCCGAAATTGACCCTCAGCCACAATTGTGCTCACATTGGCTGCGAGAGTGACGGCCTGATCTTCTGTGTCGCAACTAGTGAGAAAGTCGTCTACGTAAAACGACGATAGGATCGCATCCCGTGCCACTGCTGCCTGATGATTGTCGCTTATTATTTTGAAATTATCGTATGCGCATTGATGCAATGCGCGAACCGCGTTGTAAGGACTACTAGCCATGCCGTACGTAACCGTCCTTAAACGATATACTGAAATAGCTTCTGCTGGTGATTATCTCCAAATAATGCGCTGGAAGTCTCTGTCTTCCGGTCTGATCAATACCTGCCGGTACATCTTCTCAATGTCGGCCGACAACGCTATTCGAAAACGTCGAAAACGAAATATGATGTTGAGTAGTGGATCTTGGATAGTGGCCCCCACCAACTGAATGTCGTTTAATGAGACGCCGGTTGTGGTGCGTGCCGAGGCGTTGAACACGACGCGAAACTTCTCCACTACTGCATGGTGAGGGATGTAGTAGGTCGATTCCTCATCGCCGCGCTGCTGAACACGCTCCATGTGGCCCAGCTCGACATACTCGCGCATGAACGCCCTATACTTCTCGCTGAGCTCGCTATTCCCTGCGAGTAGTCGCTCAAGATGACGGAACTGACGTAGCGCATTTGTGAATGATTCTCCTAGTCGTGGCGCATCTGGACGAAAAGGTATAGACACGACATAGTGGCCATCAGTTGTGCGAGAATGAGTTGATGAAAAGATTCGTGCGCATTCATCATCGGCGGTGTAATTTTGAGATGGAACCTCTTCTAACTTGAAAAAGCTTCGTATGAGCTCCTCCAAGTGCACATCCTCGTCGTGAAGCTGTGCGGTAACTGCGAGTGTTGGCGGTTCTGCAGACTGCGTGCCCGATGCTGGGCCAAAAACAACCCATCCAAAGCGTGTTCGTTGGGCGTGTGGCTCATAGATACCGCCGCATTCCAAATCCCTTTCGACGACTTGGCCCCAGACGTCAGCACCAATGAGGATGTCGACATTGCTAGGTGTTCCAAAATGAGCATCGGCTAACTCCAATTTAGATAGGTGCGGCCACTGTGTCATGTCAATAGGCACTGATGGGATAGCCGTAGTGATTGACGGTATGACAAGTGCAGCGATCTGAATCTCGAAACTAGAATGTAGTGACTTCAAAACAAGTGAAACGCTTCCCCGCGTACGAGTGAGGGAGTGAGCGCCGATTCCTTGGACAGGAACATCAAATTTGCATCTGCGGAGAGATAAAGAGTTAGCTAACTTATTTGTAACAAAACTGACCTGCGACCCCGGGTCACACAGAACTCGGGCTAAGCGTTGATTTGTTGGGTAACCATAAGCATATACCAAGGCCGTGGCCAACAGTATTGTCGGGTTCACATGAGCCAAATTGGTGACCGCGGAGGCCTCTAGTCAAATGTTCGGGCTTTTGGCATCCGTGAGTGTAGCTGCCGGTTGAGGAATTGTAGATGTCCCTGACGTAGTTGGAGATGCTGCGCTGGTTGCTGATTGCGCTTTCCGACACAATAGAGAGTTATGTTTGTGACCGCACTGACGACAGCTGCCTGAAGGACATTGTTTTACCCCGTGCTCCGGCTTAAGGCAGTTGAAGCACAACCCAGCTGATTTCACTGCCTCGTTACGTTCCGCATGGTCCATGGTGAGGAACCGCGGACACTTTGTTGTACGGTGCGACCCTTGACAGCAAGCGCACTTGGCTTCTCCGGATGCTGCGACGTGTGACTTGACTGCACGATGTGCGCCACTGCGACTGTGACCACGAAGACCGGTGTCGACACCGTTGGTCCACGTCACGAGTGCTGTACTGAGACTATGAGCGCGCTGACTCAAAAACGATAGTAGTTCATCTAATTTCGGAATCTCAGTGGGTGAGCATTCCATGTTCCACTCACGTTGGGTGATTGTTGGCAGTTTTGACACGATTACTGGTACAACTAGAGCATCCCATTCAGATACTGGCAGGCCCATAACACGTAGAGCTCGAATCGATTCGTGTACCGCATCCACAATCGCTAATAAGGCCTTGGATGAGTCATCCACTGCAGGCTTAATGTTGATAAGTCGGGACACATGCGTTTCAGCCAGTAGTTTCTTATTGTCGAATCGTTCGATAAGTGCTTGCCACAACTCTGCATACCCTCCAGAATATACACTACCAACTAAGGGCACCGCACTGGCACTTACTGCTTGCCTGAGTTTGCCTATCTTGTACGCTTCTGGATAATCGGTATTGTGCACGAGTACTTCAAAGGCATCTTTGAATGCCAACCAATTTTGAAACGTGCCGTCGAAAGTTGGTACGGCCAATCGCTCCAGCTTAACATCATTTTCACGGTTCCACTTCGGCGTAGCTGTGGCGAGAGATTTAATGCCCATAAGTGCGCGGTTTAGCTTAGTGCACGCAGCGTTATAAATATCTTCGACCTCTTGCGCCGTCGAGCAGCAGGACCACTTGCATGGTGGCCCTGTCGGATTTCTCGACATTGCCCACCTTCCAATTTGTAGTCGGAAGACCGGGTTTGTACACCTGGAGCAGTTCCAGGATGTCAGCTGGGTCCGATGGCGTCACTGAGACCCAGACGGCGCCTTAATACAGCTCTACCGACCTGGAGTCAGCACAGGCGACGAGCTTAACGTTGCCCGGAAACCACCCGGCATCTGTGTACGATGGCGGTGGACCATTGTTATCTTTTAGGACCTTTAACGGCCACAGTACAACACGCCAATGATCCGCCGACCCGGGTGAGCGCGTTCAGCCTCCCTGCGTCTTGGCCCTTTTCGGTGCCGTGAGATTAAACTCATCCATCGATCTCTGGTGCTTCGAGGTTTCATCACTCTCGGCCTAGTCCGGCTTGAAATCCGGAAACATGGTCGTCGCCCATTCAAGGGCACGCTAAGCTTTAGCCCAGACCTCCGCAGAGACATCCCCTTCCCTTATCTGTGAGGTGGCGTTCCTGCGCAGGACTCGGATTGCCCAATGCCTTTCTTGATGGTTGGGCTTTCTGTGTCCCCCGGCCCTAGAAGCAGTCACCCCCGCATCCCTAGAACCCCCAGCAGCCGACCCACCAGACGCTAGTCGCTGGGTGGCAGATCCACTGGTGGAGGCCAAGGGAAGGGCGGCGGTTGCACCCGAGGCCGCTGAAGCAGCGAAACGCCGAGGAGTTTTCTTGGCTAATTTAAGACCAGGCTCAGCCGTGGCCTTTGCGGAACAAGCTCCTGACGGCTTCTTAGGCGCAGAGCCGCCCTCCATGGTTATTTTTGTTTTATTTTTAATATCTTCCATAATTCAAACCAACGAGTAGCGGAGAAAGGGGAAGGTCCACCCGGACAGAGATCCGCATTGCCCAGGTAAGGCTGGTTAGATTCGAAGGTCGCCCCGTATTCGATGCACTCCGTTAGCGACTGGGCTATTTGAGGGCCCCCAGCCAGGCAGGGAAGGAGATGAGAAGGAGGATTGCGCAAAAGAAAGTAAAAATAGCGTCAGGGGGGCGAAGGTCGCCGCCCTAACCCCTAATCAATTTCTAAGAGGAGCTCCACTTTTGGCCATACCCGAGCCAGAAATGGACTCCCTTTACTAATTAACCGATGGGAACGAATTAAAATTCTCCGTCATGAATTTAGCCGCCGATGGAAGGACGAATATCTCAAAGAACTCCATAAACGATATCGGTGGAAAAACACCCAAGATTTTGCAGAATGCATCCTTATTGATGACGACTGCCTTCCTCCTACGGATTGGAGCCTTGGTTGAATAGAAAAGGTGCATTATAGGTGCGAGTAGTTGACCTACCGGCACACTAATTCGACCGCTAGTAAAGCTATGTTTTCTCCCAATTACTAGCAATACCGATAGCACGAATAATTAAAATAATAATAACAATCGCTCCACAGAGTAAAAAAGCGTCAATAACAATGTGCTATCTAAAAATCGAAAACCGCGTAAACATTACCATACAAAAACAAACTAGCTCACTAAAATATGCTTACACCAATTAAGTGCTTAACATCACATTATGAGACACTAAAGTCAATTATCTTCTCTATATAGATTACAAGGAATATGGAAGTTGATGCAGTCACCCCGACTCCAGCCATCCGCTCGGAGGTCACCGTTGCTCGAGCTAGGCATTACCCACCTAGCGTCTCGCAACCTCGACACCCATTCTGGCGGAACAACTAGCAACAACATCCCTGGAGTCACCCGGGGGCCCGATACCGCCCTCCAGCACCAACACCGTTCCCGCATCAGCAGAGGTCGCGCAATGTGGTCCGCACCCTGCAGCAGCTGCAACGTCTTCTAGTCTGATTCGACTAGGGGGGCCGGGATGGCTAAAAGAGCCTGACCAGCTACATCACTGGCGGTAGCAACCCTGCCGCCAGCACCAATTTCACCATACACCAACATATACATAATTACACGCACCAATTGTCAAACACACAAATATACTTATAAATAAACAAAGCTCAGTTCAAAATAATATTTATGCGAACTTCCCGCCTATTATGCGCCACACTTATTGGGTTTTTAAAAAAAAAATTGTAATTTTAAATATTAAATTTTGTTTCCCTTTTATTTGGAAGTCACGATGTGAGTGCAGTGTAGTGCCAACAGTGA
This sequence comes from Sphenella marginata, assembly GCA_951509765.1. Lineage (NCBI taxonomy): Eukaryota > Metazoa > Arthropoda > Insecta > Diptera > Tephritidae > Sphenella > Sphenella marginata. Next base: position 57,947,565 of record OX608078.1, on the reverse strand, counting down.
GCTAAAATGTTAGTGCTAAAATGTTTATGGTCCTTCGAGCCGGATTCGAACCGGCGACTTATGAATTTACCAGACGACTAAGCCGTCTAGGGGGGCGTCTAGAGGGGCTGTTATTTTATTCGTTTATTTCATTAGCATTGCAAGCTATTGTAATTCGCAATCAGCTTATGAAATATTCCATAGATATAGTTTATGTTGTCTAAAGCCAATCACGCGCCATGCCTCAGAGCCAACAGTGCTCGCCACCAATTAATTCATAAAGGGTGTGACATGTGTCCCGCACCTCTAAAGAACAAAAACAATTTAACATTTGCGCAACACGGTCGTCAGAACCTGAGCCAAATGATTTAATACAGCGATGGGCAAAACGGCTCGAACGAGTATTTTGCACTTACGGGCGAGCTTTGCACATTTAGGTGCAGGGTGAGGGACGTTCAAGTGCAGGTATGTGGGGCGAAGAACGCAGGAAGAGAATAATATATGAACAAATAGATACGGTTGATAAAGAGAGTATTTGGCCTTATTCGTATATGTTGCAATTATTGAGTATTTTAGGATAAACTAGGCTTCACTCGCAGACCCTCAAATATGTAATGTTAATTGTCACATTTGGGGCGTTAAATTTATCAAAAGCAAATCGTCTTTAATTGTATTAATTTTTATACCTTTACAAAATGTACGTATACATTAGGGTGATTCGTGTTACTGTGTATGTTTGTGCAATAGTACAAAACTCAGTCATGTTTAAATGGCTGCAATTATGTGACGGACTTTTCGTTTGAATGCCGGAGTACGCTCAGTCCGTCCAGGGTTCTGAAATTAGAAGTTCCCTGAAGGTCCTCTCAAGTGATAAAACCCTGTGATTATGTTTTGAATTCAACTGTATTCAACTTTATTTGTGGGATTTTATCCTCTTTTTGCAAATCTACAATCTTAATTTTAATTGGGTACTAATCCGTCTTTTCTTATTGATTATGGCTAGCTATAATAAAGGCGGCTGAGGTGAAAACCCCTGCTTGGCCCGACCGTTAGCGGAGGTGAAACCCACCACTGAATATAAAACATGCAATCGTGAGGTGAGAACCCCAACTACTATTCCTAGCTGCTGTTGCAAAACGACTTCCTTATTTCCTAAAAATCATCGTCCTACAGATTTTGCGGGCGGCAATTCTCTATTGCCGGGCGTAGCTAGGTTGGTGGCCTCTTAGCGTCGCTGTTGATTTTCTGTAAAACGTGCATTAGGGTGCGCCTAATATTGTAAAAAATAAAAGGTATGAATATGTTCTGAAATATGTATGTATGTATGTGCATGGGTATATTTGCTATATGTTTTGGGCAAACGCAGGTGTGCTTGAGGGGTAAAAGGGCGTATGTGCGAAATATCCAATTTCGGTGTCCTTCGTATACCTGAATATATAAGTAAAGGACTGAAGGTCCTGGTACACTAAAAAAATTAAAGGGCCAACTTGCCCTGGAAATAAAACACAAGAGATTAGAGTTTTACAAATTTAATGGGTTAATAGCTTCACCAAGACTTAAAGTTCGATTACTAATAAGGTTAGTAGTCCACACGCAACTGCCCCTAAATTCTGCGCTGCCCCCTTTTATAACGTTTAGCGCTGCTGTCTTCATGCGCAGAGTTTTGGTGCGTCGGCTTAGAATCCCCCTTCCAACGGTTAGCATGCACCGATGTCATGTGCAGGTATTTCAAAATCGTGTGAAACATATTTTGCTGACGCTATGTCTGGCTAGGTTCCTATTGCATGAGCTCACAGGTAAATACGGTGGGAAGCGACTGGCCTTGAGTTAGGCTGTTAGGTTGTAGCTAACTGCAATTATGCTGGCATGGCGGCACGTGTATTGGTATAGTGTGGGAATGCAATATGTTGGGTGCCGCAGTGTGTTAACTTATATAAAGTATGGATGTGTGGTTTATGTGTCAAACCGGCTATGTCCGCGATTTTGCAGCATGGCGTATGTGCAAAAATGTGAAATTCTGATATTCCTTCTCTCAAGTATTAAAATTCATTTTATTCACAATTCATAACAAAAGTATAAGTTAGTTTATGGTGTATATGTGTATGTGTATGTATATTAGGCTGGGTTGATTTGTATGGACGAAAGTTAACCGATATCGCGCCATCGATTTTTCGATAGGTTTTGGGCTCAGGAAAAAAAAGTTCCACTACGCATACCCCAAAAAATTATTTTCGAGCCTGCGAAATTTCATTTTTTTGAATTTTCTTCGACTTTGATTTTTAAGGTTTGCTTCATGACCTACTAAACAAATTTTCATTTGGTTTTCAAATTTCTATGTAAACCCTTTCCGACCCAAAAATGTCCGCTAAAAACGTTGGCGATAACAGTTTTTTGAAAAAAACAATATTTTTTGGGTTTTGGGGAGTGTTTTGGTCAAAAAATCTATTTTTTCACTATTTTTTTTTTTAAGGGTTTCTTCAGCATACATGCAAACACTTTTTCGATGAAATCGAATTTGTCTCACATATCCTGTCCCACTCAAAATTATGCGCTAAAAACGTTGGTGATAACAGTTTTTTGAAAAAAAATTTGTTTTCGGTTTTGGAACATATTTTGGTTGAAACATCTACTTTTTCAATTTTTTCAATTTTCAAGGCTCCAAATCCTTTTTTATGTATATTTTTCGGTGTCAATTAGCGTAGTCCCATGTGAATTCATGTGCTAAAGACGATGGTAAATTCAGTTAAAAAAAAATAAATTATTTAATGGAGTTTTGGATGAATTTTGGTCGAAAAAACCATTTTTTTAGATTTTTCATTGACAAAACTCTATTTTAGTATTCATTTGGCGATATAATGAAAAAATCACTGAAATTTCTTTGTTTTCTCTTCCTTCTTGATTAATCAAGTAAAGACCCTTTTTGATTAAACGAAAATCATAATTAATCGATTGAGTAATCATAATTTCGATTAATCAATTAATCGCACAGCACTAGTATTAATACATAACTATATACGTAAGTTTGTTAAATCTCCGTGACACCACAAAACCAAGTAAGCCGTCTTAAGGCGTGATAAATGCAAAACCTAGCCTCAGTTATTTTCCCAACTACTTACTTGGTTTTGCATTTGTCAATGATCGACATTGATGTCTGAATATCGGTCACTAATATCGATCACTAATACATATGAAATCGCACCAGGAAGAGAAAACAAAGAAATTTCAGTGATTTTTTCATTATATCGCCAAATGAATACTAAAATAGAGTTTTGTCAATGAAAAATCTAAAAAAAGGGTTTTTTCGACCAAAATTCATCTAAAACTCCATTAAATAATTTTTTTTTTAACTGAATTTACCATCGTCTGAATTTACCATCGTCACATGAATTCACATGGGACTACGCTAATTGACGCCGAAAAAAATACATAAAAAATGATTTGGAGCCTTGAAAATGAAAAAAATTGAAAAAGTAGATGTTTCAACCAAAATATGTTCCAAAACCGAAAACAATTTTTTTTTTCAAAAAACTGTTATCACCAACGTTTTTAGCGCATAATTTTGAGTGGGACAGGATATGTGAGACAAATTCGTTTTCATCGAAAAAGTGTTTGCATGTATGCTGAAGAAACCCTTAAAAAAAAAAATTGTGAAAGAATAGATTTTTTGACCAAAACACTGAGTTATTTTTATTTTCTGTTTTTCCGACAGGGTGAATGCTAGATTTATATTGGAACGATTTTCCGTCATCCCTTGTCAATTTTTGTTTGTTTACAAACCGGTTTCGGCGATCCGCCATCTTCAGGGTAAGTTTTCGTTCTGATCTGTGTCTATCCGTTGTCCAGTATTTATAGTTTGAATGCTGTAGGTAAAGTTAGTATGCGTGTATATAGTTCGTGCGTTAGGTTCGTGTTTCACGAATGTTCCCAAGCGGCAAGCTGCAATAGGGCTGTTTTGAAACTCGTCTACTAGTTTGTTTGTCAGGCACTGCTGAACGCTATGTAATGTCAGGTAATGCTTAATGTTCTCGAGCGGCAACTCGTTAACTAGTTTGTGGGTCAGGTAATGTTAATCATGTGCTTGAATAGAAGTCGGTAATTTTTGTCCTTTGGTTTGTTTTGTGTGTTCGTTCGTTTATCGTTACTTGTCTGGTTATTGTACCTGCTGCGTTGTTTTGTTTTTTTGTAGACTAGTTTAGAGGTTCGAATATTGCATCAGAATTGGTGCCAGTTTGTTCGTTTATTATTCTTCCGTCAAATGTCTTTAGTTTGTATATTTCCATGTTCTCAAGCACATTTAAGCGTCGCCCTTTTGTTTGCACGTGAAGTGTTTTGGCTGTGCTTTTGATTTTAGCCGGGGTGCATTTGTTTTCATACATGTGGTTAGCAAAGTTCGATTCTGGTGTGATGGAGGGTTTCCGTGTCTTTCGGTTGTAGTCCCTGATATGTTCCCGAAATCGTGTACTTATTTTCCGTCCTGTTTGTCCTATGTAGCTGTGCTGGCATTCGCAAGTAAGTTTGTATACCCCATGTTCGCTGAACGGCTCCGCTGAGTTGGTGTTAGTTGCTAGTTTTTGTCCCAAGTTGTTCGATGTTCTGAATGCTGTGCTGATGTTGTGTTTCTTGAAAAAGTTGGCCAACTTGTATGTGGTGTTTCCAGTGTATGTCACAACTGTCCAAATTTTGGCCTTTTCCCCTTCGGTTTCCCTTCTCTGCACCAAATGGTTGCTTCGGAGTTTGTCCAGTGGGGTCTTTTTGTATCCGTTGCTAGTTGCTATGCTGTATATCGTGGTGAGCTCTTTCTTGTATGATTCCTTAGAGAGAGGCGTTCGCTGAAGTCTGTCCACTAGATGTCTTAATGCTGCATTCTTGTGTTGTTGCGGATGGTTCGATGTACAGTGGATTATGGTGTCCGTGGTTGTTGGTTTTCTGTAGATGTCATAGTTGAACTTGTTCGTGAGTTTGTTGATTCTAACCGTTAGGTCCAAGTAGTTCAGTTTTCCCTCCTTCTCCGTTTCCATTGTGAATTTTATGCTCTCATGCTGCTTATTTAGAAATTCCAGTACTTGTTCTTCACAGTTATTATTTAATACGCAGATAATGTCGTCGACATACCTTGCGTAAAATATTACCCCCCGCTTGTTTTTAGCTCTTGCATATACTTCATTTCCAAATTCTGCATGAATGCCTCCATGAGGACGGATGAGGTTGGGTTGCCCATTCCCAGTCCGTTCATTTGTCTATATATTTTATTGTTAAACCTGAAATAGTTTTGTTGTAGCGTTGTTCTGAGGGTGTTTGTAATTTGTGCTGTCCTGACCGCATCTTTAGTTTTTCCTAGTAGCGTTTTGTTAACGATATCCAATGTCTCCGGAAGCGGAATAGATGGGTACAAGTCCTTTATGTCAAAGGATACTATCGTGCTGTTCTCCGCGAGTTTTGCGGTCTCAAGTTTTTCTATTAGCTCCGTTGTATTCTTTATTGTGTGTATGTGCTCTAGTTCCAGTGTGTCATTCAGTATACTCTTCAAATGTTTTGATAGCTTATACCCCGGTGCTGACTTAAAATTAATGATAGGCCGCATCGGAGTATCGGGTTTATGTATTTTTGGTAGCGCTATCAGTGGGGGAGGAGATGGATTCATTTGTGACAGAGTATGTCCAGTCCTGTCGTCAATTACACTCGTTATGTTTTTTATAGCCCTTTTGATTTCCGCCTGGTATTTTTCGGTGGGGTCCTCGCAAATTACGCGGCATTTCATATCCCTGATCAGTCTTTCGGTCTTTGCTATGTAATCGTCCTTGTCCATAAGTACTGTCGTGTTTCCTTTGTCCGCCTTTGTAGTCACAACGTTATTTCTCTTGAGCTTTCGCTTTAGCTCTTTAAGCACCTTTTCCTCCTTATTCGCGTTCTGCAGGTTTTCGGCTCTTAAGTCCTTGGTAATAATTTCCCTGCACATATGTCTGGCGTGTTCCTGCTCTTCGTACGGGAGGAGCGATATTCCGACCTCTGCATCTACTATCGCTTGCTCCGTTTTTCTTGCTTTGTTACTGTCTATCAAGTTGTGTTTTAGCCCCTTCTCGAGAAGTTGCGCTTCGTCTTTGTTGATGTCCACCGTGGTCAAGTTTACGAACCTATCATGAAATCTATGTACCTCTTGGTTGTTGTATTCGCGTCTACCCGTCAGTTTGTCCAATTTCTTGTTCAATGCTCCGTATTTTTGTTTTAGTCCGTAAAAATAACTCAGTTAGTGCCT